>OV121081.1:45619876-46219876 GCA_921293015.1 Phorcus lineatus | reverse complement strand
TAAACAATAAATCACTGCATCAACTACATAGAAACAAGAATCTCTTGACCTATAACGTTTAAAAAAAATATGCCCAAAGAGGTCAGTGACCAAGAAATGTTGACATGTTTCAGTTTGCGGTGACGTTCTACAACCTGATCAACCAGATAGCCAAGGATCAGACTCTACAGTACATCCTAACTATGCTGGACGATGCTCTTCAGGTATAGATCAGCAAGTGTTAAGATATTATGTGTGTTTGTGTTTGTCTCATAGCCCATGGGTCGAGGCTACTTCATTCATTCATTACACATGGCAATATGGCTATCCAAAGCCATTGATGATGTATGCTTGTGTTGTTTAAATTTTCTAGCTGATTGTTATGATTTTGAACTCCAGTTGATAAACCTTAATGAATGTGAATTTGATATTTATACAAATGTTATAATACATAATTTTAACACTGTACTTCATCACGATGAAGCCAACATTCCTGCAAGACACAACCAGCACCAGTTTCCATCACTAGCTAATAATAGCTTTGTTGCATTGTGGTTTACATGCAGTGCTCTCATCATTGAAAAGTAGCAACCTTTGTCCAAAAACATTTATTGCACGTAACTTCCCTATTAAGAGGGATGCAGTGTCCAATTTCACCTCCTAAGGTTTTTCGTAATCGAAGTATCAAGTTCAGCTGAGTGGGCTAAAGAGCTTTCACAGAAAATTTGAGGAAACGCATCATTGCTTAAATCATGCACTGATGTAGAATTATGCCTTTGGATGAAAGTCGTGGTTGGATCTCCCTGACTGACCATTGAAGATGAATGTATATACTGTCAGAGATGTGTATCATGGGGAAGTTGCTCCATAGCTGGGTAGATCTTCCTGTCTGACGACGTATGTTTTTATGTACAGGAGGAGAAGTCCAGGGTGGACATCTTCAAGGAGTATGCCAAGAAGAAGAAGGAATCTGTGTGGAACCCATTCTTCCATCTGCTGGACAGACAGGACAAGTTCATTGTGTATCAGGTACTGCCTTGTCCTTTCTCAGAACTGAAAATTAATGTAATTTGTGATTTAGGCAATTTTTTAGGATATCGCCTTGAATGAGCACTTGGAAATTTGATTAATAAATTCATGGGCTTTTCTTTTATTCTTTCAAGAATTTGTATGTTTCCCTAAATTGTTATTTGTTCCTAATTCACAAGGTGTAAATTAATCATACATTGTTAATGGGCTATCATATTTACATTATACTTAAATGCCAAAAAGAGTTTTATTAGAAATAAGTCATTCTTTCCTGTTAACCATATTGAAGACAAATTTGATAATGAAATCTTTGTGAATCTATGAATAAACCCTCTCGATGGATTATAACTTGATTTTGTGCAGGCAAGTCGTATTATCGGGAAGATCGCATGCTGGAGCAAGGAGCCTATGGACAAGAGGAACCTGCAATTCTACCTCACCTGGCTCAAGGACCAGCTCAAGTCTCATGTATGGAAGCTTTGGGGGAGGGGGGATAATGATATTTTATCTATTTCTGTTTGCTTACCTGAAAACTTTCATCTACACTAGACCAAATTTGCTTCTTTTTTTTGTGCCTCTTCTGAAAATCATCTATTTAATTAAGTCTTGCCTTAACATTTCCTTGTCATGGTATAATTGTTTTGCCACTATGCTAATCACCAAGCATTGAAAAAAGATCTTCCATCTTTTCACATCTTCTGTTATTAGCCATGTGTCAGCTCTAGTGCAATGAAATAAAAATACTTGTTATATGTGCCTGTATGTCATTGTCTTCAATGTAGGGCAACATCTCTATCACATTTCTCGGTCTGTGTTGTAGAGCAATGAGTACCTCCAGACTGCCGCGCGCTGTCTACAGATGATGCTCAGAATAGACATGTACAGATGGGCCTTCGTCGATGTTGAGGGTATCTCTGCGTGAGTACTCAATGAGATCACTTGACAAAGCTTAAGAAGTTTGACTGTTTTTGAAAATTTTGATCTGTTAAACCTTTGACTAACCCTGAATCTACAGGCAAGTGGCAATGTTTAAGTGTTTTTTGTTTTGATTCAGGGTCAATGCAGATAAAGTCCAAATTCTCTTCAAATATGATTAACATTTAACAGCTAGAACCACACAATAACCTCCTTGGATCATTCTTATTTAATAATTTTTTAAGTTAATAATTCTTCAATTATCAATCTCCCGAAAATGTAAACTCATTCTATAAGCTCTTTAATGCTAATTTCTGTGGTAAAATTCATGATTCCATCTAATGGTTTATGCATTGTATATACATGCATGAGCCGAAGCCTATCAACGGTAACATTGTATCTCTCTGTGACAGGATCATGTCTGTGCTGGCGGGTAGTAAAGTCGGGTTCCAGATCCAGTACCAGCTCACCTTCTGTCTGTGGTGCCTCACCTTCAACAGCACTCTCGCTGAGCGCATGAACAAGTTCGTAATCCTCTTATAATCACATTTGGGGTGAAATTGTACATTTGACCATTTGTTCAATAATAGTGAGGAAGGCCTAAGTTTTCCATTTGGAACAGAATCATAAGTGCATCAATGTACGATATACAATCACAACAAAACTTTCTCAAAAATATGTATTATATTAAGAAAGTAAAAGGGGAAAAAAAATGTATAAAATTTAATAGCATTGATAACATGAATATTGAATGTGAAATATGTGCACACTTTAAATTCTTATAAAAAATTTTAATTGAAAATTTACCAAATGAGTAAATTTGTGACAATGATATTATGGAGACCCAGGGGTTGAGTGGATGCCTTTTTGGTACAGTCAGTGCCGGCATTTGTTTCCTGATTTTCGAAGGTAGGGCACCCATGGTTCGCTAGTTCCAGCCGATGCTCGCAGGTTTCACCGCAATACATAGCCACAATAGTGTTGCGGGCTTTCTCCCTGCAATAATACTAGCAGCCGCGATATAAGTAAAATAATCTTGAAAGCAGCGTTAAACACCAACTCACCTCACTCACCTCGAAGGTAGGGTTTGAATTTTCACGATCTTGACCCAAACAAGTTCAATGACAGTGTGATCCCATAGCTATCTTACCTCAACTAATATAATCAATTTGAACATTTTGCTGAAGTCCTACCTATTTTTCTGTCTGCAGGTACAACATTATCCCGATCCTATCGGACATCCTCAGTGAGTCCGTGAAGGAGAAAGTTACCAGGATCATCCTTGCTACTTTCAGGGTGAGTATAGACGAAGTCTTCTTTTTTGGTCACAGTTTGACTTACCACTAAGAATGCTTAAAAAATACAGGTCTATGACTTTTTTAAAAAGTTTTGTAGTGCTAGGAGATTGTAGATACAACATATAACATTGGCCTAAGGCTGTCGTAACCCTAAGAGCTTAAAAATGTTAATTATCTTCCTTGTTTGTTTAGAACCTACTGGAGAAGCCAGAGGACCGAGAGATCATCCAGGACCACGCCCTCTCCATGGTGCAGTGCAAGGTGCTCAAACAGCTGGAGCTCCTGGAGGGACGTAAGTTTGATGATCAGGATATCGTGGATGATCTACAATACCTCAACGACAAGCTGCAGAGATCAGTGGCAGATCTTAGGTAAGACTTTACTAGTAAGATATAGGACATCTTCCACTGAAATGTGCTCCAGGCTTGTTTGATTTTTTGAGAAATAATATAAAATAAGGAATTACCAAATTGTTTTTGTCTCTTCGTATATCATTGTTAAAACATGTTTGAACTATCAAATCAAATTACAATTACAAAAAAAAAAATTAATAACAATTATTCACTATAGTTTGCCTCTATATGAATGTTAAGTGAAATTTTAGAAGTCAGTTTCCCTAATAGGTGTACTATTTCTAGTTGTATGAAAATATTAATTTTGATTTGAAGTGACTGAAGTGATATTACTAAGTATATGTACAACAATCAACATACATAGTTCTTAAGTTATTTATTCTCAAGTGCACATGTTAATGGATCAGTTTGTTTAAAAAGCACTCGTTGAAGGTGAGGTCAGGGTGGCAGTTCAATATCTCATGTCTGTTTTCTTTTTAGCTTGATGTGCTTGTTTATACAGCACAAAAAGAGATCAAATACTTTTGACTTCATGAATTGTTTACTCTGAAATGTACACATTTTCTAATCAGTTCGTTTGACGAGTACTCCACAGAGGTGAAGTCAGGTCGGCTGGAGTGGAGTCCGGTTCACAAGTCGGACAGATTCTGGAGGGAGAACGCCATCAGACTCAACGAGAAGAGCTACGAGCTTCTCAAGTAAATACATCGGATGAAGTGTTTTGAATTTTTACATATGTATGATTTAACTGTGCTGCTGTGCTTAAAAGATTGAATTATGACTCATGATTGTATATTTGTAAAGATGATGTTGACAAGCTCCGACATTTATACCAGTTTAAATTCACCCTTCAAAGCGTTGATAAGCCATTGAACAAACATATTATGGAATTTTTTTCTTGAGTAAGAATTGTGGAATTCGTAAATATTTACGATCATAAGTTGTATTTGAGCCAAAGGAGGTATGGAAAATTCACAGAAATTCAATGGGTAAAATGAAGACACACTTTATCTTTATTTTCATTCTTGTTTATTCAACAAGCTGTAATCTCTTAAATTGTAGCGTGATTTCTCTGATCTTTTTTCACTAACTTACTGAGACAAGTAGAGATACCAGCCAAAGTTTGTTTGATATGACACCTCTCAAAAACAATTGAACAAAGTTTTCTTTCTCACAGGATCCTGGTGCGACTGTTGGAAACCAGTAAGGATCCTTTAATTCTGTCAGTTGCTGCTCATGATGTTGGGGAATATGTTCGTTACTACCCTCGAGGCAAAAAGTAAGTATAAAGTGATATGATTAAAAGAAGCTGTAAATGGTTATTGCTCTGAAAATCAACATTTCCTGATTTATTAATACAAAGTTGATGACTATTTTGGACAAGAATTCATCTTTCACATGGTATACAAGTAACACCATTTACTTTTATTCTCATCTCACAGCAAATGACTGAATTTTTTTCCATACAGTTTATGTATCACCAAATCAATTAAAAAGTGTATTTGGGTAATGTCTGTTTCACAAGATCATTTGAGGATGGTATCAAAGCTTATTGGTATTTCTGTTAATTTTGAAAATATTTACTCAGTAATGCCGGCTTCTCATATTTTATATGACCTTCTGTTTGCAGCGTGATAGAACAGCTCGGAGCCAAGCACATTGTGATGCAGTACCTCAGTCACGAGGACCCCAACGTCAGATACGAGGCGCTCATCGCTGTACAGAAGCTCATGGTCCACAACTGGTAGGTCTCCTCTACAGATTCCCAAAATCTCATCAAAATAATTTCTGATCTTCAGATCTTTACGGCTAATCCTTATTATCCCTTTTCCTTCAAGTTCTGGACCAGTCTGGACATGCTGTCTCTAACCCATTAGTCGATTCATTGATTATTTCCTGTAAATCAGCCTCTCTCATGATTTGAAAACAAAGTAGATATATATGTATATATATTCTGTTCAAACAAGTTAATGATATTGCCTTTGCTATGCATATTCATCAATATAAGGATAAAAGGGGTTTGATAAAGCAAAGAGAAAGGAAATGCCAAACATGACTGCCTTTGCTGAACTATTATAGTTAAAAGCACGAGGCTAATATTGACACTAGGCCAGAGAACTAGGTTTGATGTTGATCATAGTTGAGACTTTTCAATTTCTTATAATACATGTCCCTTTTTATTCGTTTGTTATTTTTTACACCTTTTCCTCTTTCTTTCAGGGAGTACCTGGGCAAGCAGCTGGAAGCTCCAAAAACAGACACTCCGAGTTTGACAGCAGCAAAAGCATAGGAGTATTGGTGTTTAGAATTATAGTTTGTCAATTTCAGATGAGAATGATGAACATTTTGTCATAATTAGGATCAATTGTAGAGAAAGCATAAACCTTGTATTACCAAGCTTAAATTGAGAAGAGAAAGTATTAGAAGTTGAGATTCTTGGGATGTAGTTTTGTCTCTCTTCAACATACATAACCTGGAAATGAGATACTGTGTTTTACTATCAAACTGTTAGTATTAGCAGTAATAATCAATATTAGTAATTATAATCATACTTAACTTAGACATAACTTCATATCATTCCTTTTTTTGTTCAGCTTATTTTCCTTCTTCTTAACCTTAACCACTGCTGATTATATTATTTTTTTGGTAAATTGAGCATATATATCATTTCTTTTCTATCATGGTAGATGGTTTTATTACCTTTGCTTATTTAAGGAAATTTATTTTGTAGCTTAGTGTTTCATGACTTGAAATCCTCTACATTCCACAAATGTTATGTGCGAAAAGGCTGTGAGTTCTGTCCCTTTGTACATAGATCTGAATCTAGTCAAGTCATTGTTGATTAATCACTAAGTGTTTTTGAAAGTCCCTTTGTTGAAGCTATTCATCTTCCCAAGAAAAGGATCACCCTTTACGTATTTCCCTCTGTAAGGCATAACTTATGCCATTGATGCCAGCCTAAATCACTGGCTAATTCAAGTGTAGCGGTATTTCACAAAATTTGTAGTTGAGTACTCATCAGTGTCAACTTCCATAAGATTTCTGAAGACTATCAAGGTCAGCGGCATTAGACTAAACAAGTTGAATCTGGAGCAAGGGGATATTTAACAGTGCTGACTGGATCTTGCTATCTCAGCCATCTTTTTCTAATCCTAGCAATCCTAGACATTGTTGAAAGAAATTATTATATTTTCCAACTTTTATAAGGAGTGATTCAGCTATCATTATATATGCGAGCACCATATGACAAGACACTTTGGTATCAAAAGATGAGATTTTCAGATAAAGAGATGGAGAAAATTTCACATAAAACAACAAAGTTTAGATAAAAAGATTAAACTCCTGTATGAAATAAAATGATTCAAATGTCACATGATGACTATGTTATTGTCAAAAAACTTGGAAATAATATAACAAGGTATGACTAATCCATCATTAAAGCATGGCTTCTTGTACGACCTAGTTTATTGTAAAAAGCTGTGTGGAGGGCATAATTCTTTTCTGTCCGTGAAATACAGTCCCTCTTTAAGATCAAACGAAGAGTTTGTAAAAATTATTCTTGTTCATGAGAAATCAAATATTTGTTATGGTTGTGGTATGCTTATTTGTCACATTTCTTAAGATTTCTTTTGAAGGAAGATTGAGGTTAAAGGGTAAGAAAACTGTGACATTGTAATGGCTGAATGTGTATAGAATCTAGATATTGGTATCCATGCTTGCAATATATGATAAATGTTGCAATATATGTTCATCATCCTACATGGTATACCCACAATGTACAATGTCTTCACTTTACTGATTTTTTACCAGCAATTATATTGTCAGCTCTTGGACCAAGCATGTGTGTAATAACATCAAGCATTGTTAAACTTGTTACATGAATGGAGATATTGCGATCAAATGATTAAAATTGAAATGTCAATACAGATTATTTTGTGTGTTTATGTATAAAGACTGGTCAGCTTTTTGTGCAAATCTGCTTATTGTGCAGATGAGTTTTTACTCATACCATGGACCTAATCTCATTGGCTTTTTTTAAAATACCCGTTTCGTAAAAAGTTAAATCATTTTCTAAAAGACAGGAGGACAAGCAATAGGCGAAGAAATTAATCATCCTTTTCTGTAAGCACAAATGATGCCTTTCACAACTGTGCAATATGTTTACGTATGAGTAAATTATAAAATTCATTTTGCCACAAACATCCACAAATACATGTTGGTCATCAAAAAACAATAGCAATGAATGATTTCATTGTCAAATTTTGCTTGCCAAAGTTTAAACTATTTTTTCCAAAATCATCCCAAATTAACCAAATTTGTTTTGTGGATAAAACTGTTTTTCTATGTTACAGTTTGATTTTCCAACTAAAAAATTTCTATAAAAAAAATATTCGTTTCCAAAGACACATACAACTTGACACTCCAAATATAGTTTATGTGAATGTGTTAACGGATGTGAGTGTCTGTCAGGTTTGGACAACCAGAGAAGAAATTTATAACACTCACTTATACTCATGGTTATTGCATGAACATATAACAAGATCAACAAGGTTAAAGGTGAAACAGATATGTTGTAATATATAATACCAGAGTCTAAGGGAAGTTACCCGACCATACAAGCACCCGGGTTTGCACAGCTCTGACACAGATTGCAAGTCTTCTTGCACAAGGAGGCGGCAGTGCTTGGGTTCGAACACACAAAGATGGTGGAGTCCAACACTCGACAGTTGACCCCCGGACTGTCGGAGCAGGAGGGGCCATCTGTGACTGTGCCGGTGGGGCCAGGCGTAGGGGGGTAGTCAGTGTTCCCAAGGTGTGCTAGGAGATAAATCATTTGTTATACTCCGAAAAATTAACAAAGAATCACCCAACTTATACTGACAAGTTTTCATTATAATAGCTGTAAAATTTGATAAAATATTACAGATATTTGAATAATCTTGATTGATATATAATCAGTATGTTGATTAATGCAAAGATCGATCTTCAAAGTTAAAAAACTTACATAGGACCATTACTGTCTCTGTTCATTTATTATGGATCTTTTAATATTTGGAGGATCCTAAAATCTTTTGTTGTGGACATTCCTTGCCCTGGACATATTTTGTAAGAAACTGATAACGAATCGGTCATATTCCTAAGGACACAAATCCTATGTCTTTATATTGAGTTGCAACGGTCCACATAATCAATTCCAGTTAAAGATATTAGGGAGAACGGAAGATGCTTTGCAAATAACAAAAATTATTAGCTCCACTTCATTAAAGATTCTATTTAGTTTGAAAATGAAATTCAAAACATTTTAATGGAAAGTTTTGATATGTTAAAGGGTTACTGAGTCAGACATGAACCACACACAACACTTTTTAGTATGAAACCTTATTTTTAGAGGTACTCAGCTGATTGTGATATTATTATGCAAACATGAACACAATGTGTCATAGCAGAATGAATTTGATAAAGGTCTTTTAAAATCCATAAGGCAATGAATGTTTCCTACACGTTTCACAAGACTAACAATTATGTCGAAGGATAGTTGACGTCCTGGTTGTGTGACAGTTTACGTCTTACGTCATGTTGCAAAAAAACAAATAGATTACACCCAGTATAAGCACATCTAGGAATCATTATTGACATGTATATCTAGTACCTAGTATATCTTGTATAGCTAGGTATTGATATATGATAGGTATTGATTAATAGAGTCAGAGGTTATATTTCTCCCCTGCCATACGAAGTTTTCGACTTATACGGAAATGACCATCCGTCCAAACTCTATTCCTGTCCAGATTTCAAAACCATTGTGCCTAGCTTATTGAAACTTGGTATGTACAACAATCAATATGTGAGCTGGTGCCTTTTAGGGTTTTCATCCTCCTACACTAATGTTTGGTCGTTTCCACGGAAACGCCACTTCGAATTTCCTTTCCTGACCTGACCTCACTCATTAAAACATCTTATATGGAATAATGACAGTGTGTAGTGGTGCCTTTTGGGGTTTTCAATCGTACTTACTTTACTTTTGACTGTTTCCATGGAAATATTACTTTTGTTTCCAAACCAGATCTAAAACATCACCAAGGTCAAGACCATCGAAACACTGTTTTATAATGCTTTTGGACTGTTTCAATGGAAAAACAATTTACAGTACTATTACCAAGGTTGAACCTTTAAACCTTACGCTGAGCCTAATGAAACTAAGGATCTTAAAGAATCAGCTTATGAAGAATAAATGTATTACCAATGATCTGCTTAAGAAAGTTTTCAACTTGAAGTATGAGTTATTGAGGGTTTATGAAAGAATAAAGCTTCTCAAATTATTTTCAATATATTTCACAACTTTGCGACTCTGTCTATATCTGGGTAAAAACCCAAAATGTACATTTGAACATCAAAGAGATTAGATGTTTCAAGTTTCTTTAGATTCCAACAATAAGTGTTCGAGTTATGGCCAAAAGGGAAAAACTAAGACCGTTTGCATAGATTATGAAAATTATGGACTTGAAAACACTTCTACACATTAAAGTAATTACTTTGTCGAATTTGGTTACATTCCAATAATAAGTGCCCGAGTTAACAGCGGAACAAAACGTGTGGCGGACGAAGGGACAGAGCTCGAATCTCCCGGGGATAAATGAGACATGATTTTTTCATTCTGTTACCTTAACTTTTACCTCAAATGCGACCTGTGTGCTGGCATTTGCGTTTTAACCATTGTACGATCTACGTGTGATAGATTGTGAAAAGACAGATGCTTACCAGAAGGCAAGGTTTTGAAGAAGTATCCTGCTTGGAAGCAATAAGACGCAGCTCCGTCATACCCATACACCTGCACCATGAAGCTGTCGGCTGCTTCAATGCGATGACTTCCGGCTGAGATCGGAAATGTCCCTACAGAATATCCAAGGTCTCTAACCCGCCGCCATTTCGATTGGTCCACGGTTATGCCATCAATGGTAACCGTGTCCGCAGAGTGTCTGTCAACGGCGATGTTGGCAAAGTTGGCAAAGTTGGCGGATGTTGGATTGTTCATGGTGGATATAGTGTAGTTCCAACCATAGCTCTCTACAGCGGGAATCGGGTTACTGAATGGGGCGGACGTCCCGTCAAACTGAGTCACATGGACACCCTTGAAACTAAAGACCTCAAGAAAGGAACCGTCTGGGACCTGAACCTCCCTCCATTCTCCTGCATCCATATCTAGCTGCATGTTGTGGACTGTTCCATCCTTGTGATGCACATCGACGTTGACAATAGAGCCTGAGGTGGCCACGATCCGAACAACATAGTTCTGATTGTCCATCATATCCGGGACGATGAATCGTTTGCCAACTAGCTCATCCGGGATTACCTGTAAGTTTACGGATCTATGTCACAAAAGAGACAAATTCGTATCATTATATTTTCAGGTAGTTGAAAATTAAACTGTCAAATTTCCTTTTTAAGTCTTTAAATAAAGAACATACCTGCTGCATCTCGAATCCACATCCCTCAGACTTAGACATGTAAGCACACGCTGACCCTGTGAAGACACCGATAGGATGGGTTGCTGTCACTCGCGTTCCTGACAGGCTGCATGTAGATGCTTTGTTGGTGACAAGATTTGGCATTAGTTGCAATACATCCTGGTTTCCTAGTATCTCCGTTATATTGGAACCGCTCTTGTAGGTTCTACCTTTGTACGAAATGCTGCAGCTAGACTTGAGCTGGACGGTCACCTGAGTTCCCGGGATGAGACCAGCGACAAGGAGAACAGGATTAGAGGCCGGAGTAGAGACCACGTAATTCATTGATAGTGACGTCACCGGCAGTATCAACGCTGCATCAGCCGACGTCTTGCTAGCATCGTCGTTCATGGCGTACACGGAGATGTCCACGTCAGAGTAAACATGGACTCCGCGTTTCTGCAGAACACTCTTGCCTTGAAACTCAGACTGTTCCGGGAGTGCAACTCTTACGGCTTGTCCAGGCACAAGACTTTCATTGTGTCTCCAACTTGGAATGTGACCCACCTGAGACATCTCCACAAACAGCGTGCCAGCTTCTTCCGAGGAAACGAAGAGGTAGTTGGCTGAGGTGTTTGTGTTAGTCAGGCCTTTGCCATGGTTATACATAAACGCGACCACAAACTGCCTGCCCGTCGAGTATCCAGTGTCTGTCAAAATAATGATTCTACCTTGAGGAACAATATAACGTCGAGAGAAAGACTAATACATACATAGCAGTACCTTTACCCTTACATTTAGCCGAAATAAAATAAAGATATATTTCTCAAACAGTAGGGTTGACCTTTGACGAATTTTTATTACGCCCTGGCCGAGACTTAGGTAGGTTAGTAAATGATCACGATTTACACAAGGTTCATAGCTAAAAGGAACATGAACAAAGGACGTGTTGATGAGTATAATTGATAAAAACAAGCAAGTATTTAAAAATGCTTACAACTTGTCAGAGTTATAGATAAAATTTTGTCATAAACGTGATTTTCAAAGACCTACCGGCGATGGTTATACCAAATAAACACCCAAAAAGGGTAAAAACATTTAAGACCTCCATTCTTTTGACCCTTTCCAAACCGTGAGAACTTTGTAAAAGAACCACCTGGTAGATATAGAAGCAACAGTAAGATAGATTATCATTTAGCCCGGCCCCACTAGACATGCCTTTGTATAAGTAACAATGACTGGTCTGTCCTTATCAAAGAGTCGACGTATCGCACAGGAAAATAGTTTGTGTCTTTTAGAACTTTTGAAATGTTATCATGGATTTTACAAATGGATGGAGAATGACAAAGGGCAAAGATGTTCAGTCATACGTAGATTGGTCGCCTCGGAATCCCGTTCGAGTTTGCAAGCCATTCTCTCCATCGAGGTTGCTCAAATCATGAAAATCCTAAACTAACCTCTGTTTGAATACGAACGTTTCTCGGACTAGAAATGAAAAGGCCTTATTAGATGTAATCAAAGTAAGTTGTGGAATGAGCATCTGTTTTGAAAAGCCTCAGTCATTGCTGTATGATTTGGGATAATTAGATCTATTCAACTGTGAACATCCGACTTTGAGTCATCTTGACAGAAAATCGTCACGTAATAAAATGTCCCAAATATTTATGCTGCAAACAGAAGACCGAAATATTCTCGTATTCAAACAGATCAATAACATCGAAAGCAGTATATAAAAACGAAATGTGGGCAAATGGCTATATCGTATTTCAATAACATTTGTATTCATTAAAACCATTTCGCGAGTGTCAGTTATCTTCTTGCTGCAAGATATTTTCATCGGCGAAAGAGCGGCGAAACAACGGTTAAGTCGTGCATGGAGGTATTATCGTATATCTAATTTCAGCAGGTATATCATACTGCAAGTGAAAACTGAGAAAATGCCACCATAACAAGAAGATTTTACAGTACGTAATTATCAAATATGTTTGCGGTATCCACATGTCAGTTTCGTTCCATGCATTTTAATGAAAATATGACCTTAATTGTGTAGTACTAAGTTGCGCAGTTTTTAAAAAGGCAGGAGCACGATTTTTTTCCGTCTTCAGATGGTGAAAACATCTCATTACTCAATCCTTAGTTTTAGAGGAAATACTCATCTGTCAAGAGCAAAAACCGCTGGCTGGGAACACCTTTAATCATTTTACGTAAGAAAATGGATTCACACAGCTTATCCTATCATGCTACTTTTGTTTTTAAATTGCTTCTTTTAAAAGACATTGTCGTTCAATTGGTAACATTTATCATTGTTTTCGTGATATAATTTTGTTAACCTACAATAACGTGCAACTGCTCCTTTAAATATAATAAACACTTGTTTCTCAAGCCGGGAGGTTCACCTCCAACAAAGTTCAAATCGGCTAATCAGCTACTTCGAAAAATAGGGTTTGGTTACTTTCGACATCAACTTATCTTGTTTACATGATCGATCTATCTGAATGCTGATTAAGAACAGCGTGCTCATTTTCAGAATAAAGCATATAAACGCTGCATAAAATCACCCAGGTTCAATTCGTTGGTTGGAATAGATTCAAGCAGAAGCTTCAATAAATCTAAGCGCCACAATATAATGATTTAGTGGACGGGGCCAATCTATATTTTGAGAAACAGATGTGTTCGAAAATCGTTTCCTCTTTTAGTTCGAGACAGTCAGTGTAAGCTCTTAGTATAGTTTTTTTTCCATAGGATTCTTGTATCATTGTAATATTTGGGATCACACTATCTTCAATATTTCAAATTTTGGTTTCATTTCGGGTCAAGTCCGATACAGGAGTCGAACCCATAGTCTCAAAGTCAGACAATGTCGAAAGAAGACCGCACCGACGACAAACCGACGACAATGTCGGTGGTATTGTCTAACTTTAAGAGTGCGGGTTTATGAAAAGAACTCGACCAGAAGAAAGTACGAAACTTATTACCATTGCAAATAGTTTGAAAGGTAAACTGTTCTCACAATCTGATCAAAATCAGATGACGTATCGCGCGCTTAACATTTGTCCATCATCAATATGGGAATATAACTTGTTAAACTGAAACGAAACGAAACGGAAATAAAACGAAATTAAACAAGCGGAATTCCTTCTGACCGTTCTCATGTTTTGACAGTTGAAAACAACCCTTTTTAGATACTGATAATTCTTACTAGAAAAGTGCAACGTGGTATTGTCTGAGTCTGAGGGTGTGGGTTCGAATCCTGCAAGGGACTCGATACGAAAAGAGTACTTATACTTGTAAAGTACAACATAATGCTGCCTGAAGATGTAATACGTGTAGTTATAGTTACTATCTCTTATCGGGGAATAGCCAGAACACCTTTTCCAAAAGGGTCGAGGAGAAAGTGACCGCGATGTATCCCGATACAACTCGAAACAAAGATAGTAACTGACTTACAACTCACTTGGCCCGAGTAAAATTTTCCACAAAATTCAAACCATTTAAATGATGTCACACTCTACAACCTTTATTGGACTCCTTCATTGTATGTGTAAATGATGTGTGCATTACTGGCAACACGTGTTTTAGCGTGTTAAGTGCGATGCTATGGACAACGAGATATAGCCAGTTAGGATGTAAGTATATTCAATACATGAAATGACAAGTGTTTGATTATCCAAAGCGCTCCAAAATCAAAAGGTAATTAAAAAACAAAGAAACATTTTATGCTTAGTATGAAATAAGAACACTTCCGCTAGCAAGAATCCAGTTTCGCTCATCTCGGGGGACGGTCGGGACACAAGTTAAACGTTTTACGGTAAATATGTGCAAAATAAAATATGCGTACGTCGTACGTAGTGATAGAATTATCTGAATGAAATACACACTCGAATCGTGCCATTTTTAAAAGACGTATTCTTATCTTTGAGAAACGAGCATATGTATATGCTGAATTCATGTCTCGCAGGTATGCGTTATTTCCAGTATGTATAATGCTTGTTGGTTGAACTGGTGCCAGACACGAGAGTTGAACGAGAGTTGAATAGAAGCTATGGTCTATCTCAGAATCATTTGCTTGTTGCTATGTTTCCTCCAGACGTGTACGTCGGGTATGAATTACTTTGTTTCTTGATAACAATTTTTCAGAACATTTCGTACTTACATAATAGATATTCCTCATTTCGGGTCTCACCTGTATCTGCATTTGAAATTATTCTCATTTTCCTCATGACATATTATACGGTGTTGTAGAAGGTAAGTATAATACAGAGATTTTTATGTACAAGGCAGGAGTAGAAGATAGCTGGAGTCGACGATCAAACACCAATGCTTGAACGAATGAATCATAAATGAAAATAGTTAAGCATATAATTCCTTCAGGAATCGAAGCTCGTTACGGAACAGATCCTCGTGAAGTGACATCCCTTGGACATTATTTGATAAATATAAACCTTTGTATAATTGCCTTCGTATAAAAGGTTGTATGAAAGTGCATTTATATAAACAATAAAACAGTAAATAATTCATTTCTAAAATATTATTGTTTCCTAGACACCGGGTACTCAACAGGCAGGCAGTTTGTGGCTGCATTCATGTATAACTATGGAGATGGCTCTGCCCTGCATGATTCGGCAAACTACCTCTTCATCACGGCCCAAAAGGCTGGCAATGTGTTCGTTGAGATGGCTCAGGTTGGTCACATACCTGCATGGAGACATAACGCTTCCCTCTCACCTGGACAAGCCGTCAGAGTTGCACTGCCGGAACAGTCTGAGTTTCAGGGCAAGAGTGTTCTGGAGAAGCGCGGAGTCCATGTTTACTCTGACGTGGACATCTCCGTGTACGCCATGAACGACGATGCTAGCAAGACGTCGGCTGATGCAGCGTTGATACTGCCTGTGACATCACTATCAATGAATTACGTGGTCTCTACTCCGGCCTCAAATCCGGTTCTCCTTGTCGCTGGTCTCATCCCGGGAACTCAGGTGACTGTCCAGCTCAGGTCTAGCTGCAGCATCTCTTACAAGGGTAGATCCTACAAGAGCGGTTCCAATATAACGGAGATACTAGGAAACCAGGATGTGCTGCAACTGATGCCAAATCTTGTCACAAACAAAGCATCTTCGTGCAGCCTGTCAGGAACGAGAGTGACAGCAACTCATCCTATCGGTGTCTTCACAGGGTCAGCTTGTGCGTATAGGTCAACCGTCTTCAGACCTGAGGGCTGTGGATTCGAGATGCAACAGGTTGGTACACTTGTGTAATGCACTTTCAAATATAAATCGTTACGTTTCTGGATTCATTCACATTTTAATCAAAAGCTAAATAGTTGACAGATGATAATGAACTTGATTTTCCTTTTTTTTCAGGTGATCCCGGATGAGCTAGTTGGCAAACGATTCATCGTCCCGGATATGATGGACAATCAGAACTACGTCGTTCGGATCGTGGCCACCTCAGACTCTATTGTTAACGTCGATGTGCATCACAAAGATGGAACAGTCCACAACATGCAGCTAGATATGGATGCAGGAGAATGGAGGGAGGTTCATGTCCCAGACGGTTCCATTCTTGAGGTCTTCAGTTTCAAGGGTGTCCATGTAACTCAGTTTGACGGGACGTCGGCCCCATTCAGTAACCCGATTCCCGCTGTGGAGAGCTATGGTTGGAACTACACGATATCTACCATGAACAATCCAACATCCTCCAACTTTGCCAACTTTGTCAACATCGCATTGAATACATCCTCTGCGTACACGGTAACCATCGACGGGAAAGTCCTGGATCAATCGAAATGGCGGCGGGTTAGAGATCTTGGATATTCAGTTGGAACATTTCCGATCTCAGCCGGAAGTCATCGCATTGAAGCAGCCACTAGCTTCATGGTGCAGGTGTATGGGTATGACGGAGCTGCGTCTTATTGCTTCCAAGCAGGATACCTCTTCAAAACCTTGCCTTCTGGTAGGCTTTCCATATTTTACATGGTTTCCCTTTTTGGGTAATATGTCATGGTTTTGGGCATCGCTAACAGTTGAATACAACTCACCTCACTCAAAAGGGTTTTGCAGACAACAACGGAGGGTTCGAGGCTGAAATATCCATAATTTATCGATGCCAACAATGCCTAATAACCGGCTTATGTGTTCAGTAGCAGTTACTAAGATTAAGTCGTTAGTCCGCTGACCATCAATTCAAAATCTTTTTGTTGTTGTTTTTGTTGTTGTATATTTTTATTCAGTTCAAAAATCATTGTCATCATATCTTTACATACATTCAACTAAACCTTACTTTGTATCATTTCTACATGGCATATTACTACTTGACATTCATAATGTACACATAGACTGGTATTACAGATCTTTCTCATTATAATAATATAAAGATACTGGTGCTACCTAAGCAAATATTTAACCAATGGTCTCCATTCTTTTTCAAATATAAAGTATTTGTTGTTTTTTGTTGCAATATATTTTTCTACTTTTATGATCTCTTTTAGAGATTTTTAAATGTAGGAATTTCCCTTCTTATGCTCATGTAATGTATGTATTTCTTAGCCAGTAGGGTAATATGGTTAAAAAGGTAACTGGAGTCTTGAGAGCCAAAAAAGGCTATAAACTTAGTTAAGACAAAATCGGGTATTTTGTCTTTTAAGAACATTTCTAACATTTAAAATCAAAATTCAAAGTTGTATTCAAAATTAAAATCTTAGCCGTGGTCTTTATCAACTTCTATGATCCTACTTAGTTTCAAAGGTATTCTCTTGATTAGCAGAGATAGTAAGATTTAGGGAGTTCCATATCTATTGAATTTATCATTCTGGATAGTGAGCGATTTAGAATACTCTCCGAAGTATCGTGTCTCTGGAAAGTTCAGAATCGTTGGTTTTCTTAATAGCTATGCCCTTCACATATTTATTCCTCAGTTTTATCGAAGATACATGTCTGCTTTAGCTCACCTCGGCGCCAAAGACTACCCTCCAGTCGCCGGGGTAACCACCACCACCCCTATTCCCGGGACCTGCATGGATAGCCCTGGGGTCAACTGTCAAGTGCTCGACTCTACCATCTTCGTGTGTTCGAATCCTAGCAGTGCTGGGACCATGTGCAAGAGGACGTGTAATCTATGTCAGGGCTGTACCAACCCTGGTTGTGTCGTCGGTTAAGGCAACTGTTTCAAGTAAAACACAAGGACTGTTTATAACTCTAAATGTCAAAACCGGAAAATGGTCAATTTATAGTTATCATATTTAGATTAGCTTTATGACTTTTGTAACGCCAATCAGTAAGTCGTCTCAGCTAGAGTTTCTTCATATTTTATATAAATAACCAGGCTTTATATTAAAAATGTCGATAATCTTCTCATGTTATATTCTTTTATTTCCGTTTCAGTACTGGGAGTTATCATTTGATTTGTGCAACTTATTATAATTTTTTCTAAATTTGCTTAAAAATGTGCAGGAAACCAAGTCTAGACAATGTCGGTGGTATCGAATGCTTGATCGTTTCATTTAATAAACCCTTTAAACCTAACACAAAGAAATTTTTTAGATCTAGGAGCTTTCTCGATTGATCATAAAGCTAATATAACATCCTGTACGAAGGGAAGATAACTCAGCATTTATCTTGTTGAAGGTGATTTTTAGTTTTTGAGGGAAAAACACCACTTGCTTAAAGCTTATTTGATAAAATAAATAGATTTAATTTGACAAAGATGCAAAAAAGGATGATCAGAATCTTCAAAAGCAATGTGAGGCTCCTTAAAAAGACTTTCTTCAGATGATGGAGTCAAATTTGCCAAAGGTTATTGATAGTGTTATTCAATCAATTCAATTCAGCAAAATCTAGCGTTATTTTATTAAGATAGAGATTATTTACAGTTCAGATAATTCATAAAATCAAGTGAGGTGATTTTGGGTTTAACGCCGCTTTCAAAAGTATTTCACGTGTATCACGGCTGCTAGTATTACTGCAGGGAGAAAGCCCGGACATTATTGTGGCTGTGCCTTACGATGAAACCTGCCAGCATCGGCTGAAACTAGCAAACGACGGGTATTACGTGCTGAAATTCGCATAATGAAGTTATTAATCCCTACTTCACATTGTAACAACATGAATGCCATTTGTATGTTTTTTAAAGTGTAATAACATACAAGAGTTAGAGGAATACTGACAGTGTACGGCATTCCGAGATTATCACTTCATAACTTGAATAAATTTATTGTCAATATAAAATCCCATATCATTTGAAATAAAGGGCAAATGAAGAGTTATCATTGTCATTCGGGAAGGATAACTTAAAAATAATCATTGAGGTTCATTGGAATACATTATGATGATATGACGTCATATTCAGACGGAGACAACAATGTGTGATGTCTGTCTGCTGGGACTGGATACAACCTTGATTAGCTATGTTAGTTTGGTGACATAATTTCCCTCAATTCGTCACCTAATAATCTAAATGATTGACAGTCGTGGTTGATTGTACTTCTCCTTCCTGGAGTAGCGGACATGTCCAGATTTTCTATTACCTTTATCCTTGGTAAATTATCATGAAGAACGGTGTCGGTATAATTTGGAAATCTGAACATTGTGACAATAGCTTGATGGTAATAAAGGGGTTAACACGACTACGTTATTGTGTGCCAATGAAGTTTTAACTATTAGAATTAGCCATAAACAAATATTTACCGAAGTTACATTTTAAGTCGGCGAGATAACCGATATGTGGAAATGCGGAAGCGGACGTAAAACCCAATCAAAGCGGAAAAGTTGGATAAGTGTTATTGATGGATTTTTTATTATGATATGATGGTTTTGATATACAATCTTATATAATCAATACATGATTGACATAACAATTAAAGTGTTATTCGTCTTCAATATCATGTTTAAACATTGGACATTTACGGTGAATAATATTTATTCTGAAATAAGTCCCAGTTTCTACTGCTAAGTTATTGGAGATAAGTCGGAATGCGGTTACTATTTTTAAACATATAACATAGCGGTGTAAAAATAAGTTATTCAGTATGTTTACTATTCCTTATTTACTACCATGAATCAGATATGTTAGACCATATACTAGTATTTAATTTGAATACAATAAGTTTTACATCAAATAAATACCAAACATAAAACATAAGAAATATACTCAATATATTCTATATCTATCGGGGAAAATTCAATTATTAGTTGTCATGGTTTCATATGTTAGACATTGTACATGTACATGATCGAGTACAAACGCTTGGAGATAATTTCAAATGGCAAGTCGTCATTTGTTATGATAACACAACACGTAGCAAGATTACTTTATAAATATTTCAATTTCAATAATCAGTATGAAAGAGGAAAGATTAAGTACAACTCTTAAGGTTCACTCCATAAATAGAAACGTATAATGTTGAACTGTCAAAACAGAATTAAAGATCCATTGTACCTTAACGTAATCGTACACAACAGTTAACCGTAGCAGTTTTGGCAGGTCATTAAAGTGACCAGGGGTCAAAATTCCGAAAACACTCATTTTAATTTTTCACTACAAAATCCATATATGATCAACAGTCAATGTAACTGAACTGATTTTGTTCTCAGAGATTGGAACTGGAAAATTTTAATCGAAATTTCAGGAAATCATAATTTCAAAAATATGACCCCTGCTTTCTATTTCATCATGCCAAATTTCGAATTTTTGAATGAGAGACAGCCGATCCCAAAATAAGTTAACTAATTGCTATTTTACACATGGGCAAGAGGTTACCCATTGTCAGTTTTGCTAGAGTTACTTTTTTAACGTCCAAACAAAACCGAAATGACATAATAGTTGCTTTTTTAAAAAGGCTTTTTAAGTTATGCAAGGAAGATGATGCAAAATATCTCGAACCCAACCGTCCGGGTTTGGAAATTATTACCTCTAGGTAAAGCCAATTTGTTTTGTGGTTACAATAGCAGAAAAGGCACGTGTCTTGATAAAAATCTGGATATTAGTTTCGCAGATACAAATCGATGATGTAGTAAGTTGTTCATTTTCGATTCATTTATGTTTTCCTTGTTAATCTAATTGGGCAATGTTGATCAAGACGTTTATCGCAGTAATATATAGATAAGGGGTCGTAGTTGATCTCATTGTACGTGTTACTGGTGTAATGCTTACAGTCTTGTCAAACGCGATAGGTATCAGTCACCTGAAGGGATGGATATCATTATTTCGCAATACATTTAGCAACACCGTCAACAGAAATATGTTCGTATCGTTTAGTAAAATCGCCCGCTTTTCACATAATTCAGGATAACTAGGGTGCAGAAACATTGGGGAACGCCTCAAGAATAAGGTGAAATGGATACACTGTACAATTTATTTAACGGAACAAACCCATTGCGGTGTCATCAGCACTAAATATTACAACAGCATAACAATCTGGCCAATGAGACTTTGCTACAATAACTTATTGAATGTCGGATGAACACTTCCCACAAAGCTAATTAGCCAAGAGCCGTTCATATCTTACGATGTTTTAAATCCATTTGGAATATTTAAATGTGTCAAGATGGTAGAGGGCAATTCTTAAGAGGTGCATTCCCACTGAAATGGCCGCTTGCAGTTTTCGTCAAGTACTACATAATTTCTTCTACGACTTCCTATGATTAGGTTGAGTAATGAGATGTCTAACCCTCTGATGATAACACAAATTGTATCTAATGCTTTTTGTGAAAAAAATAAATTTCGAGAGTAACGTTCTGCAGTGTCTTTAACGGCTTGCATGACCATTAGCATGCCGTGATGGGTATCAGGTCTAATGAGGGTACCAGATGTAATATTCTCCGATGAAGCTAGGTTGAATTATGATTGAAAAAGCAAAATACAAATATTTCCAGAGCCACAGCAATGGTAAAGGACACGTATTGTAACGATATTAACTTTTAGGCACTAACATTTCTGTGGTTTTACAACGAGAGGACACTAATGTAAAGAGAAATGTATAAGGGCTTTCGGATTGCTTAACGCTGGGAGAATTTCAGTCTAGTAAAACGAGTTGTGAAGGTATACGCTCCCAGGTCCGTTATCATTACAGATAGGTTTGTCCAGAATGGGACAATTTCCAAATCTAGGCTTTTACCATACGCCTTAACATTTAACGCGGCATACCAGAATCTTGATTACTAGTAATAATATTAATGATATAAGTAACTTCACTAATTGAATTAAGAAGTCGCAATATAGTTTTGATTGCAACACGACTGCACCTGACCTTAATCTGTTATCTGATACACAGTCAGGTGATAACAGGTCATGTATCAGTTATCTAGCTGAGCCTTTCTGTCCCAACTGTCACAACGAAGACACCGACACACTGCTAATAAGATAGGGTATATTCATTTACATTAAACAAGTTACGAAGAAGGAAGCTTTTGAAGAAAACGCCAAACACGACTGAAACACCGCTCCCGGTTTGAACTATGAAAATATTCTCCTGTTTCGCTATAGCCTTCTGTTTTGGACTACTAGGACTTTCAGGTAATGTAATGTTATGTAATGTAATGCTATGTAATTAATGTAATATAAGGTAACGATACTGATGTAATGTTAGTAATATTATAAAATACAATATGATATAATGTAATGAAATGTAACATAATATGATAAAATATAAAATGATATGATATGATACGAAACGATACGAAACAATATACATTGTAATAAAATGAAATAAAATACAATACATATAATAAAATATGAAATAGTATAATAAAATATAGGTTCATACTATTCTTTATTGATATTAGAGTTTTGAGTAATCCGATTTAAAAAAAATTATGCTAATGTTAGTATGATATGATATAACATGATATGATATGATATAAAATGATATAATATAAAATGATATGATATGATACGAAACCATACAATACAATGTAATACAATACAATACAATATTTTACAATATGATATAGTACAATTAAATATAGGGTCATAATATTTATTATTGATATTAGAGTTCTGTTTGAAATAATCCGATTTTTATAAATCATGAAAATGTAATATAGCATAACAATATCATCACAATTCAAAAAGTTTTAACTTTCGTGTTTAACGAGTACAATTTCAATTACCAGGTTAGTCAGCAATAAAACGTGAGATAATAAGATATGTAACTATGAAATGAACCATGCGTATTTTACGTATATTAATCTTTGCATATTTCTTTGCAGATGCAGAATGCAACATGGAAATAATAGCCTCGACTCAGGCGTTCAACCTCTCTTCGCCTGGATACCCTTACGTCCGATATCCTAAGTGAGTATGTATTATATTACAATGACAGAAGTGTATTTATGAATTTATATTTATCCCGGCGTAATATAACCCTGGAGATGTTGCTAATACTCAACATTTATTATGTTTGCATTGGTAAAATATGTCATTTATTAGTAAAAATAAAATCCGTATTTTCACTGAGTGAAATATCAATGGTATTCTACTCAGTGAAATAACGCAACAATCATTTGACGTCACAGAAGACGTCATCTGTGACGTCAAGAAACAACTGTCCGAACAAACAAATCTGCATTTTAAGATAGAAATTCAAAATAAATATTACCATTTCATAATTTGGTTTGCTCATATTTACTTTATTCAAATTATCTTTTATAATGCAGAATTTCATAATATTTGAATCGATACACTGTCCGAACCTCGGTCAGTTTGCCCTAGTTAAGGTATTTACGGGGTTTTTGGAAACATAATAAATAGAACATTTGACATTTCTCACCGAATACCATGTATATCTCATCTCGTGTAAATATAACTTCTACTTCACTCGATGAGATATAAATGGTAATCGACGAGAAATGTCAAATATCCTCTATATACTTTATCATTACCTGTCAGTTGTTCTACTTCTTTTTTCAACTCTATATTTTTTCAAATAACATTATTGTTTAGAAAATCAAATTACTATTATTACTCGTGAAAATTTCAGTTTTTTACCATGTTTGTTTCCTCTCTTTACGTAGGTTATATTAACAGGTAACTGGGTACTGCGCCATTCGTTATATATAGACTTTACTTATGACAATAGATGGTATTCAATAATTCATCTTATTCGACAATTCAATATCCTCTATTTATATGGCTCTCTGAGCTCAACAGTTTAGTGTCGAAAATAATTATCAATAAATAATGAAAAAATAATAATAGATAATAGATTTTTAATATTTTTACAGAACCCTCACTTAAAAACGTTACTGTGCATTAACAAATTAAATTACTCGTGTTTCATAAAGAACTAGCTATGATTTTACATGTAATCGAACGTTTTTTACTATAAAATATCATATGTAATTCAATTAAAGCAATGGTAATTCATTAGAGCTTGCTATAATGATCTTATCGTTAGTATTCAAAAGTTTGTATAGAAGTATCAAGTGAAATTAGCTCTTATCAAGTTGAACTGAGAATAGATATAGTGTCTGCTCATAGTACAAATACACTATACGAATTGATTGGTTTTATGAGAAGCATTAATACCTTTATCAGTGTAAACATATGACAGTTAACACAAGAAGTCAAGTTGACAATATTTAAGTATGAAAATTATCTAATATATTATAATTAATTGATACACTGGCTCCTCTCACTGTGTTACTGACAGAATTGAAATCTCCAACTTACTTTAAAGGAATTGTATTACGTTTTATAGGAAAAATAAAGTAAAACAATGTCATTAATTAACACGTTCTTTTTCGACCAGGATTTATAGCAGAGAGTAATGAGCTGTTTGACCCTCTGTAGAAAATATCCTTTGCAGAGATATTTTATCAAATTTTAAACAAAATTTTCTGATGAAAACTCCCAGGGGGGATAAAGTGATGTGCATTGAAATATTCAGCCCTGGGTAAGCGAGGGTGTATCTAAGGAGCCTGACCTAACGGAATCCGGTCCGCCATCTTTGTTTGGTTGGAATAACATGAAAAATGGCGCTGTAGTTTTACTAAAACTAACACAATTTAAGAATTAAGTAAATATATAGATCAAATATCAGCAATTTTACCAAATATTTTGGGTAAAACTAATCAACAATGACTTTATATCAAGGCTTTTCTCATTTGAAGAGCCGATGATTGGCCCCACGTCTCATTCTTGTTTTATTTTTTCACTTTTTTGACCGATTGTTTACTCTATTTTAACTAGATTTCAAACCTTAATTAACGAAAATAATATCCTTAGTAATATGTTTCATCTTTGTTATGTTATAATCATTTGCTAATAACATACATGTATAAACTGGAAAATCCCCTTGAATTTCTTTTCCGCAATAAATATCACCGCTATGACTGTCCTTTTAAATTGTTGTCAAATTTAGATAAACCATAATGTTAACCCCAGTAACATATTTCAACTGGGTTATTTGATAATCATGTACTAATATCATACGTGTAAAACTGGAATGTCCGCTTAAATTACGTCTCCTAAAAATATCCCGATAGGACTGTCCCTTTAAACTTGATATCGATGTATCAGTAACGTGGACTGCTGGTGGAAGGTGTCCGCTCAGAACGCAGACGACAACATAGCTGTGGAGGTCCTTGACCTTCAGATGGAATCCTCCTCTGAGTGTGTGTACGATCGACTCTCCTTCTATGATGGTGAGTGAAAGAAGCTCTTTCAAGGGACTTAGATGCCGACTGAAGCCGTGTAATCGTCGCTGAAGACTAAGCATACCTTAAAATATCTATTAAATGTTCTGGGCCTCCTTTCGCAAATCCCTGAGGTGATTGTAAGTCTCTATATAAGGTAACCTCACTGCAGTGTTAAAGAATGGAAGTTAAGGTTAAGCCTAGGAAAGGTTGCTGTGTGAAGGCAGTTCCTGCTCCATTTCGCTTTGAACAAAGTTGATTCTTCTTATTAGGCAAATAACTCGTGAACATATATAATACACGTCGTAATGTTGATATACTTGAAACTTATGTAAAATGATATTTATAATCATTTGATTAAAGAAATCAAGGTCTACAATGACAACACACATTCAAAGCGGATTTGCTGTTAATGGAGTCACGTCCAAGAGATAAATGATATTTTTCAAGCTAATGGAAATACCAATAAAGCTTTTCCTCTAATATTTGGTATAAAATTCTTCTGAAGGATATAACAGAACAGCCCCACTGCTGGGTAGAATCTGTGGTGTGACTAAAGGGGGGTTCATCACTAGAGGGGGCAGCATGTTCATCGAGTTCAAGTCCGACTCCTCCAACAGTGGACGAGGATTCCTCATCAGGGTCTTTGCAGTAACCAGTGAGTAGAATAACGAATGTAATATCTTTCTTTTAAACTGATTTGCGGTAAGTTTAATCACTTGCCAACATAATTCAGAATGAGATATGACAAGAGATTATTTTGTAAATTTTCCAGGACTCGACACCAACAATAATTAGTTATAATCAACAAGAAGAGGAGTAAAAGGGTTCTTCTACTACAGTTTGACTATCCCTAGGCATGAAACTAGTGCTATTGACATTAAGCCATAACGTGTCCCCCCACCCTTCCCATTCCCTACAAATCTGCAACTGCGAAGTCCAAAATGTGCTCAATAAGGGTAAGATCCGGATTCACAGCCGGTAACTTACATCTTTCGTTAGAAGTCTGGTTAAAGTTGTTCACTAAATTGAACGTTTGGGTCTGTCATTATAATCCAGTGGTCAGAGACAAAACTGTGATTGTCCTAAAAGAGGAAAGACAATAGGCTGAGATGTCGTTTATCACCATCAGGTCCACATTTTATTATATACCCATGTAAACTTAGGATAGTAATACAAGGGTGCAATACGGAATCCGTCTTCAAATTCCGTATTGCACTCGAGATTCCGTATTGCACCCCTGCCGGTTCTA
Organism: Phorcus lineatus; assembly: GCA_921293015.1. NCBI lineage: Eukaryota > Metazoa > Mollusca > Gastropoda > Trochida > Trochidae > Phorcus > Phorcus lineatus. Next base: position 46,192,975 of record OV121081.1, on the reverse strand, counting down.
CTTTTTCTGAACCTTGGGACTTCCCGGATTTCCCGAAGCAGCTATTTATAGATATACATTTAGGTCATTGGGATTCCCAGTTTGCGAGAGTTGCACAAAAGCTTTATAAAACAAGATTGTCATTTCGAAATGATTTGATTACAAGTATAAACAAATACCATGAACCATGAAAATCAGCAGCAAAAGCGTAGACGTGTTATCTTCAACAGTGACTCCGACTAACTGACGGCGCGAGTTACTGATTTCTACACGATTGTTTATAAACAAAATAGCTTGATCATTGTTTGATTTATGCTTTATCATATTAAATCAATTGTGAATTTGATCAAAATATCTTTCATTTTATCTATTTGTTGTTATCGTAAGATGTGAAAGTCGGACTTGCTATACTTGACGTCATGCGGAGGAATGTGGCATTCAGGTCAATTGCGTTATTCGGTCATCGGCGTACTAATACCAATGTCAAGGTAACCTCAACGCGGAAGTATGTATGGCGTGAAAATGTGTATTGCTACGCAACCTTTTATTTTTTATAAAACATATTTTTATTAATTAAGATCGGGTATATAATAAATATAGAACGTCATACTAGTGCATTTTGATGTTTTGTATTGAACTCGAAAATGTCATGGGAGCATAGAAACAACTCGTTCTTCGAACTCGTTGTTTCTCTGCTCCCATGACATCTTCTCGTTCAATACAAAACATCAAAATGCACTAGTATGACGTTCTATATATTTATTTAGAATGGTAGCATGTTAATCTTCCGATTTCCTTGAATTACATTATCGCAGACCAATGATTACGTCGTTGGTAATTATGACCATTGGAAAATAGTTTTAAAAAATTATGTTAACCTTCATTAATCATTTTCATAATGCATATCATAATATGGCTAGGTCCACAGTTATTCAAAGTTTGCTTAAAAGTACGGCTTGCGTCACATCAACGTGCATTGGAACTGAATACCAGCATTTCTATATCCAATTAAAAAACCCGTGATAATCTGACTGTTTAGTGAATACCGTGGTAATCTGACTGTTTAGTGAATACCGTGCTAATCTGACTGTTTAGTGAATACCGTGCTATTCTGACTGTTTAGTGAATACCGTGCTAATCTGACTGTTTAGTGAATACCGTGCTAATCTGACTGTTTAGTGAATACCGTGATAATCTGACTGTTTAGTGAATACCGTTATAATTTGACTGCTTAGTGAATACCGTGATAATTTCTCTGCTTATAGTGAATACCGTGATAATTTCTCTACTTAGTGAATACCGTGATAATTTCTCTGCTTAGCGAATACTGTGATAATTGTAATGGCTGTTTTCTATGTGTAGAATGCGGAGGTGAACTCACGGCCACACCAAACTACCAGCTCTTGTCTTCTCCAGGCTTTCCAAACTCATATTTCAAGTAAGTGCAGCAATTTAGTAAAATTCCGTCATATTGTATGTTGTTATACAATCAAACCTCGTCATGGCGAACTGACGTTATCATGGCGTTGTTAAATGAAACCTATATATCATCGATGTGATATAATATGATGGAATATGTGGTAAACTGGTGATATGGTGATGATTTGATAGTTGTTTTTAAAACATTGACTATATGTTAAATTGAAATATGATGTATTTTGTTCTTTGATATGTATTGACATGAATGCGTGCGCTTGATCGAATATGTACAATGAAGTGTCCCTAGTCTGTGGAGTTTTCCTGACACACGGGCCCATATTAAATTGAATGATATTCTTAAAGTTGATGATATCTCTCTGAAATCTACCCAATAATAAAGTATCTTTAACCAAACCGTTGATGATGTGCAAGTATCTGACTGGTATCGTTTACAGCAACTTGGACTGTGAATGGTTGATCACAGCCGAGAATGATGACGATACGGTCGAGATTGAAGTCATGAATTCACAGATCGAAGAGCAGATAGAATGTTCTTATGATGGAGTGCAAGTGTATAATGGAAATTCTAATTCCTCGGACCGTAAGTTTCATCAATGTTCCTCAACGTTACTGCCTCCTTATGAGATTCACCGTAGGCACCCTTATTAATCTTAAAGAGCCACTCCGTGAGTTGTTGGAGTCATGCCAAACTTAATCAATGGTGTCGTTTGATCGCAAAGTATCGACTGTTACCAAAAAGACAACTTTTAAAACTTATTGGTTCTTTACAGGTTATTATGATCGAAAACCGGACAGTGGCGCGCGTCAAATAGTCAAACGTAATTTTGGAGACTTATCTACAACAGCCAGGAGGGCAGTTATAGTTGCTATTGTTTGTTAGTTATATAACTAGTATCCATGTATATGGGACGTGATATCTACACCTTTAAGCATTTATAAGGCTGTTTTTAGATTTTCATGGAAAACCAGTATTTGTCATATATATAATATGTCTTTTGGATATGAAAAGTTAAGATGTGTTGATTTCATATCACCACGTATATGACATTTTGGTTCGTATCAAAGGTAAATGATATGTTATAAAAATCACGGAGTGGCTCTTTAATATCTGCTCTGACAACTTCGAACTTCAGTGCTACGCAAATCACATTTTGTAAAGTATCATTGTAATTAAATCATTAATATTATTTTTCAAATTTTTAGATTCCTTCGTGTAGAACAATTTTTTATGTTTTAATGTACCTTAGAGAGTAGATTATGAAAACTTTTAACTGTGGATTGATTTATTGCTTTTATTAAGATTCAAGAATTACGTTTGTGCTGGTTTTCGATATACAACATAAACCTGTTTAATTGTCTCCATACCTAACTTATCAGCAATAACATGTTGATTTTCTGAGACAACCACTTCTTCTCAATGAAATAACACCATTTATAAGATTGACATGTTTGACTCTAACAATATGCGCTGTGTCCCTTAAACCCTTACCTGTTGTTTACATATAGCGGACGAACACCTGGGAACATTCTGCGGACGGGACACGCCCACCTTTCAGAGCTCACGGAACCAGCTACGGCTCGTTTTCAAAACGGACGGGTCCATAGTTGATAAAGGATTTGACCTATATTTTAGGTCAAAAGCAGGTAAGCTGTTAATCTTTATTTGGCTCTAATAAATGGAAAATTCTTGAAGTCTGGTTTTTGTAGTTAAAATTATAACAAGAATTTAATCATCAAAAATATCCTTCTCTAATATCCAACCCCATGTGAAGAAGTTAATTATCTTAAATCTCCATTCATCATTGTAAGTCGAAAGTCAGAATGATTTTAAAACTGCCTTTTCAAACGCTTCATGGTAACTGTCCGTCATGCATAAATTGCAAATGGAAACGATATCTGGCAATAGATTGACCATCAAGTGATCCGTTAAAAAATAAGCTGTTTGAATGTTTGATTGACATCACTTTTTCCGTGTTAATCTAATTTATGAAAGTATTATTACTTAAAATTGTCATATGGGCTGTATTTTACTAGAAAACAATACAAAAATAATTGTTGTCCTCGAAATCAGTTTATTTTGATGAAGCTTTACTATTACTTGCTATTTATGCTATGATATCAACCTTTCAGTCAACAGCTGTAACCTTACCCTCACTGCTACCTACCACCCTCTGTCCTGGGTGTCCCCGGGCTTCCCTGATACATATTACAAGTACGTAATAGCTACATTCTGCAAATGAAGTTTACAGGGTTTAACCTCCGTCCTTTGACGTTTACACAAAATAAACTCTAGAACTACTTTATCAGTGTACAAATTTACACTTTGAAATTTGAGCTTTAAACTTACAACCTTCTGATTGGACGAGAGAAGGACATTTGACCGGTATGTATTCCCATCAACACGTAAATGAAGTTCACACAGTGTAACCTATTTATGGCGTTTACACAAAATGAACATTCTGCGACACATTCTTTTCACATGCATAAGTGCACACATTGGGCAGAATATTCTAAATATAAAATCGACTTTGATAAAAAAAAATTCAAAAGAAAAACGGTTTCAATATCTTTCCTGTGAACTACATTTTGTTCGTGATGACTATGAGGGATGCGGCACTATTTGGGGAAAAGCTATGGGTTTGTTAAATAGAAACAGTTTTGGATTTAGGATGTTTTAAAATATATTTGAAGATTATAGTGTAGGCCTGATTAGGAAATTAAAAGCAAAATTAAATTTTTAATTTAGAATTTATTAGAATTAAGAAATGTTTTTTAAATTGTGTATAATAAATTGGTTATGAACGCTTTGAAGGTTAAAATCAAATACAACTATTATTGGAGCATTGTATGTCTGATTTTGCAATTTGCAAATTACAGATATTAGGAAACAAATTCATATTTTCGTTGCAGTGATATGAATTGTGTGTGGACAATCAGGTCTTCCTTTCGATCAACTGACACCCTTCGCCTGACAGTCGTCTCGGACGATTTAGAAGACTCAACTGACTGTAGTAACGACTCTGTCACAATATACTCAGGTTGGTTGTCAAGGATCTCAAGACTTTAATTGTTCTATTCCAGTTTCCCAACACGCGAATTCACTAAATTGCTGTAAGATCGATCACAGGGGCGTGTATCGCTTAGAAATAGCTCTAGAAAGACATATATACCTATAGCAGGGTAGGGTCTATAGGTATATATGTCTTTCTAGAGCTATTTCTAAGCGATACCCGCCCCTGTGTGTAAGATCAGATGACCTTTGATAGAGATTGACATCGGATCAGTTGATTTAATTTTTTGGGGGAATAGATGGTTGTTCCTATATTACGACTCGAATTTTCAATTTCCAAGGGGGTTCGGCAGTATTCCCTATGGCAAAGTTCTGTGGCAACATGACCCCAAACTACATCTCAAACCAGCCACAGATGATGGCAGTCTTCAAATCCGGAAGCGAGAACATCACTGGCACCGGCTTCAAGATCCAATACCAACTCGTATCAAGCCAAGGTAAATCCATGCATCAATCAATCTTCAGAATCACGTATTTTAAAAATTAATGACTACTCCACTTGTCAATGTTGGCGTTTTCGATACTTCTTATTACGACAATTAATATCTAATGTTTGGGTAATATTAAGTTTAAGTTAAACTTTACATAGTGTGATATATAATGTATATATTGTGAGATAAAGCATTCTCCGTCAGACCTGCATTCAATGACAATAAACATGTCAGTTACTGGTTTTTAAAACTAATAAAGGTAAAAATAGGTTTTTAGTCATAATAGTGTTTATAATTTTAAAAGATTTTTGTATTTATTTAATCATTTTAATGACATTTGATTTATTTGTTTGTTCACTTTAGCTTGGCACCAAAATATAAAAGAAATTTTAAGCACAAAATTAAATAATAAAAATAAAGACCACAAAACTGCTTAACTATATTTAGTTTCTTTTTCAAGCATATCTATGTTTTAATATTGCTATATACATATCTTCTATGTAAACATAACTTTCAATATATTTTTGCCGAGGTGAAGTACCCGCAATATGAATGCAGAAATTATAAAAACTGTACATTTCAGACAGGATAATAAAACTGTTCACAATTAGCATTTTTTATGTTCCAATGTTCCAAGCAAAGCATTTATTCTTCTTCCCCTGTACAATGCGCAAAGTTTCATTATTTGACAAAAGCCAGTTGAAGAAGTATCCCTTGCTTCAAACTTTCACTACCAGCAGATATGAAAGTCTCCAGAAATATAGCCACTGCTTACAGCGGCTACGTGATAAGAGTTGAGAAGTCCTTGGGAAGAGGATGTCTTCACACCAGAACTTGTAGTAACATCACCAGGTTGATATCTTAATGGAAATACTTTCCATTTTAAATGTAGCTATTACAAGAAGAACATACATGTTGTCACTAGTATGCGTTCGAGTCGTTATTTGGTATGAATATGCCTGTTTCAGTTACTACGGTGCGTCCCCGTGTCTACTGTCGCCAAAACAATCTTACAGCAATGACTTCAGCCCAATACTTAAGTTCACCTGGCTACCCCGGAAATTACCGAAGGTCAGATTTTTAGTCTGTTTTTCTCATTGATGTTTATATAATCACTTATCATCAGTAGATTGAATAACATGTAGTTAATGATTCGACGCTAATTAATTTATGATTGCTTTTGTAAAAACTATACCAATGTTGATTAAGATCTAGAAATGATTATCTCTCAAAGATATCAAATTCTATTTAATCTCATATTAAATCTATTTCATAAAGAACTATCTAGAATATCGTTCAAAAGAAAATATACAGGGTATACAGACCATGAAAATAGGAAAGCATGCGTAGAATAAAAATACCTCGTTTGACATCTATAAACTATTAATTATGACAATGAACAATGTTTCATTGAAGAACAAGAAGGTTCTGAAATTGACCATTCATTTTCTTTTCGTGAGATCCCGTTATTTCCCAAAGAAACGTTGTTTAAGGCTTTCAAAAAGTACATAAAACAGTAATAGTCACATTTATGTCATTTTTACCTTACACCTCGAAGTTTCCATCTACAGTAACGAGCAGTGTCAATGGACCATAACAGCGCGCAACCCTGGATTCATGGTAAAGATTAACGTGCTGGATTCGAAACTGGAACAATCAACCAATTGTCAGTATGATTATGTCAAGGTGTATGATGGTAAGACACTAGATTCATCATGTTTAGTTTCACACACAGATTTTCTTACTATCACCACTACCCCATCTATTTTTCAATCGAGTCTTCATTTAAGAGTCATTGCTTGAATTACAACCCTCAAACAGATTACGATGTTAACGGATTGATTAAAGTAATTAAAATGGCTGTATTTTTAAAAGCAAGTGCTACGTTAACAAAGGTATATATCTGCAATTAGTAAATATACCATGACATATTTAGCCACTGGATTTAAGTGATGTATCTATGTCTACTTAAATTGCAGTTTGATTAAAATTCAAATCATTGATTTGCCCCACTCGTCACTAGTGGGATATATATTTTCTTTAATTTTTAATGTTATCATTTGCTCGTGATTTTAGATTTAAATTTAGACTGAAAATATGTAAAAGTTTTCATGCCAATGTTAGAAAAAAACTTTACAAGAATTATTCTTTCTTACATACGTACATGCGATTCAATCGTAAAATGTTTAATCAATATGATATACATGTGGTAAGGTTAAGGTGCGGTGAATTTCAGCGCAGTAGCACCCATGGTTCGCTAGTTTCAAGTTCGTAGGTTTCACCGCAAGGGTTAGCCACAAAAATGTTAAGGGCTTTCTCCTTTCTATGGTACTATCAGCTGCGATATAAGTCAAGTGCTCTTGAAAGCGGCGTTAAAACCCAACTCACCTCACCTGTAATCAATATATGTTATTGTACAGGTTCGACCGTCAGCACCAACGTGCTTCAGGTATGGTGCGGAGACATGCAACCCGTGATACAAAGCACTGGCAGAGCTGTCACCCTCGTCTTCCACTCAGACAGCTCCAACAACTACAAGGGATTCAACCTTTCCTACACCGAGACATCAGGTTAGTCTGTTTCCTAACTGTTTCCAATAGTTCAAAGACTCTTAAGACATAGACACGTTTTATTTCTATATCCACTCTCGGAGAGAGAGGAATGGTTGTTGATTCAATATTCAAAATGAATTAAGAAACAGTAGTACAAACAAAAAGTTGCACAAGGGAGACCAGACAATGCATCTCTTGACTTGTAAATTAACAGTGATCAACAATGTCAACTATTCCTTAAAAGATTCAATCTTAAATAAATTCAGATTCAATTACACGTTCTAGCAAATATTTCATAAAGAATTTGTTATAGGAATGAAATAAATATGTGATCACGCAGTGATAAGCATGTCAGTAACATGAACCTTAAGAACAAGAACACGACAGCATAGACATGTTTTCGTGTATTTTGAAATACCAAACCTCTCGGAACTAAAATGTACTAGTAACTAAGTATACACGTGTGTTTCAGAACCCTATAGATGTGGAGAGTCTTTACAGGCTTCTTCATTAGGAGCGATCCTCACATCACCCGGCTATCCAGGCTATTACAAAAAGTAAGTGTAACATTCAACTAGAAACTAATCTTCTGACAACGCATTTACACGTGACTTCAAACGAGGCTCTTCAAAACAAACTCAGACTCGGAGATAGAAATAATATCAATGCATAATTTCTTTAAAGAATAAAAGTTTCAAAATATTGACTTTATCGGTATTCGAACCCTTTTCTGAAGGGCTTTCCTCTTCACACGGGCTGACTGCAGTCAAACGCAGGCACATACTACGTTCTCTCCAATACGTGAAACTAAAGAAGAAGCATAAAAACTTTTGCCTGAAATTAGAAATCAAGCCGCAGCATCCACATTTTGACTTTGAGTCAGTGTAACAGTGTAACTGTTCTCACGCAAACATAGAAAGTTACGGAAGCATCCTAGTGCCACGGTCAAAATTTTTTTTATCCCCTAATTAGGATATACCATCACCTAATTAGGTCTTAATCATCGCCTAATTAGGACATAACTATCACCTAATTAGGGGAAACTATCTCCTAATTAGGAGATATTAAGTCCTAATTAGGACATAGTAACACCTAATTAGGAGTTAGTCATCACCTAATTAGGACTTAATCATCGCCTAATTAGGACATAACTATCAACTAATTAGGAGAAACTATCAACTAATTAGGACATAGCTATTTCCTAATTAGGACTTAATTATCACCTAATTAGGAGTTACTATCTGCTAAATAGGAGTTACTTTCTCCTAATTAGATGATAGTATCACCTAATTAGGAGATACCATCTCCTAATTAGGTGATATATCTCCTAATTAGGCAATAATTAAGTCCTAATTAGGAAATAGCTATGTCCTAAGTAGGACTTAGTTATCTCCTAATTAGGTGTTAATTAAGTCCTAATTAGGGGTTACTTATCTCCTAATTAGGCGTTAATATCTCCTAATTAGGTGAAAGTATCTCCTAATTAGGAGATAAAAAAAAATTAACTGTGGCACTAGGGTGCTTCCGTAGAAAGTGGATAATTTACCTGAGAAAGCCTATGGAATTGTAATCCTGAAATGACTTACCTAGGGCTTAAAAGTTACCTTTGTATGGGACTCTATTTGGTGTCACGTTTCCAGCAATCTGAACTGTGTGTGGACAATCACAGCGGATGCAGGCACCAACATCAAGGTGGATATCCTCGATAGTGACATAGAGACTTCCTCAAGCTGCCAATACGACTATGTCGAAGTTGATGATGGTAAGGCGTTTAGTTTGTTGAGGGGTTTGGGATTTTAGCAACTATATATGTCTTGTAAGGAGGAGTCGGGTTGCAAAAAAATACCCTACCTATCCTCGGTCACAAGGCCGGATATATGTTCCGACCCTCCTCACAAGTCAACCCTGGAAATTTATATCAGGATAATTTAATTTTAATTACCCACTCTTTAGTCTTGTCATGAAATGGCAACAAAGCGTGATGGTTGATTCGAAGTGTGGAAATGGGTGTTACTAACACTGAATGTAAAACATTGTTTACTCAGAAACCTGAATTTGAAATTTAAAAGGAAACCGTCGCTCCTGATTGGTTATGAACACAAAAGTGTGAACTAAGACACGCAACACAAGTATGTGGTTACAAGTATTTCGAAGGGATAATATCGACATAGCAGTTTCAATTCTATTTTGAATCAAGAGCTGGGAATTTCAGTACAGATTTTGCTGATGAAATACCCTAGATTGGAGACATTCAGCCTTTGGTAACTTTGTAAACCTTTGGTAACTGCTTAACGCGCAGACATTTGTAATATTGTAGAAAGTATCATAGATATTACAATTAATCAAATAAATCCTATACCTTGGGTAAAGAAATAATATTTTCTACCACCTTCAGAACAATGCTGTCAGGCAAAAGTAGCTTCAAGCCATTTTGCTATACAAGTTTCACGTTCACTTACTGTTCCTCTCATTCTGCCAGGCCCAACGTCCAGTTACTCCGCACTTGGCAAGTTCTGCGGCTCCAACACCCCCACTTTCGTGTCCAGTGGCAGCTCTGTGACCATCACCTTTCACACAGATACCAGCAACTACGGAACAGGATTCAGATTGAGATACACTTCCGGCACCTTCAGTGGTAATAACACGGTTCATTGAGTTATTATGACGGGAAATATTGCACTGGATTATTGAGGGTGTACAAGGTCATGTTTTGTAAAGGCGTAACAAAAGGTTTAAAACATGTTGAAATTTTGTTTTAACGACACTCATACTAAATGATTTGTTTCCTTGGGTTAATGCTCAATAAACTGATTTATTAACCTTTGGTTAATGCTCAATAGCATGATTTATTGACCTTGGGTTAATGCTCAATGACATGATTTATTGACCTTGAGGTAATGCTCAATAACATGATTTATTGACCTTGAGGTAATGCTCAATAACATGATTTATTTACCTTGGGTTAATGCTCAATAACTTGAATTATTAACCTTTGGTTTATTGCTCAATAACATGATCTATTTACCTTGGGTTAATGCTCAATAACATGATTTTTTTTTACCTCGGGTTAATGCTCAATATAATGATTCATTTACCTTGTGTTATTTATAATGCACCATGTTATGCTTTGTATATTCAAATCATTTAATGTCTGTCCATACTCAGTTATATGAAATGTTTACCTTGGGTCGTTGAAGATGTATAATGCCAAGTGAGGCGTAACAGTATATGAGAAAATTGCACTTTTTAAATAACGTCTCTCATGTTCAGTTACTTGAATTGTTGAAAAAGTAAAATATGCATGTTTGAATCCAGTCTGCGGAGAACAAGACTTAGATGCCTCCTTCACGTCTTTCGACTACCTCAATTCTCCAAACTACCCTTACAACTATCCGAAGTAAGTATCTACATTTATGTATATTTAACTTACCATTCCTCAACGTCTTATCAATGTAAGGTACATGGCCAATTTGCACAGAGCTCCCTAAGACTAAGATGATCGTAACCAAATGCATCTTCCCACTGCAAAGTGATAACGTATCGATATAAACTCTATCCATTCTCCAGCGAGAAGGGTTGGAAATCTGTTCGGCCATGACGTTGTGAAGATAAACTCATTGTTATAACTATTTGTTAAGGGCACTCAACAAAGAAATGATTACGTAACTAAAAGGGGCAGTAGCTTTGTATTTTTAGATGAATAAATGATCTCACTTAAACAAATGTAACATATTGCAAGACAGTTATTTTATCAAAAGAAACAATTCTAAAACAAACGTACGATGTTCATTTAAGGTATGCGAAGCCATTTCCCTACCTCGAATGATTAAAAGGTGTTCACACAAAAATGGCCGCCGATGGTATTTGCTTGATTTTTTATAATTTATTTAACTACTACGGATGATCGAGTTGAATAAAGATATGTTTGATCCTCTGATGATAACATTTAGCATCTGATGATGTTTATTTAGGAGTTGAAACTTTCACAATCGTGGTAGTGTACCTTTAAAACCTGATCAGTAGAAAGAAAAAGATGAAGTCGGGCATGGTATATCCATGACGGTCTAATGTTTAAGTAAGTGAGTGATAACATGCAGCAAGCATATAGATGAGTTAACATTAACGTCCCACTGAGCATCAACGTTCGTTCAATGTAACCAAGTTCGATCCAACAAGCTATTTGCAAGATTGATCTCCAGAATGTTAAATTGACACCTGTCATATGTTATCAATGGTCTTATTTTATCGAAAAATATACTTGATGTTGTTATGAATTTTACTGCTTACCGGTTCAAGTGCATCTTCCCATACATGACCATTGATAACGACAGCTAAGGTAAGCGTTGCCGTTTTCCAAACTTTTCTGTGCTTGTCGTCTAGGCTCGTTCGACGGATCGCGATAGTACAGTGAGAAATCATATGAGAGCATGAAAAAATAACATTGCCATTTGTTAGGTGCATATGCAAACTGCCCCCCATCTGTGTTCCGAAATCAACAATCCCTAAATTAGACATTGCATTCTTGCTTATGATAAATCATGCTTGAAGACTTTGTTACATGTAAGTATTTGCTTTCAGTAGTTTTTATCGCAAAATACCGGTATATACGCGGTGCGTTGTTTAAGGAATATGCCACAAGTAAAGTCTAAAATTGAAACTACTCAAAATCAAAATGAATTTTATTTCTAATGTTTATGAGTCATCATGGTGTCTGTGGTTCTTCAGCAATGCCGACTGTACATGGAGATTGGACTCGCAAGACAGTGACTACGTTGTGGCAATTGACGTAATAAGCTCTGACGTTGAACAATCCTCAGGCTGTTTTAGCGACTATCTTGAAGCGTATGATGGTATGTTGATGATGATGATATTGGAGATTTTACAAGCGCTTCCAGCACAGCTGATTTCGCACTTGTGTCCGTTAGGACCTTTTGTAAATTTCCGAAATTGTTTAAAAAGTGGTAAATTTTGAGCCAAGTGCCAAAAGGGGTAATTTTGAAATTTTGAATGATATATTTAGTAGAGAGGGGGAGAAGGAAGGGGGCTGGGGATGGGGGAGGGTGCAGGAGGGTGGGGGGTTAATTTATGGTATATGATTGTGAGGTATTTAGATACGAGCCAGAAGGCCCGTATCTTTGATGTATTTGCCTAGAGCATGGAATATTTGTGGTTTGTTGTGTGGGTTGTGGGGGTGTTGGATGTTGGATTATGTTGTGTTGTGAGAGAGTGGTGTTTAGGGTTTTGCGGTGTGTATTGTAGTGTGCGCATTGTGTGAGTATATGGGTGATTGTTTCTGTTTGTTTGCAGTGTGGACATGTGGGATGCTTGTGTCTGGTCTGTTGTATTTTTGCGTTTAGTTGTATGTGTTGTTATTCATCTAACCAGTCCTCTTCTATCTGCTCGATCTGACGTCATAAATTGTAATTTTACGCCACCATAAAACATGAAACTATTTTCGCACACGTAAGATTTGTTATGGAGTTGGCATTTCCGGACAAAGTCAGATTTGGCCACATTGACCCGTAGTACCGGAACTTCTAGTATTAAGGCTCACGTGAAAGACGATGGGCCTTAAGACGTAATTTCTTTTGTATTCCATATTTTGCAATTGGATCCAAAGTTTTGCCCGATTCAATTCACATTGTCAACCGTTGAGTCTGTCGTGCAGTGCGAGGATATCATAGGAGTTTGAAACTCGTTAAGGGATATCTCAGATAGACGAATTTGAAAAGGTAGACGATGTTAAGTTAAAACACCCGTTAAAACATTCATCTTACGAGTGTTTTTTCTGCTTCTTTGAAACATTCTGTAGACGTAGGAAATTGTGTTGTTTTAAAAAAAAAAACTGAACCCAAAGTACGGTAGTCTTTATGTTTTAATCCTTACAACACAGGCTACACTGAGACAATGGCATAGTGAGTTGTATGTGATATAGATCTCTTATCCAACGGTCCTGTTAATCGCTGTGATGGTAACGGACATCGGTAATACTATGTATAATATTACAGCAAGGTTTTACTAGATTGCCCATTCCGTAGCATTTTGATTATCGTTAGGTAAGATTGTTGAATATCAGTCACTGCACAACTTTGTCAATGTTCTGTACGTATATGTGCAGGTTACGACGACAGTGCCGATTCTCTTGGAAGATGGTGCGGAACCTCTGCCCCCAGCAAACACAGCTCAGGGAGATATTTGTTTCTTAAGTTTGTGTCTGATAGCTCCGACACCGGAAGCGGGTTTAAGATCTCTTACACCGCAAATCTTAGTGATATGTGTAAGTTTCCACAAAATTCGACTTTCTATTTGACCGTTATTTGTCTGTAAATGTCAGATTGCAGAAAGAGGACCTTTGTCTTTTATCTTATGTGATGAATCTTCTTTTCGGAGCAAACTCTAGATCTATCTCCAATTTAATTGTTTTCTCTGCTGAACTGTGTTGTATATTAAGATTATCGAAATCTTTATATATTTACCATGATCATTTTATTTACATATGCTTTAAAATAATATGTAATCAACATTCGTATAACGAAACGATATTAACTCTAGTATTTGTTTAGTAATAAGTAAATTCTATTCATCGGTGGTTAGTATAGTATGTATAGTATGTATACCACTCAGTCTGATTAAAATCGACCCTGTTCCGAGGAATAAAAGTTTCAAAATATTGACACTATCGAGATTCGAACTCTATCTGTCCAGGCCATCCTCTCCACTAGGTCAGACCTAGTGGAGAGGAAAGCCTAGACAGATAGAGTTCGAATCTCGAAAGAGTCAATATTTTGAAACTTTTATTCCTCGGAACAGGGTCGATTTTAATCAGACTGGTATACCACTGGCATTAGCTTTACTTCTAAAGTATTACCGTCCATTTCATGTTCTATGAATGATACATAATTTTTTTTAAATGCTGTAAAAGTTTTCCAAAGTTTGATGAACCTATGAATTTCTCCAGATGACTACACAAACGTGGGAGCTATCGCCGGCGGAGCCATAGGGGGAACGTTCTTCATCGCTCTTGTCGTTTTCACCATAGCAATGATAGCTAGGAGAAAGCCGATGCGCCCAGTGGTAACAACAGTCGGTAACAACAGAGCCCCTGGTAACGGCAATGTCTACACTGTCAGCCAGGGCCCTTACGAGACCACAGTGACCCCAGCTGCCTTCCAGCCACCCCCACCGTACACCCAGGTCGTCACAGCTGAACAGAGCCGGCCCGTGGGGTCAGCTGCACCCCCTCCCCCCTACCCACAACAGGGCAACAGTAGCGAGACCACGCCCATCCTGAATCAACAGCAACCCAGCCAACAACAGTGAAACGACCTTAATACTTGAAACCAACTTAATACTGAAACGATAGAAAGAAATGAGGATCATATTTGATGTACAGTTTCACCAAACATCAAACGTGTGTATCAGTGGAACTACATAGGAAACATTTTATGATCGAACAAGTCTGTTCACATGGAAACGCCAGGAACTCTATGCTTAACTGTAACCTTTAACCAAAACATTAGGATGTCAATGAAATATTCATTCTCTCCCCAAAATTGTTGTTCAAGTCATAAAATCCTATGCCAATAATATGTTCTAATACAAGCACTTTTCGTCCTCTAAATTGAGAAGCCTGATTGGATGAAATCAGCAGTGACGTTTAAAATATATCTATCGACAAGCCACAGGCATTTCCGTATATACTTAGTGAAGCTAGAATTTGTTAGACTTTACAGTTTGAGTCTTCTTGACAGAACACGGTCACGTAATAAGACAACCGAATAATTTCATTGGTCTGATGGACAACAGGCCAAGTTTCCATGTATCAAGTATTTTCATCTGCAGAAAGTGTTTTTGAGATAGTTGTGTTGCAATTTCGTGCCGCCAGGAAAATCTGTGTGGAGCCCCTTAAGAGCACATATTTAAACAGAGGTTAGCGTAGGAATTCATAACTTGTCCTACCTTGTCGGGAGAGATTTTGATACAGCATTAATAGAAGATAAATGACATTGATACCAGCAAAACAATGTATTTGCAATGTGAGTATTGTGTTGAATTATTGTCAATTACAAAAGTGTGTTATTATGTCCCCTCTCTGAGCCAATGTCGTACGTATTTATGTTTTCTCCTGGTAATAAAAAAAACTACTTTCATATTTTCAAAGCTTTCAATCATTTTTTGTGTACATGAGGGATGAAAAAATTATTGGCAATAAATGCGTCATCTTTCAGTCGCCTGTTTGCTTCTCCATACTAAGGTTTATCCTCGATGCTTATTACTTATTAACATTAATTCATTTATTTCAGTGAAGTTGAAATGTAGCCGTAATCACATTTGATCAATCTTTGGTTGTTGGGATTGATGGACGATTGGTGAGATAAAGGTCGATTAGTCAAAGATAAAGTTTTTAAGCAGTTAGAAGATAGACCGTGAGTTTAAAGTGTTTGAAAGTTATTATAACTTGTATTATGACGGTCTAAAAACACTTTTACTCTCCGGAAAAATGTGATTTCGGAATCGGCACACGCGTAAGGGTATTGTTCGTATTTCATTTAAAACTAGTTATAGTTCTCTGTGCATCCTTTGTGATCTGTGTATTCTTCATACCCTCAGAATATTAGCCACTTGTCAACTTCATATACGCCATTATACGGTCAGTAAGTATTTACAAGTATTATGCTTGTAGGATTTTTACACTTCAGTGTTTAGAATGGCTACATCCGATGTTTCAGGCAAAGGGTGTAATTTTTTTTTATCTCTTTAGAATTAATGAATGTTTTCAAATATATTTGCGGTGACAATTCGCATCAGCATTTTATTATGTCTCCCGCAACAAGCTTTGCGGGAGACATAATGTTTTTAGTCCCGTCCGTAATTCCGAAATGCTTTCGTTTCCAGATCAGATCTAAAAAAACATTCAATAATGTTTTTACGAAACTTGGTATGTGGTTAGGTCTAGTGGTGGGGTGGTGTCTTTTGCTAATTTTGGTTTTTCTGAATTTAATTTTTTTTCTGGTTTCCATGGAAACAATTTGAACTTATTGCAAATGGGGGTTAGGGTCCGTTTCCGGGCCATATCTAAAAAAAACGTTCAATATTTTTTACGAAACTTAGTTTGTGGTCAGGTCTAGTGGTGGCGTAGTGCCTTTTGCTATTTTGGTTATTCTGATTTTTGTTCTGGTTTCCATTCCCTACAATAAAGAAGTTGACAAATATATAAAACTCTTCCTTATGCACCATTGAACTTGTTGGGACATCACAGTGCATCACATGCACATATTTCTAGTTGTATACAAATTCTGAATACATTTCAGCGAGGGATGCACTGCACTGCATCAGGTATTAGATAGCAAATAAAGAGCATCAAAAGATAAAGCCACTCAGTCTCAAAGTCCTTAAGGAAGAAAAGGACTTGTAATAGCTGGTCAATGTTCTCATCTCATCTTAATCAGATGTATACAGTAGAAGGAAGTCTTTAAATTGATGGTTATATTTTGATCTTTATAGGGACAGTTGCACGTTTTTTAAAAAGAAAATTAAATAGTACGTGTAAACGGGTTAAGTAATTGGATGTTTGAAGAAAATACATTTTGCATAAAGTAATGCTTTTGGGAAAATTTTAACAACTCATTTATAATCTATAATCGACATAATAGTTACAAGCTATTTTTTCTGAGACAGTTAAACTATGTTTACAATAATAACAAAATACTAATAAATGTTTCTTTTCTTGGTCAGACGATACAAATTGATATAAAGTTGAAGCCTTTTTTATGACTATACGTTGATATGTAAGTGTGTGTAAAGAAATGCTGAAATGGCAAATAATCAAAACATGTTTTGATTAATTCAAAGACATTACGTGTCATCTACTTCATTGCTTGAGACATATAAACATTATAGATTCATTCCAAATGACAAACCCAATGCCAAAGAATTAAGACACGGAAGCAAAGTTCCCAAGCAATTAAATGTAGACATGAATAAATTATTTAGAATTAAATCATAAATATCAAAAACTCAGGTTTATATCAATTGAAATAAGACCAGAAGTGACCTTAACATTCATAGCCCACAACATAACATTAGAACGCCATACAATTATCATTCAAACAGCACCAATCACAACATATATAAAAATTCATTTCAACGTAAAATTCAGTGCTTCACATAATGACACTACATTGAGTACATAGATGTATATTTCAAAGGTCACAGCTTGCCCAGTGTATATGTGTGTTTATATATGCATATCTATAAAGCTATGTTTCCAGCAGCGTGTCTAAATCAATACGACACCAGGTGGTGAGCTCATATACGTATTCATGTTGCTTGGATATGTCACTTGACCTGTGCTTCGTATAGATGCACCTGGATAATTTGATTGAAGAGGTTAGTTGAAATCTTTATACATTTACTGAAATCGTTGTTGCCAAATAAGTGATTTAACTTGTTTGCTTTGAAGTTGGCACACGTGTAAATATGAATGAAAGCTGAATGAAGAGGATAATTCTATGGACATACAGCTTAAATTCGTGTGTCTATACTTCTTCTTCTTCTTCATCTTCAAAAACTCAATTGCAAATGCTTATGAAAGAAATTGAATGAAATGTTTTTGAAAAATTACCGATTTCTATGAAATCGTACATATTGTCAAATACTTGATTTGACTTATTTGGTTTAATGGTTGGCTAATATATGTGTAAATATGTTGTGGTACCTGTTCTACTTATGATTTTACCATGATATATTGACCTGGACTAATGAGGACAATTTTCGTGGATATACAACTTCTTTATTCTTCGAATTCCCAGAATAAAGAAGCCGTGTATCAATAAAAATGCCTTTTAATTCTTCAACAACTCAACTTCTTGAATGGTCATCAAAGAAATAGATTGAAGAGGTTTGTTGAAATTTTACAAAATTGCTTCATAAAACTTGTTGATAATGTCGTAGGTCTTATATCCTTAAAAGTGAAAAAAGTGAACTATTCAACTTAACATTTTTGTAAAAAAAATGTTCAAACTATTTAGGTTAGTTTACAATTTTGAAATATTCTTACATCTTCAATCTGTGACTGGCTTAACTCAGCTGATTTAATTTTCGATCTTTACGTCGTCGCTCTGATTCCATTAACATGGAAAACACTAGAATTATGTATCAAACAGGTTTAATTTAATTCTCTTTAATATTCATCTGACATCATTAATTTGTATCATACTTGATTAAACGTGTTAATGTTAATTTCGTAGCTATGGTATTTTTTACAATGGAAATTACTTTGAATGAGTTTTTGTTTAACTCGTTAATATATTCATCTGACATAATAACTCGATCTAACTTGTTAATGTTAATTTCGTAGGTAGGATATTCTTACTTTGGAAATTACCCCCTTTTTAAATGAACCGTATTAACATCGTATACATATTAATCTGACATAGTGAATAGGTGACAACTTGTTTATGTTATTTTTGTTTCTCTCATTTTCTTAACACCGGAAATAATTGGACTTTTCAATAAAACAGGCTTCTCCTAATCTGGCACCTTGGTTGATAGAACCTGATAGGTAATTGTTTCAAATGTAAATATATAACTTACATTGTGTTCAGAAATGCACACATTTAATATGTATTTGATATACATGGACGCCATTTCTTTGTAGATTTGACCTTTATTTAATAATGTTTTATATGTTCTTGTTCTCAATGACATTGATATTCATTACCGTAATTTAGTATTTTCACGACACTCATTTATAAATACCTGCATTTATTTTGTTTGAATGATATAAATATTCCTTTCAAATGTACAAGCACATTTCTGGAATAGATCCTCCATATACGTTGTATAACGCTTTGCTTGCATACAATAGTACATACAAACTACAAGCCAGGTTTGTCACAGATGTTTAGCAAACAAATTGTCGATAAAATATATTATTATTAATACGATATGAATAGAACGATAATACCCAAATTATCAATATGCAGTCGTATGATTTCTATCTTTAATAACACTGCACCTGCTGTTGGACTCATTCGGACAGATAAGATTATGGTCTCACTTATTTCAACATTTAGCATGTAACATCTGTTTGGTTTATCTTGACGGCTTTACCACGTTTGTTGTTCTGGTAATAATCGTAAATCTTTTGTTACGTAAGTAACACTGACGAATGAAAAGTTCAATGGCGAGGCTCTCTCTTACACTGGCTGGTAATGAAATTGATAACACATTGATGTTGTGAACACTGGCTGGTAATAGAATTGATAACACATTGATGTTGTGAACACTGGTTGGTAATGGAATTGATAACGCATTGATGTTGTGAACACTGGTTGGTAATGGAATTGATAACACATTGATGTTGTGAACACAAGTTATTTAGATTGTGATATAACCGTGGATACAGTTTTAATAATGAAATAAGCACATGACAAATTCTTTTGCTAAATATTATTATGTGATAACTTCTTATCAATAGTAAATTGACGTTAGGTTACATTCTGACTGCTGAATAAAAAGCTTGTTACATTTCTTGCAAACTTAGTGCAATATAAAGAGGTGTTCGCTTAGGTTCGCTTTATTCAACCAATTTTCTGCCTAAACTTATGGTTTGGGAGACGTTTCAATCACAAACATATATATGATACTCAGAAACATAGTTAAACACATTTGGCATTGGTTTTAAAAACAAGGGGTTGAAAATGCAGAAATCAAATTTTTATTAATTTTTCATAAAGTTTCCATTTCAAAATATTTTTGTAAATAATATTTCATACGTCATAATGTCAACAGATATTAACAATGTTTATAAAAAAATTAGCTGAAAATATGTTTAATCAATATTCAATAGAATAAATAATGAATTCTATTATTTTTTACATTTTGACCCCATGCCACTGTTGGGTAAAGTCAGAATTGTAATCGGGATACATCAAATATATACCTTGTATATGTAGCGTAGATATGAACCATAACATAGTGTTCCAAAAGTATGATAATTTTAAACAGGAACTAGTAAACAGTGTAACAAACGTTTGTCCAGTAGTTGTATTTGTTTGTATCTGTGATGACAAACGTGGACGACAACAACAGCTGTGCTATATGTCTCATATTACTGAATATGTGCAGTTACATCTATAATTAAAACTGACTGAGCCGTAACAAATGGGTTTTTTTCATTACATACAACTGTCACATAATAATTTCAAATCGATTTGAATATGTTATTGATATATCATTTTATTCTCTCCTCTTGAAAATTTTCCTAAAATATACTCAAATTATAGAATTTCTTAATCCTAATATGTTCCTCGTATATTCAGAAATATGAAAGGGGCTGGCAGCACGTTGATTTAGGTAAATAAATAAGATTATGAAACCGAAAATAATTGTTCCAAATTACAAGACATTCTTTTTAATCAAAAGAATAAGTTTCAAAACGACCATACCATGATGGAAAAAGCTCTACCTCAAATGATGAAAAGATGTTCATTCAAAAATGGCCACCATAAGTAATGAATTGTTTGACTCTTGAAATATAACAATTTTGGAATAAACTGATTTTTATTGTGGAAAAAACGTATTAATTTATATAAATTATAAATTTCATTATATAAAATGAAATAAGAAAAGTAAGTACAAATGAGTATCTCCCTTTTTTGTGCAGGAGATGCTCATAGATTTCTGATTTCTGGAGACACTCTCACAGCCGACTTTGTGTTGGTGAGGACTGCATGAACAAATACATTTAAATAGGACACTTAATTTAATCATAAGAAGGTAAAATATATCCTTTTAAACCTTTTTGTAATTAAACAATAATATTATGACAAAAATGCCAACTGTTACATAAAACCTACGTATATGAATTATAAACAGGATATTCCCCTTTTGAATGAGTTAAATATCATGTAATTTGAAACAGTTTTTAATTACTCAACATTTACATCATCTCCTTTTACACTAGAAAATGCATTTGTAATGTTTGTGTGTAATTAATTTTGTACAACTCTCTTTTTATATGCTTAGGTGTTGAGTATCAATCAATTTGGGCGCATATGTAAATGTATTTCAATTGACATAGATATGAGCATATGAATATAGGTAATATCGATACTCCAGGTTTTTGAAGGACCACAATGGAGCGTACCATGCTATGGAGACTGGTGCAAACTGTGTGGCTTTTCTGGGGTTTTATGATGCCTGTAAGTAATTTCAGGGTTTTAAACTTCAATATTATTACAAGGAAGTATGTTTTACCCAGTTTTGCCCCCAGCCTTTAAGGAATAATGTTCCTGGAAGGCTATTTCGTTGATAGATGGTAACTGTTTAACTTTACTAAACAATAATGTCAACAAAGCTTTTGACAGACCAATTCTACCTAATATTTTCCTATATCTTCTATCTAGGCTGTTCAAAGCTCTTGACGGTCATCTTATCTTCTCCCATGTCCTCTCACTGAGGTGTGGAAGATGTTATGTTAAGACCCTCTCATTTACAACCAAAGCTCATAACAATCATTTTAACTCTTCGTCATGTCCTCTTTAGGTTGTAGGAGATTTTTTTATAACCAATACCAAGACAAAAAATACTAACATTTCCCTTATTCTCTTTCTACAGTATAGAACATACTGTACAAGCACCACCCTTCCATAACTTAAGTTTTTGACAGTCCTCTAACTTTTCCCATGTCCTCCCTTTAGGGTGTAGGAGATGCTGTACTTGGTCCAACACTTCTGGACCTCCAGCTCTTGGTGGACGAGTCTGTGGACAAGTTCTCCTATCTGATCCTGTCCACAGGAATAGGAGCCGTGACAGGCACCATCCTTGCAGGACTCATCTTCACAGGAGTGAAAACCAAGCTGAAGCTGGCTATCTCCATCCTGTGTGGTTCTGTGATCAATTGCATCACCCCAGCCGTGCCTAGCTACACATACCTAATCTTCATGTTCGGCTTCCAGGGCTTAAGTAGGGGATTCATTGCTTGCTGTAAGTGGAAAGTAAAACCTATTTCAAATTTTGATTATGATATTTGTTAGCAGTTATGTTATTTCATTATAATGCTTCAAAGGCATCATCCTGGGTCACACTTGGCTAAATATTCCCATACATGCAAACACTGGAAATTTCATCAGGAAACTTTCCACTACTAACCCGCCTTATAGAGTTGTTATGAATTAATTACCCAATGGAAGGTTTGACATGTACATTTTAAAAAATACGTTTTAAAATGTAGGATCTTCATTTCCATAGAAATAGAATATGAAGATTTTAAAAATGCGACCCATAAGAACACTTTCGTACTGAACTCGGCAAGTAAACCATAAAGAAACGATACAGAGATAAGCTGTTTTTAAATAACACCAAGTCAAAAGAATGTGAAAAAAGGTTGTTTTATTTCATCTTCGTATAGGGAGCCCATGTTTATAAATTTGATTATTTGAAACTATATACTGAGATCAAATAGCGAATTTGTCTTACTGCAACTAGTTTTAAGTTAACTTAAGTGTCTGTAACTCATGGTTTGTAATACGTGAATTCTACTATATATATCATACTATACTCTACGATATATGGTGGTCAATCACCATTCATGCTATATTCCTTGTTCAATGTCTCAAGTTCTAAACTGATCCTGAATTCAAAGTCAAGGTCATAATTGCAAATGATTTTACGTAAGAGGTAAATGCTGTATTCTAACATTCTTAAATCTAATGATTTTACAGACCTTCTCGAGGTGTGCAACTCTATATGGGAACACAAAGGTGCAGCCTTCCAGTTCATTTACTGTGGAACCACTACAGGATCAATCCTGACGCCCCTGATTGCTCGCCCCTTTCTCTGCATCCCCAGTACCCAGCACTCACACCTTTACCTTGCCGAGGACGTGCCAGTCCTGAACAACGGAAGTGACGTAAAATGTCAAGTTTCGGACACGCATGTGCAATACGCTTACGTCGTGCTTGGTTTTCTTACCATGCCTGCTGGCATCGCCTTCCTTTACTACTGGATTACCACGAGGAACGATTCCTCTGAGTATGAGAATCTTGGTAAAGACAAAGTTTCAACCAATACGAATATTGCGCAAACGAAACTTCAGTATCTCTACCTTGCAGTTATGTTCTGTTTCTACTTCCCATTGCTTGGCAACGTATTACTATACAACACCTTCTTGACTGCCTTTGGTGTTGACGGGCCTTTAAAAATAGCTAAAAGCACGATGGTTTACATGACGTCGTTATTTTGGGGCGGGTTTCTAATTAGTCGAATAGTCAATACCATACTAACGCCGTGTTGTGGAACCTTCAGGATCCTCCTGGTGAACCTGGTGGGTCTACTGGCGACCGGTGTCCTCCTTATCACACTGGCCAGTAGATATGAAGCAGCTCTCTGGGTGGCCTCCATGTCTCTCGGCCTCTTCTCTGGACCCTTCCAAGGAGCTGCATTAGCCTGGACTGACAACTTCATGAAGATTGACGCTAGAGTCATCTCTATAGCAGTTCTTGGAATAGGAACTGGTGCAATGGCTTTGCCATTCCTCGGAGGAATGCTGTACGAGTATGCTCCTCCCATGGGACATTTTTATCTGGTGTTTTCAATGATTCTCTTTCTTGCTCTGATGTTTGTTTTGTTGGACTTTATTGGTAAAAGAGTGAAAATACATATTGAAGCACTCGAAGACGAAAGCAAATTGAAGGAACAAGTCTCAGGTGATAATGACTAAGTTATGGAAGAAGATTTATGTTGATTGGATACATCACAGTTGTTTGTAATCTTCAAGGATCAAATATCATGTTGGAATGTCAAAATGCTGAAAATTTATTTGACACTTTAATGAAACAATCAATTAATATAAGGTGTTTACTAAATCAAAGATCTAAATAGAACCTCTGTATCATCGTCCCACGCAAGGCACAGCTGTCAATCAAACAAACAGCCGTGAACTGGACCAAGAGAGAAACCTGCATCATGGAACGGCGATTCGTAGTGTGAACTGAACCTCAGTATGCGATGAAAACATCATATATGTGAATAATGTTTGGCATTAAAGCAAATTATCACTTAAAAACGTTTATTCCAGGACGCTAACTTTTTGAAACATCGATGAGGTCAATATATACGGAGTTGTAGTGATATTGAGTTGGCCATGCTACATCTCATGTGTATATATGATATAAGTATATATATATCGATATACTCGACCTTCGGAGACAGTGTTCCGGTATAAACCTGCTATTTAATTGGGTCAATCAATTGGTTAAATGAGATCAGAACATTTCAAGATAAAGAGACACTACGTGGATTTCGTATCCATCTTATTCGGCATTTTGTACGTGCTAGAACACAAATTATGTTGATACTCATTCTAAAACACCTCACATACTCATTCAAAATTCCGCAAAGCTTGACCATTATTGGTGTGCAATGAGAATCTACTATGGTCCTTATGTTTTCTTACCATAAATCACGAAACTATTTACATCTACACTAGCTATAAAACCTGTCAAACAAATGAATTCTTATTTAGGCAAGATCCGAAAATTATCGCCATATAAATCTAACTTTACATTGTCAATCTACCGTAGAATGTTATTTGATTTTTCATGTGACTTAAATGCGAACAGAAATTCCATATTAAAGTCATAGTCTCATTTTTTTAAGGCAACTAAACTGAACTAATTATTCTTCACGAACAAAAACTGATCACTAACACAAATATTTCCTGTCGCGTTTGCAAAGATTTTCATTTTTATGCCCGTTTTGCAGTTTTGGATGAGGCAACTTATTGGCATATGCCGTTTCAGACCGATGAGGTACCGAATCAAGTGCAATCCCATCGCGAGTGCGAAACACCGGAAATCTAGAAATTGCAGCGCCGTTACTTACATGTATGACAGACGCATTCTTCATTGAGTTTACCACCTTTTTGTTATTTCTGTATTTGAAAAAGGTTAAGCTATTAGCTATTTTTATCTGCTATTCAGCTGGTAAATGTTATGTGTTCTTCGTCACGGCCTTTGCGAAATGACGTGGTAAGGACTAACGCTCACCAAAGACATAATATTAGGATAGGGTAGGGTAGTTTGAACTTCATTATTGAGGGCTAGAATGCCTGCAGAGTTCTGAAAATTGTTGCAAACGTTAGGGGAAAGATTTCTGTGAGTGGTGAACTATTTGTCCGGCATGCATTATAATTTGCCTTGCTAAAATGAGACTAGGACTTTAACATAGTTAAATGACCAAGTAAACGCTACCAACCCATGTCTCCGCTGTAGATAAGTTTCCAAAATAACGCGGGCCATTAATTGTCCGCTTTTCGATCACAAATCACGATTTGACAAACATATTTATTGTCACTATACTAAACCGTAAATCATTCGGATGCTGATTTCCAGAAACAACCATTACTTTCCGATGAAATAACACCGTTTATAAAGTTTGACATATTGACTCCAACAACATACATTTACTCTATGTCCCTTTAAGCATTAGAATGACACTTTCGGTTTTATAAAATTACACCATTAACAATGTTTGTTATTCAATACTCAAACAACTAGCGGACTGTCTCTTTAACGAAGGAAATTAAAATTTGAATTAACTTTATTGGGAGAGGTTTACATACATCGGAACATCTTCTCTAGACTGATCTATATGCATGTAAATACGCTACAAAATAGCAAACTGACGCTTAACTTCCAGCTCCAACATTCTCAATCCCTTTAGGGACAAAAACACAGTGTAAATTACAGATTAAAATGCAATAAGATTATCTGCTTATGATATAAGCTAATTTGAACTTCTCCTATTATGTCTGGAGTCGCTTATCATCTCGTGGCCTTAATGCTCGGGGAACCAGAATATGCTACTGGTACAAAGATGGTACATCAGACCGTAGTACCACACTGAGTAGCATACGTATATATGCCTTACGATATCAATGAAATGTAAGATTGTACAAATTTCCATCGCAAGGGATAATTCCATTGGTGCCTTATTCAGTCCTAGCTGTTTAGTGTTTAGTGTGTAAGTTCAGCGAAAACTCAATCTCATTGAAATCAGATCGAAACTTGTCCCTCGTACCTCGCTGCGTTTCTTGCAGCGAGGTACGAGGGACAAGTTTCTAACTGATTTCAATGAGATTTGCGACAACTTTGACGATATCCCGCTTACTTTTAAGTTACTAAAACTTTTGGGTACTTATTTTGAAAGGCCGCTTAACGATATACGAGAGAGGAAGGAACAAAAAAGTAAATAAATGCGGGTGTATTATCATAGAAATAGAAAATAGAACTAAGAAATTAACACCGTTTTTTTTGCACATACCCATTCCATAACACATACATATTGCATACAATGTAGTGTACATGGGCCTATGGCCTTTCTATTGAATAAACATGATTGATATATTTGAAACCAGGCGGATGGTGAAATTGAGATGCGGACATAAAATCTCAATCGCGTCTATACTTGTTGTAAAGGTTTATATTTGTTAATTGTGGCATGGAAAGATTATATAAACTTTATAATCGTATGTACATCACCCATTCCTCCGAGATTCTGAAGAATTTTATTCACAATTTTATCAGAATCTACGTTGTCAGGTCAATCATTTAATTTTTTAATCGTGAAGGGTAAGGAGTTTTTACGACATGTACTAATGTACTAATCATAACAGCATGTGGTCATTTCATTCAGCGTCTTTGAAAGACTGTATGTTGTTTTTGTAAACTTCTATCACGGCCCATTAACATGTTTACCAGTGAAATACAAAGAAAATTATTTTAAAGAAATATAAAGATATTGGTTTTGAGTTTGTTGAGGATTAAGATCTATTCTAAACGGTATATTAAAAGACAAAGTATAATCTTTAAAGCGGCGTTAAACACCAACTCACCTCACCTCACCTAAAAGACAAAGTAACGATGATTTAAAGGGAGTTAACTCTTGGCGCTTTGTTGAAATGATTTTTAATAAAACATTTATTATAGGATTTTAATGATGTGTCCATTTTATATGATATATTTCTTCTGCTTCTGAACTTCCAGCTGTTATTCTGGTAGAAATATGCAGGATGACATTGTCCCGATAAGAAGAAAAATATTTTATCATGCAAGGAACATGTTCCTCGACAGCATGCAGAGACACGCGTTAGTTAGTAGCATAGTTAAAGGTATAATAGCTGCAAGCTTATAAAAATTCATTGACATGCCGACGCATGACCGGATTTCAATTAACATAAATATTATACATTCTAACATCCATACCAAGATGTGATTATAGCTCTAACCAAACTGAAAATATAATTTGCATAACATAAAATAGATTTTCTAATCTCAAAATACTTCTTAAATCTTTATGAAGCAATGTTAATTATAGACAACATCACCCATCTCTCCGAGATTCTTAAGAATTTTATTCACAATTTTATCACAATCTACGTTTTCAGGTAAGTCATTTAATTTGCTAATCGTGAAGGGTAACGGACCACAGCTTGTTTTATCTTTGACACGAATTAAGGACACTGATGAATACCATTAAATTGTAAATGTAATCAATGAACAGATAATGCATATCTCTCGATATTACAAATTATTAACACTCAGGTAATTAATGTTTTAAGCTATTCAGAAATACCTGTGCGTATTCAGAATATATATCTGATTCTAAATGACCCGATGAAACTGATTGAGTTAAATCTGCATGAACTACGCTATCGGCAATAAATATAGGTTAAACAGATGTAAGAAACAATGTTTATTTCTATATAAATGGATACAGCCCCCAAAAGGTTTTATATGGGATGTATCCAACAACAAGAAATGAAAATAGAAAAATCATAGTCACTTCACCAATTCATTTGTAAGACCAAGCGTTTGGTTAACTTATAAATAAATCATCCATTGTTTCAATTCAAGGGATGAGGGATTATTAAAAAGCTGCATTCATTTCTAGTTAAACTGTTTTTAGCAATCAATATTTACAATTTTTGTTTCGATAGGATGCTGAATTGAATGCATATGTCTTAAAATGTAAGCCGTAAAATACATTTTACGGCTTACATTTGTATTTTACGGCTTACATTTTAAGACATACTATGTTATAATGCCTTTAATGAAGATGCGAAGTCATATGTCCACTAAATTTTATCCTTTCTCATATGGTGATTTTTTTAAAGATGTTAGATATGAATACAGTATTTAACGTAACTGGCGCAAGAAATTTACTGTTAACGAGAACCGAGAACCGATAAGCGATAACCGATATCGTACATGAATATATGACTTTTAGCTAATTTAACCCCAATTTAATTTTTTAAAGAGTTATGGCCCTTGAGTACGTAATTGGACTTGTAGCGATTAACATATCAGTTGCTCCAATGGGGACGCATTTACTCTTAAACTATTACAGTAAATCAGGTTATCCAGAATCATATTAGTTCAGACTAGAGGGAGAAGAAATCAGACGGGCTGCAGGGGTATGTGAGCAATGCTCACTTCGAAAATGGTGAAACATGCAGTAAAAGCACGATGGCATCTAAGCACGTGACCTACAACTTTGTCATGATTAACTTTTTTTGTTGTAAATGCAAACGCGCATCTTTTAAAGCAAGTTGCGAGTCTTTTGCCCATGCTAATTTGCGGAATTTAAAGGGGCTGTAACTCTGCAACTGAGACCGGAAATGCAGATTTGCTTGCATCTGTATGAACTTCAGCTTAAGGGCTATCATCCCTGAAAGTTTTATGTAATTTGCATGTGCAGTATTTCGGTAGTAGCGGCACACTTTTTGTACAAGTAATAATAAGAATAAGAATAAGAATAAACACGATAAAAGCAGTAGGTCTTCTGACTTTCGTCTGAAGACCTAATTATAATAATATTGTTGATATTTATATGGCGTATTTTCCACGTTCAAGGACATGCTCAAAGCGCTACCTACAGCATTACCCGGAGGGAAATGTACTTACAAAGCAGCTACTTAGCGCTAAGCGCGACCGTATAGGTCCGTAAATCCCTATATTCAGGTACTCATTTTAACAGGTGGGTGGACTGAGTGCAATGTGGATGAAGAGCCTTGCCTAAGGAGACAACACAGTTTTGGACCTAGGTCATAAATAATTGGTGTCTCCACCGGGATTCGAACCCGAGCCAGCACGCTAACCACTACACCATTGTGCTCCACATTCCTTGATCTACCAGTTCTTCAAATCGATGCGATCCTGTTTTCCATAATTCCTAACAAGAAATAATGTATGTAACACAAATATTTAAAATTACATCATCTTATAAACAAAGTATTCCGCCGTATGACCATATTCTTTAAATTAGTGAAGGCAAAGAAAAAGTATGAGCCACGAGTACATGTTAGTCACATGCGCAGAAGCGTTTTAACTGTACTTAATCTCATATTGTGGAAATGTATAACAATGTCAATTATATTTTAAAACCAATACATGAAAGACTAAACTTGCGACAGCTGGCTGCCTAATAGCTTGAAGTATTGAAAATGCGAAGTCAGGACATTGTGTTGTCTTGAATAATTTCGTAATTATCAGCTCTACTAGTCAGTGTGTGTGATACAGGGTTCATGCATATGTCCGTTGTTATTCGTTGACATGGCGAGTAAATTCTCTAAGATCTGTGAGACGATATGGATGACCTGGGCATTTTCGATTGTGGTATTTATTTTTAAATAATATCTTGACATTCTCGTTAAAGGTTGGGGTTGGTATTTATGGTTTAAGTATGTCATCTGATCGTTTTTATTATAATCTTGTATTTTATACGTTTTGATAATTTTAAGGATATAATAGAAGATTACAAATGAAATATTACCATTTTTATATTGTTATTTTAAAATGTTGACCTCCCAAACCTGTCGTTTATGCAATTATTATTTATTACACACTTCTAAAAAGGGTCTATCAACAAGACATTGGATTGATGTAAGTTTACTTGAGTTAACTGTGAATCATGAAAGTCATAGGGGACACTGATTCATACAGTACATACATATAACACAGTCTACTTGAACATATGAGTTAAGATATTGATTATTGATATACTTGTGGTTGCGGATATTGACAACCAAATAGCATATACACAAATATCCAACTGCGATGTGCATTTGATCTATTTAAGAAATAGAGGAGCCTCGACTATCATGTTTTCTGAATGTTTAACTATTTCTCACCATTTTCCTTGCACTGACATTCATCTTTGAAACCTTAAAATGCGTAACGATTTCAGGATATCAATGTCTTAAACCTTCAAATGTAATGCTTTACAATTTCAGGGTATCAACCACTAAATTTCAAACAATGTCAGGGTATTTGCCTGTGAAAACTAAAAATGCAATTGTTTTAAACTTCCAGGGAATCAACTACGCGGTGGTGGGGCCGACCCTGCTGGATCTGAAGCTCATCCTGAAGCAGGAGCTGGACATCCTGTCCACCATCCCACTGTGCAGTGGTATAGGGGAGACATCAGGGATGTTCGTCACCCTGATGCTCGCCCGCTTGGGCCACAAGAGACTGCAGCTGGCTGTGTCCCTCCTCCTGGCTTCAATTGTCTTCACGATCATCCCCGTCACATACAGCTACATCTACGTTGACGTCATGTTCTTTGCGGTTGGCTTCATCTCTGCCGTTCCATCTTGTTGTAAGCGTTCTCTCACGACGGAGGGCACTCGAGCCACACTTTTTAAGCGAAAAATGATGCACTTGTAACAGAGGTTATGTAAGATGAAATAGGTTGCTTTCTTCTTGTTGATGTCTCACGACGTAGGACACTCAAGTCGTTCTTGTTGCAAAAGTTCGTACATTTAAAAGAAAAACGAGATATCATCAACTTGTAACAGAGGTTTTAAAAGATAGAATAGGTTGAGTAGACTATGTGAATAATTTGGAATTAGATATTGTCTGAGTATATATGGTTATATGTTTTTCAGTTTATAACGATTAATCTATATCGATTAAATAGTTAAATCAAATGTATCATGATTATCTCTAGCTTACATTTAAAGGGATACCTTATATTGAAATAACGTAATAATAATCTTCTTCTTTCAGTTTTGATGGATATCTGCAGTGAACTATGGGAGGACAAAGGAACTGCTCTCCAATTTATACTAGTAGGAAGTTCTTTAGGAGCAATAGTAACCCCCTTAATCGTTGAGCCCTTCCTGTGTCACGGGGAGAGTCCAGACTTGACCAACTACTCGGCAACAGGACCCCTGGACCTCCAGGCAGAAGGAATTGGAGATAATTCCAGTTCCACTACTTGCTCCTCTGGGATACTAGAAATAGTAATCGAAGAGTGCTTTAGTTATCTCAATACTGCTGAAACGGCGTCACCTGAAAGCAATGACTTTAACCTAAGCTCATGTACCTGCAGTCAACTGAGCATGGTTCAGGAACACCTCAGTCCAGAAAATGATAGCTGGTATATGGATTTTACGTCTTGGAGAAACAGATGTTTTAATAAGTCAATGCAAAATGATTTCGTTAAGAACTGTTGTGGGTTGTTTCAATCTTTTGACCAGTGTGGAATTACGTATAGATCTACAATGAACACCACGTTCACATGCACAGAGGAGGATACTAACGTAAGAACAGCTTATCTTATCCTTGGAGGTGTTCTGCTTCCGTCTTCACTGGCATTCTTTTACTACTGGCTACAACGGAACTCCAAATGGGCCAATTCCTGCATCACAGAAAGTCAGAGACAAGATTACGCGCAGTTCGATGTACGTATGGGTAAACGAAAGGTTGTTCTGTTCTATATTGTACTCTTTCTATCTTTCCTCCCAGTGACTGCATTGACAATAGTCTTCGCCACCTACCTGACAGCTTTCGGGGTAGAAGGTCAACTTCAACTGTCCAAATCCACCATGGTGTTCATGACATCAGTCTTCTGGCTTTCGACGTTAATAGGACGGAGTTTAAGCACTCTAATCACATCATTCATAGGCCATACTAAGGTCATCATCGGGAACTTTACAGGGATGATCATAGCTGCAGTGTTGCTGGTTTTTGTGGCCCCGTACAATGTAAACGTTCTGTGGTTAAGCACGGTACTTTTAGGACTGTTCGTGTGTCCTTATGAAGGTGCTGGGATAGCTTGGGCGGCAGATTACGTGGGAATGTCGTCCAATCTGGTGCTACTGTCATGGATCTCAGTGTCATTTGGAAACCTCTTGTTCCCCTTTGTGGGCGGCCTCATGTTCGACGGAATTGGACCAACGGCCTTTCTCAATCTGCTTGCCGGAATGATTCTCTTCATTGTCCTCATGTACCTGATACTAACAATGATGACGAAAAAGGAAAACATAATACATTGATGTAAGAAATATGTAACTTAAGATACAGAACTCATATGATACTTAAAGTGACACTGAGCATTCTTCATGAATTTTGTATGTTGCAAAAAAAAAGGGAAAAGGTATTTTTTTAAATCAGAAATAAGTTAGTGTCAAAACAGTAGGCGCTATGCTGAATCTTTGATTGGTTATAAGTTCACGTCTCTCAAATATATTCGTCATTTTTTCAAGCTTTCATACGTACCACCTTTAGCGCATAATGCAAGAATAACCCCTGATAGACATGTTTTCCATATAAGAAACTGCAGAGGCATGTCCTTATGCTCTAGTTACCATAAGATATACTGAAATGCAAAGTTACCACCATGAAGATGACATTGTGCTTTCTACGCTGATTTAATTACAAAGCAATATGTGATATGTGTTCCTTGCTTTCTTGTCAAAGGACATACACGTTATGAACATGCGCATGTATATCGATAACAGATCTTGTTTCAGACTATCTTATGCAATCAAAATGTAATAATTCACAAATGTTTTTTAAAATGTAAAGTCTGCGTTGCAATGGTGACAACATATTCAAATAATTGTTATTGAAAATAATTCAAAACGTTTACCCATACGAAAATATTGTGACACGCTTCGCTGAATATCGGCTTTACGGTCAGTCAATTTGTAACAACAGGCTGACAGTTACATTCATATTGTAATATAACCTTGATGTGATTGATTTGAAATTCCTTTTATAAATATTTGACCTCAGTACGGCTGAAGGGTTAAAGTACTATTGATGAATAATATTAAACGAAAACAAAATGTTGAAATATGTGTTATCTATCATGAAACATTCTAAAATTAATTCTACAATTATGTATTTACGTTTAAGATCAAAGAACGACATCGAGTTGACACATGGCCAACATTTAATTTTAAATTAAAGTTATCTAAACCTTAGAAAGGTAATAACATTTATCAAGGGAACACTTATTTTGAATAACACAGTCTAGCTTACTTGTTAAAACTATTTTCAATCACCCCAAAGACTGAATAAATGATTATTTCGTTAACAAAAAGTATGAAGCCTCAGAGAACGGTTTGTTTCAATTGTTTTAAACAAAAATAAAAATGACTCATAAGATAGACCAAATGAATGGTAGGCATGTTCACATTTATTCTAAACGTTACGATTGATAAGAAACTTTTGAAATCATATATGACATTTTATGAAAAGTTTAATAAAACTTCTTCTTCTTTGAAAGGCATGCTTGAAGCTAGAGCGATGTAGAATTAAGAATATTTTATTGCTATACGAGGGGATATCAAAAAGTTTCAGTTATCACAAAGAATGTAGTAGTGAATACGGACCAAAAGGTCACTGTAGCATAAGTGATCATTGTCTAGTTTCTGGGTCAATAATAGTCTTTTTCGCGACAGCCAGTTTTACGTCTGTTGACCAAATAGCACTGTACCCACTATTGTGGAGAAAATTGAGGCGCGCAGTGTAATTAAGTTTTTACATTTGAAGGGTTATACTACACGTCAAAATCATGATAAGATGAAATCTGCTTATGACAATGACAGCCCATCCTATGATAATGTTGTGAGATTGAAAAGGAATTTCCAAACAGGCCACATGTCCCTCGCAGATGAGCCAAGGAGTGGACGCCCCTCACTTACTGATGATATGGATGTCATCAAGAAGGCTGAGATGCTTCTTCAAGAAGATCGCTGCGTAACTCTACAAATGATAATGGATGAAACAGGTCGGAGTTATGGCAGTGCATGGAACATACTCCATAACCAGTTGCATATGTCCAAAGTGTCAGCACGCTGGGTTCCTCGCTTACTGACTCCATTGCAAAAACAGAATCGAAGGGACATGTCACGGCAGGCATTGGAGCTTCTGGAACAAGACGAAAAGGATTTCTTCAAACTTCTTGTTACCATGGATGAATGCTGGGTCTATCAAAATGATCTAGAGACAAAGTAGATGAGCAAAGAGTGGAAGCATGCTACGTCACCACCTCCCAAAAAAGGCCAAGGTTCAAAAGTATGCAGGAAAGGTCATGGTGTCTGTCTTTTGGGTTTGTCGTGGAGTCATCTTGACGGATTATCTAGCTAAGGGTCAGACCATTACTGGAGCTTATTACTGCAACCTGCTGAGCAAGTTACGAGATGCCATTAAACAGAAGCGCCGCGGTTTGATCACCAAAGGTGTACGCCTGTTAGCTGACAATGCCCAAGCTCACACTTGTCGAGCAGCTGCTGTGGAGGCACGGCGATGTGGCTGTGAAATCTTACCGCATCCCTCCCATTCACCCGATCTTGCACCAAGTGACTTCTTCTTGTTCCCCGAGATGAAAGATCCACTTCGTTGACGTCGTTTTGAGAACACCAATGACATCATTCGAGAGGTGGAGGCTTGGTGTCCATGAAATCAAGGGTCTTCTATTCAAACGGTCTGCGAAAGGTCAAGAAGCGATGGGGGAAATGTGTATGTGAAATGTGGATGGCGACTATGCAGAGAAGTCTTAAAAACATGAGAACAAAATAAAGTTTATACCTTTGATATGTGTCTGTGATAATTGAAACTTTTTGATGTCCTCTCGCACATTGTCTTTATTGACTTTAGGCGACATGACAATCAAAAG
This sequence comes from Phorcus lineatus, assembly GCA_921293015.1. NCBI lineage: Eukaryota > Metazoa > Mollusca > Gastropoda > Trochida > Trochidae > Phorcus > Phorcus lineatus. The sequence continues at coordinate 46,157,528 of OV121081.1, read as the reverse complement.
TCAAAACAGCCTTTAAGGTTTCAAAGATGTTATTTCATCGATAAAATCTACAATATTTACTGAATGAAATAGCTTTTACCTATTTCAAGAATGCTTATAGTGATACAGTATATTTTAAAAATGTTTATTGTGGCTTAGATAAGAACCAAAATACTATTTGTCCTGTGTCAAGTTCAAGTTCATGATCCTTCCTAATCTCAATCTCTAAAATGCCCAAATTAAGATATTTTCTTGTTACTAATGAAATTACAAAAACGGCCAGATAGATTTTGATAAGTCGAAATTGTGCGTTCGTTTCATATGGATTTTTGTTACATGATTTACTAAACACTTCCAACAAATATTTTCCTTAATTACGTTTGAGTCATTGGCGCCCGCAATTGTCCGATTTTGATCATAAATTACAACATAAACGTGTTAAATATCTCAATGTAGAATTGATAAGCTTTATGATGTTGATTTTCATGGCGAACCACATCTTCTCGATCAAATAACACCATTTACAAAGTTTGACATACTTGACCCCAACAACATACTCAGTTCCCTTTTAAAGATAGCCATCTTCAGATTTTCAATATAGAAACATAACTCAGATCATACTCAGATGAACAATACAAGTCTCCCTGTGTACTTCAAGAGTGTGATTGACAGTATATGAGACTGCTATTAACTTCAAAGAATAAACAAACTCGATAAATATTAGAGTAAGAGTCGCTTGCAAAACAGCATTTCCAACGCTATTAATAAGCACGTGGAAAAAAGTAGCACATGTGTTGGGAAAACTACATGTATAAAAACAATACAAAGTAGAAATGATCTCAAAAAGAGTTTACATTGAAGACTCTTTAAACATGACAGACTGTGATGCTGAATGTGGTAAATATTACCTTATGAGAATCAATAGGGGCAAATAACGCTGAAACATTGCGTTGATCTAACACATACTGACTAACCTTATTGAATGTCTTGGGCTCTGTCAACAGTCTGAGAATTGGTGGACATTTCACAGTCAATATAAAATGAGGGATCTAAACTTAAGATTGACTTAAGAAGTCGTGAATCGATTTCAGTAACAAGTAGTGTTGAATATTGTTTTGAAATGTGCAATTTGAGTTGATATTAATAAGTGATTATAGCCATTTATTGAAAAGTTTTAATTTTATAAGTCGTGAAAAAATCGTTTGATTTAACAAAGAATCCAAAGATAATAAATCAATATAAATTTCACCTTCGATTAACTTAATACTCAATAAAATTCTTTTTGTATTGACTACGAACTTTTTGGTGATGGTTATCAAAGTGATAATATTACACAAGCATATTACTAGTCCTATACCTATAGCAACTAATCTCCGGAAATAAGAATATCCCAATAGTCCCACAAACACCGCGTTGATAAAACATTAGCTATCGATTATCAACATTTTAAAACATTAAGAAAGACTGACAACTTCCAAATGAAAAAGCCCGATTGAGTTCTTATATCTCAAATAATCTCTTTACAATATCTCAAATAATCTCTTTACAATATCTCAAATAATCTCTTTACAATTTACGATAAGTTTCAATTAGGCTTTATATTAATATATCTAAATGAAAATATCAAAGTACCGATGAATGAAAGATATAAAAAATATCTTAAAACGGTATCTCATGAAGCATATACTGTGTTAAAAGACAAACTATATAAGAATGGATTGCGTACATGCAATCGAAGGTGATATACGTTACATTGTCTTGCCCAAACTAATAAAAGCTGGTGATATACACATAAATGAAGTTTAGGATACTTGACATTGTCTCTCGGTGTTTGCTATACCTAACGCTTTGAAAATATGTAAATAATGAAATAATACAATATATATATGATATACATTATGTATTATCTAGCATTATAACGAATCCCATTCCAATGTATCATTTCAGATGCAGAAACAAAAGTACATACCTGTTCATGGCATTGTATATAAAGAAGAGACATTGAAAACAATGCATGGATATCCAGTGACGTTCTGTTAAGAATTTTAAACCTCGAATAAATAAACAGAACAGTTGTCATTTTTACAAGTGATTCAGGCCAAACCTGTTGACGTGTATGTTGATTCCAGTTCATCCATGGCAAATACATTTTTATTTCATTATCTGTTATTGTTTGAACTTGACATATATATCAGCTGTTAAAGATGTTCGGTGTTTACTTTTGACTTTAAAATGCCAAGAACTGTCTTTGCTTTGTAAACGATTTACATGTCTTTGATACTTTGAATTTCATAATCCCGTGTTTGGAAGCGTATACAATGTTTTTTCTTATTACAAACGACTTTCGTTTCTCAAACAGCAAAAACAAGGAATTGTGTGTCATTCGGGTTTGCAGTTCTTTATAATGGATTATTTTCCATATGTACATGAATAGATAATTGATTTCTTGATTTTAAAATGGAATTCTATATTAGACAACCTAGGTCATTTATCGGGAATGCAAAGGTTGTTGTATGTCATTATAGATTATAGATATATAGGGAATACAGAGATTGGTATGTGATTCGGAATACAGAGGTTGGTGTGTTATTGATAATACAGAAGTAAATGTGAGATAATGTGATTACATATGTTGATGTGTGTTATTGAAGAGAGGTTGATATGTAATTATTAATACATTGGTTGGTATGTGATTATCAATATAGAGGTTGGTTTGTGATAATGGGAATGAAGAAGTTTGTGTGCGATAATTGGTACAGAGGTTGGTGTATGATTCGTAATTTTGAGGTTGGTATGTTATTTTGACTACAGAAGTTGGTGTGTGATATTGGAATACGGAAGTTGGTGTGTGATATTAAGTATACGAAGTGTGTGTGATGTTGGAATACGGAAGTTGCTGTAAGAAGGTTACACTCAGGTGACCTGTCTAGAGGAAAACAAAGCAATTAATTAATTTGCACGACTCAGTAACATGTTTAACATTCGTTTATAAGATAGTGTCATTGTTTCCCAATCATGTTATTAGAAGTTTGTCCACAAATAAACAGGCTAACCTTCCTTTGTGAATAAAATAAGCTACGGCATTCACATATCGTTTACTTTTTTGATAGAACAAATCGCACGTTTAGCATGACAAACACTAAGTTTTGGAATGGAACCCATACGTGCCTCTGTGAATTTCCAAATATATTTTTCTAATGTAAAAGACACAATCGCATTTTAGCATCATTATGAGTTTAAGTATAATCTTTTTGAAAGAAGCATGTGAAGTAACAATTTCTCTAGTTGCATTATCTTATTAATGATTTATCATTCAAGCTTGCGTCCCTAGGGAGATATTGCGTTTGTTAGATCAAGACACGTGTCCAAGGTGTTGTCGTTTTTACAACAGATTGTGAGTAAGTGAGTTATTGTTTAGCGCCGTTTGAGCTATAATTCAGACACAAGCAGCGTTGCAAAATATTTCGAACAGTGGTTTTGCATTTTCAAAAGATATGTCATGTTACTTTGTGATCATGCAGTGCATACACAACAAACAATGATAAAGATATGAAGCGTCAAATTATATGACGTCATAGACTTGGTGATGTCACAACACTAAAATACCACTGCTTTAACTGTAAAATGCAGAAGTCAAATGTTGTGTTGAGAGATGTAAATTTTTATTGAATGATACACAATTAGGATTACATTTGGAATGAAAATAAAATCTCATCAATATTTCTTCTAATTTCATTTGATCACTGCCGATAGAACAGAAATATCCCCTTAAATATTTTTTACGAATATATATGTAATGTTGATATAAGGAGAAAATTCGAAGAGATGTTCGAAATAAAATGTATCTTTTGATTTGGCCTAAAAAAAGGCAATATAATTTTTTTCCCATGATATCTAAACGAATAAGGTGTAAAACTATTTCAAATTGTAGAAGTATGTAATCTGTCGGTCGCAAAAAGGTACAAATGTTAAAATGATGTGATGACCACAATTTTCTCTTTGTTGTTTATTCCTATCTAAATAACACAATTCTCTTAATTGCACTTTACTTTACATGATTAGTTTTAGTTATTATACGGGTCATGGACACATCACAAATTTATTTGGATGAATCATTAAACTGAATTCCTATGAAACATTTACATATTCATCATTGCTTAAACCTCATTTGTTTTAGTATTATGATGGTAAATAGATACATAATTACCTCCCTGTATCTCTCTCTTTCTCTGTTTCTCTCTGTCTCTATCACTGTCACTGTCTCTGTCTTTCTCTGTCTCTGTCTCGTTCTCTCTGTCTCTGTCTCTGTCTCGTTCTCGTTCTCTCTCTCTCTCTCTCTCTCTCTCTCTCTCTCTCTCTCTCTCTCTCTCTCTCTCTCTCTCTCTCTCTCTCTCTCTCTCTCTCTCTCGCTCTCTCTCTCTCTCTCCACAAAATGCACAGCCTGTCGTTTGATGAACCTTGCTTTCCATTAACGATAATAAACAAAACTAATAATTAGCTCTTAATCATTTCAATCACTATTCGCAGCTCTATTGTTATTTAGGTCAAAGATATTCGAATATGTTATTATCATCACGTTTTTATGTTAGTTTGTAAAAATTGATGAGACTTCCATGGTTCATTGTTAATGTAAATTGGCAACTTCTATCTTATCACGATATGACGAAAGTGGATATGGTTGATCATATATATCACTCATGCCTAACCAAAAAAAGGGAAACCTGTCACGCTTTTAAAATGTCATTAGGGCAATAATCACATGTCGACATACATGTGGATAACAAATATAGATTTTTGGTTTGTGGCAATACTAAAATAATGTCTAATTGATAAGTAGCTTAAAAAGAACATCTTTATGGATTATCAACTTCTTTATTAACACACTTGCATTTATTAATGACTTCACGGTCTTTCAAATTCAAAAATGCCTTTTAGAAGAAATAATTATACTATAAATTCTGAAAAGGAAAAACAGCCCACTGACAAGCAGTTACCTGTAATAGAAACAAGCTTTATTTCACCATAGCCTGTCATTTGATGCAGTATGAAAGTATACAAATCAGATAAAAAATCCCCCGAAACCTGTAACCTTTTTAAAAATATTGAATAAGATTCAGGAATCAGAGTTAAACTCAGAAACATAAAGAAATAGTTAAATTCAAGTGGTTATTACATTAATAGAAAATGCCAATTCTCATATGAAAATCACTTACAACTCTATATCAAACGAATGACAAGTAATGTCATGTATGGCATATACGTTGATGAGTTTCAATGAATTTATGTATAGTATTAGTCATTTTAAATAAAGGGCTATTAAAGTGACACAGAGTATGTTTCATCAATCTTTATTTGGATGAAATAACAGCCAAGATACCATTTGTCTTGAGTTCAATTCAAATATCGCCCGAATACTTGCATCTTAATATGTAAATGCCTAAATTAGAATATTCTCATTTTCAATGATAATAGAAAAACTGCCATATAGATGTCGATAGATAAAAAATGTACTTCCTTTTTACATGAATATTAGTTAATTAATCTAACAACAAATATTTTCCTTCTATTTGCACTAAATAAGTTTCCAGAATTACATTTGAGTCATTGGCGCACGCCATTGTCTGCATTTCGATCATAAATTACAACTTACCAACTGTTTATTGTCACCATACTGAACTGATCAGCAATAAGATGAAAATTTTCAGAGACAACGACTACATCTTCATAAACTAACATCATCGACAAAATTGACGCCAACAACATACTCTGTGTCCCTTCAAGAAATTATGGCGTCCTCACACACTTATTGTTCCTCACCAAAACGGGAACTCCTTGACATTGCGGGGAAGCTGCCTTTTTCCTCCATGCACGTGTACGACCATCCATCACATGCACCAAAAAGCCGACTGTCGTCAAAAAAGTAAAACTCCCCAAGATGCATTGTGCTAACGATCACGACGAGGCAAGTCGCGCTGCTTTATTAGGCATTTCTGGAAATCGTGATAGGTTTTCTCGCTCTTTTTCCTGCCGCTTCAGGCGATTCCGGGGAGTCTTGCAGGAGTTGGTTATCCCTGGTAAACACTGTTGCCTCAACAATCTTCTTGAGTCCAGTGATCGAGGCATAATAAAAGTCAACGTGGCTCTATCCTTTATAACCTTGTCTTACGGTCCCGCAATGTCTAGGAAGATCTTTAGCATCGTTAGCAGCCCTGAATGTATTTCAATGTTAATAATTTCACCCTCTGTGACGGCCAATAACCTCTGGCAATTTTCGACGTTCCATATCTTTAATGGGACTGAAGTTTCAATTCATTTTTCAAACGGGAGCTTTATATGCAATTAGGAAACACTTAATGTTCAGTTAGTTGAGGATCCGACAAATCACGTGCATCGTGTGCATGCTGTGCGTGCATCATAGTGCATCGTGAGAATATCAAGATGTATCCTAAGATGTCATATTTATGAAGTCATCTTAGGTTTTATGGTAATTGAATTTAGTATTGGTTAATTAATTTCTATATGTATACAAAATCAATCTTACTCAAAGTCCACCAGCATTGTAGGCTTACTAAACCATGTGATTCTCTTACTTTAAATATTAGCTAATATATAGCTAAAATGAATAAATTCTCTAATATTAGCATGTCGAAGCGAAAATGTATTTTCATCTCGTAGAAAATCTATCTTAAAACAGCTCTCTCAAGTCCACCGGTATTGAGGAAAAAATTTTTATCTTCTCTTTATGGACAAATATTCACTCTTTAAAGTTGAATATGAATGCCATATTTTATATAAAGATATTAAAAAAATCAAATAGCGTCATTGATAAATAAATTAACATCCTATTAGAATCTATGAATAATGATATATTTTTGGATATAAGATAATGAAGGACACATTTATACAGTAATGCATATGATAAAAATCCTGAATCATTTCTCAAAAACAGCTGCTTATCAAAGATCTTTTCATTGCTTTAGCACTTCATGGGAGTTTAGGGTACTTCGTAGGGGACACATTGAAATTTATTTTATGAAACAATGGTGTCAAAAATGAAAAACAAAATTAATAAATATTTAATTTCGAAAAGAAAATTAAAAAACCGTTACATATATCATGATGTTAACCAATATTGACAATTTTGACCGAAACTTTAACGAAAATATGATTAATATGAAATTGCCGAAAAGTCAAAATTTAAACTTTCTAATTTTGATCAACTGCTTTTTCTTTGGATTGCCAGAATTCTTCAAAACATATGTGTCCCTTGTATACCTTATATAGAAATGATTATTGTACACATTGATTTAACAGTTTTTACTATCTCAATGTATTTTGTTAATGAATGTTGGCTAATTAAGTAATTTCCATAGAAGATCATTTTATATCAGGTGTGCACAGTTAAACAAACTTTTGCTCCCCAGCTATACAAAAGATTCCAATTGAGTTTATAAATTTTAATTTCATTTTGCCTGTAGTTAAAACATGTTAAATGAAAAAGGAATAAGCGGCTTTCCAAAAAAAAGTTTTCCTAATTAGTCAATATAAATATCCCAATCAATTCGAGTATCCTACCAACCTATCTAAAGATATGAATATCGTTATATAAAATCCAAACTATTATGGAAACAATAAAAACATAAAATCGCATTAACTGAAGAAACCTCAACCCGTTAAAGTCCGTCTGCGTTGTAGGCTAAGCAAGCCATTGTATCGTGTCTGAGGGAGACCAATATTGACTCTGTGAATTTGCTGGCACGCAACACTTAGGTGCTTACCCGGGCTGTACAACACAACTGTGGGTCACGTTGCTAGACGCGAGCCTCTGTGTCATTAAGACACAATTTAAAGAGCAGGATTAATACTTCCTGTATGTTTTATACAATCAATTAAAAAACTCCAACAGAGGGAGAAAATGACTGCGGAGTCAAATACTTAGTGGCCACGTGAAAACAAAACAACATCCGATAGCAAATAAGACCCAAAGTGCCTCAAAACAGTAATTAGACGAACGTTCATCGCAGAAAGTCGACTGGACGTAATTAGAGATCTAAAGGTTTTGTTTTAATTTTGTTTCAAGTTATTTACTTTTGTTATATTCGATAGATAGCTCTTAGCGATTTGATGAGCCTTTTATAGAATATCATTCATTTGGATGTTAAAGAAGGTTAAAAACGATTTCTATAGGAAAATTGAAATATAATTTATATTTATCAAGCATTTCGTAGCATTATATGTTTAATCAATAGAAAATATTGACAAGCAATGTGTACGATGGTGGTTGGGCAAAATTCAAATGTAAAATTAGTCATGTATTGTTAACTAGTGAATAACAAGTTAATACCTTCAATGTTAGATTGAGCCTTATTTCTACGATTTACCTGTTTTTATCTTCTTTGTATTTCCGATTTACTTGTTTTTATCTACTTTATATCTACTATCTACCTCTTTGTATCTATGATTGACCTCATTGAATCTTTGATTTACCTCTTTGAATCTACGATTTACCTCTTTGTCTACGCTTCACTTCTGTACATGTATCTACGACTTTCTCTTTATCTGTACGGTTTACCTCTTTACCTACGACTTACCGCCGTATCTACGATTTCATTCTGTATCTACGATTTACCTATTCATCTTCAATTCACCTCTTCATCTACATTTTACCTCCTCGTCTACAATATTCAAACTCTTCCTTTCCGATTAACCACTATACATGTACTTATGACTTACCTCTTTATATTCGGTTTAATTCATCTACGAATTATTCTTCGTCTTCAATCCACCTCTTGATCTACGATTTACCTCTCTATCGACAACTCGCCTCTTTATATAAGATTTAATTCTTGTTCTGCGATTTACCTCTTTGTCTACAATTCATCTCTGTATCTACGATTAACTTCTATACCTACAATTCACTATGTGTCTAATGTTCAACTCTTTGCCTACAGTTTATATCTTTATCTGCAATTCACTTCTTGGTCTATGCTCCTCATGTACCATTTATCTATTTGTCTTCGATTTACCGCTTCATCTGCAATTTACCTCTTACCTATTTCACATTTTTACTACTCACACTCAGGTACATAAAAACAATGCATTTAATGGATCATTTATCTGCTGTATACGTAATTTGTATGTACAATTTCGGCTTCAGAACATTCCATTTGGCATTTGCTCTTGCTCACAGCTTTATAAAAGTATTTTTGCATTTTGACACGTTTCAAAATCTAATGAAAGATCTTTTGAAAGATTTCATATCCGCAAGTCAACTTTTTAAGGGGCACGAAGTAAGTTTCACGTTTTTTGTATGTGGCTTAAGTAGAGCCAAAATATCATATTACCTGAGATAAGTTCAAATTGTATATCTAAAGTTGCATCTTTATCTCTTAGATGCCAAAATTATGACATTTTCTTGTTTCCGATTGTGAATTAAAAACAGCCATGAAATGTTAAGAAGTCGAAATTCAGCGTTCCATTTATATGTAAATTAAAATGACCTACTAAACAATACTAACCTATATATCTCGTTGTATGTGCCATAGCTATAGATAAGTTTCCAAAATGACGTTTAAGTCAAAGGCATGAGTCATTGTCCCGTTTTCAATCATAAATCTCGACTTTTCCCCTTTTTATTGTCAGAAACAACCACTACTTGCAGATGAAATAACACCATTTATGAGGTTTGCCATATTTGACCAAAAGAAGAAACTTTGTGCTTCTGTACTTTCTATGCAACGCAACGACAATTCTTAAACCCAGGGATTAATTTGTATTTGTGCTTCTTAAAAAGTTACATATGATTCTTCACTAACTGCTTTGAAGATATTATATCACACCTTTACTTTTTATCACTTAGTATGTTCAAACACATTACATTTCATTTTGAGAACATTTTAACCGTATTTCTCTTTAAAACCTTAACGCCAAATTGTTTTTCATCATTGACAATTCTGTGCATAGCTAACCAACGCCTCTATAATTGATCTATAAACTGAACACGTGAAATATTTGAAATAAAACTGCCAAATTTACGCTGAATAGTTGAGACCCATTAACACAGCATGCATTCCACTTCTGACTTTAAAAGATCATTCAAACAGAAGTGGATCTTAATTGAACGCCGATCGATGTTCATCAGTTTGCTATGCAAAGAATAGCAGCTATTCTTGGAAATGCTATGTGTCAGTGCCTCTGCTATCGTACTGACTATTTGCTCCCACATCCTAGCGCATGTAACACCAAGCTAAGGGAATGTTGAGTGGTTGTAATCCGGTGGTCCTCAAGTTAACTTAGGCTCTTCTGCCTGTGTAATGCATATTTGAATTATCAGATTAAAAATATCAAATATTTGACACGAACGGAGCGTGTATGAATCAATTTATTTTAGCGACGTATTGTTGCAAAGAGACATGATTTCAGCCAGGTGCTTTAAGGTATTTTTTATAAATCAATGCCGGCAAATTGGTTTAAAATATTGTTCATATTCATTTTATCTTCAAGAAGTGTATAATCATTACACCTTTGATGCTTTGACTCATATTATTTCATTATATTTGATAAACATTATGTAAAAATTGTTAGTGTACTGTTATTAGTAATTCATTTAGCGTTTGCGCCAATCATGTATGTATCTGCATAATTTAAAATCAAATGACGTCATCAAATTGATCTTTTCTGGGTTTTTACGTGTGTTTATATTAATCATCATAACGTTTATACGCTATGATTTTTTTCCCAGCAAGAGTTTGGAAATGAATATAATCTATAGCAACGATTTCTACAATTTTGGTTTAAATGTAATTGAGAAGGTAAATAACTTTATGCTTCCTCTGTCAATTATCTATTTTTTGTAATAATATATTAAAATTCATTATTTATGATATTGATATATAACATTTGTATGAAGTTAATTATTCAAAGAATGAATCGATTGTTAGAAAAAATAAATTCTAGGGATCCCCAAACGTGTCTAATTGTATCATTAAGAACTAACCTACGTGCACCAGTTTCCGTCGCTGGTTGTTACTGACGGATTTTCTGTATAGATAAAAATAGTAAAGAAACTGAATTTGATGTTAAGTTTGTTCTCGATATCTCAACATTTTTCTCACTCTTAGCGAACTTGGGAACATTTAATTTTGTTCACCAAAAGTTTGTTCACATACCACTGTATCATAGTGCAAATATCATGTAAATTTGGGTTTTGTTTTGACGTCAATAAGGTAACCTCCAAAAAATGACAATGATTCACCTATTATCCATGTTTAATATAGCCATTCCTTTACTTATGAAGCGTCTCTTGTGCAAAAATCCGAATTTTGGCATGATGAAATAGACAGAAAGGGTCGTATTTTCGAAATTCCTATTTCCTAAAATTTCTATTAAAATATTACAGTTTGTGAAAAAAATCAACACAATCACATTGACGTTTTGCATGGGTACAAACATGACTTGTGTTTAAAGTTGTTGACCACTTCAAATGTATTTTGTAGAGAAAAATGAAAATGAGTGTTTTAGGAACTTTTAACCCCGGTCACTTAAATGACCTACCAAAACTGCTATAGTTAAATGTTGACATACTTTACATTTATCTTCATTTCTGTACAGAAAATTCAACATTATCCGTTTTTTTCGTAATGTTATGATGCCTCAAAGACATCCCAAATTACATGATATTTGCACTAGGACTCTCTGGTATGTGATCAAACTTTCGGTATGCAGCTATACATAGCCTTGACACAATCAAAGCTAATAATTACATATGAATAAGAACATAAAAATATCTGTTTTGAAAGGTATACAAAGTGAAAAGACATGAGGTTTGAATGTTATAAATGACTAAGAAGACACCTGGACAGTCAACAATTTAAACTTGAAATGATTTGAGGTATAAAAGACGTTGGAGCTCTTTTAGTTCTAGTTCTGACTATTCGAAATGACCCCAGCAACTTTACTACCTTAGTTAACAATCTTGTTGAGTTTTGCTTTTATACTGAAAGAGACTCAAACCAGCACTGAGGAGAAATGGCCAGAAGAAGAAAATACATGTACACTGAATAAGGAGTGTAAAAGAACATCATAACAGATAAGGTAACCTTGCTTAACACTATATCAAACACTTAAAGAGCCACTCCGTAAATTTTAATAACATATTATTGAACAAACCTAAATGTCATATGTGGTGATATAAAATCAAAACATCTCAACTTTTCATGTCCAAAAGACTTATATATGACAAATAATGGTTTTCCATGAAAATCTAAAATGAGCCTTTTAAATGCACAGAGGCGTAGATATCACGTCCAATATACATGGATACTAGTTATACAACCTAACAAACGCTATCAACTCCTAACTGCCCTCCTGGCTGTTTAGATAACTCTCCAAAATTACGTTTGACTATTTGACGCGCACCACTGTCCAGTTTTCGATCATAATTGCGACGCTCTACCTTCATATTGCCACTGTAAAAGAAACAATTAGCTTTAAAATTTGTCTTTTTGGTAACAGTCGATACTTCGCGATCAAATGACACCATTGATTAAGTTTGGCATATACGACACCAACAACTCACGAAGTGGCTCTTTAACAATGCGAAGGGAAATTCACTGCTGAAATCCATTCTCAGAATGTGTTATTTCTAAATGAGTAAGAAGGTACATATTAACGGTATCACACTGGATACACCAATCATGCATACATATAGGAAAACAGAAAAACAAACCTGGAGAAAAGACAAATACAGACTAAGGAAGACGCATTGCCGTGTTTCAGTGTTATTGCTCAGTTCACAGAGGCCTTAGGTAAAGATTTGAAGGGGAGTCAAGCATGCTGAGTAACATCTAACCACTGATGTATCCTAGTGTATTACGTAAATTGTTAAGTAGTGGGAAAATGTCTGCTACCTGAACACAATTGAGTCTTGTTTACAAGAGACGTAATCAAACAATGCATGTGGTTTATAGTAGAAGTGCACACGATCAAATTCTAAACGCAATCACTTAATAAATTAAAATCCTAGAAAATTCAAATCTTGACACTTGTGCAGGTGCAGAGGATATAGCTGTTAATCATATGCAATATTTGACTCGTGGAATTTTGAAAGAATATTTTCATCACTGAATACACAGGATAAGAAATTTCCTTGTTTGTCGATATCCGATATCCGTAAGGAAAGAGCGTATTTCAGAAGCAGGATGGGAAAAGAACAATCTGTCTGCTGGTTTGTTGTGATTGTGTCGGAGAGATGTTGCAAAAATCAGACAACAATGAAATAACGAGCTACAGGTTTTTAATGTGGCAACTCAGCCACATTCCACATCGCAATAGTTAAAGGACGTTTATCTCACAACCGCAGTATAGTGCAGATATTGCAAAAAATCCATCACCATATTTGTTCATATTTCATGATGAAATATGACATCTTTACTCTTTAAATAAAGCCTGTTTGTTTGTTATAATGTTGTGTAAATGTATTTCTCTGGATGGGACAAATTTAAGGGGTTAATTCAAAATGGGTCAATGTTCTGTTTTTAACAAAGAGCATCTACTTCTCTTGCATTCATACGTTCCATTCATTATATGACGAGAAATGAATTTTATATTTCATAATCATTAATGAAATTTCATTATGTATTTGACAAATGCATATAACAGAATATTCCGCATACTTGTATCATTTTGCATCATTATATGATTACAGTTCAACATAAATCTTATTCAAACGTTTGTATTTAACAGAGGTTTCTACATAAACGTTTAAACATTATTACATTCCTAGCTATTTCTGATTTAAACCTTTGCATTTAATAATTAAAATCTAATTAGTAATTTCAATCAACAAATGATTAGATTTTTACATTATACCCAACATTTAGAGGATTTATAATCTTTACTTTTAACTGAAATGTAAAGTCATTTTTTAAAACATATTCGATTTGTTTTTGTGAAAATCGATTCAATTTTTGGGATACACTCTTAAGTATATTGTTGAAAGTATAGCTATTTTCAATTTACACCTGTTAAATCACCTGGTTTTGCACCTGATGATTAGCAACCCGGAACAAAGAAAGGGCCTATCCTTGGTCTCAGTGAGTCCAGTTGTTTGAAGTTCATATTTAGCTGGTTCTCATAAGCGACCTCTTGTTATTGTATGTTAACTTTACTTTATACAATAGCTGCCAGGCTTTAACAGTTACTGGCAAATAACCTGAGTATTCTAGTTTACCTTTACGTTTATGAAACTCATTTTCTCGTCGGTATTTTTAAACTATAGGTAAAATGACTGGATAATTAAAGAGCCACTCCGTGATTTTCATAACATATTATTTACCTTTGATACGAACCTAAATGTCATATGTGGTGATATAAAATCAAAACATCTTAACTTTTCATGTCCAAAAGACATATATATGACAAATACTGGTTTTCCATGGAGATCTGAAAACAGCCTTATAAATGCACAGAGGGGTAGATATCACATCCAATATATATGGATACTAGTTATATAACCTAACAAACACTATCAACTCCTAACTGCCCTCCTGGCTGTTTTAGATAAGTCTCCAAAATTACGTTTGACTATTTGACGCGCGCCACTGTCCAATTTTTGATCGTAATTGCGACGTTCTACCTTCAGATGGTCACTGTTCAAAACAAATTAGCTTTAAAATGTGTCTTTTTGGTAACAGTCGATACTTCGCGATCAAATGACACCATTGATTAAGTTTGGCATATACGACTCCAACAACTCACGGAGTGGCTCTTTAAAGAGTTCTTAGTTGTTATTTTAAACGTGTATCTATTTACCTCAAAAACCTTTATGTAAACAAGTGGTGTCCTGAAGGGAAAAAATAACGTTGTTTTATAATACAACAAATAATTTTAAAATTTAGATGTTGAGATCAACATCTATTACAAATTTAAACCACATCGGTGAAGAAATACAGACTTACTCAAGCTATTATATAGAAAATACAAGTTTCTATTTTCCTGATTCGGATATAAGTCTTTCAAATCTTGTCTCATTTTCTATCTTTCAGATTCTCAAGGTATTCAGTCATTAAGCAAGTAAGACCTATCCAGTGATATACTGCGATAAATGTTGCCTACCTGAACTAATGTTAATCAGCTTTGTTTTGCACAAGATCACGCGCCAATAATTAATGCTTACTGAGCTTAGTAATGATAGTAAATTCTAGTATGATCCTCAAATGAAATTTTTATATTATTTTCAAGTTATACAATGTTAAAATCGTTACGAATTCTATTTTGTTCAATCACACGTCAACATAACAATTGTGACCAATATTTTTCGAACTTAATTGTTGTAAATTGTTAAGCTTTTAAAATGCATATTAAGTAATATAATATTTTGATTTCATCAGTCAATGAGCTTCAATCCAATGTTTTAAAAGTATTAATGAAATATGCTAGAAACAATCATTCTCCAGTAGCCGTAACCTTAACAAAGGGATTGATTGAATCGTACATTTCATTCTACTATCATTATATTTTCAGATAAAGTACGCCAAGCAAACGTACGTCACACTGTTCGTATCTTTTCACATTTTACTGTGGTCTAAATGGAAACTAAACGAGTGGTCATAGAAAAATTACAAATACAGATATGTACATAGTATTATCTACGTCGTGTATGTAAATTGTTAATCGTGAAGAAAATCGAGTTCGTGACATTTCCAAATCAATTCTTGGCACACCTTTGTCTTCGAATCAAGCACACTATCAACTATTTTTAAAGTCTTTGATTTCAAGGTATTTGTGGACTAGATTGCCCAGAGTATATACAGCGTGTCCCTACACGATCCACCATGCCCTGACCTAAGCTATGTATTGATGTAAGAAGGGGGGTGGGGGGTCAGGATTTGTTTTGTCTCGAAATCCTTCCCCCGAAGTTACCCAGTACTCTTGGCTCAACCACAAGAACCATTATAGATCTCAGTGCAGACTTTGAACATAAAACAGTAACAGTTTTTAATTAGAATCTTTAAAAAGAATTAATATTTTTGGAAAACGGTTATTGTTATTCCACTTTTTAAAAACCAAACTTTCTTACTACTTTCAGATGTTTTATGTTGTGTTATACTTTAATTTTTAATAGTAAAATTGATTCTTAAAAATTTCGATTTATTATTGTGGACTAGTTTAAAATATAAGAGACATTTGTTAATGCTTTGCCAAAATTAGAAATGTTAAAAGCAAAAAAAATAGCAAATGTATCTTTAGCAATGTAACGAGTAATGCAATTAATTGAAGAGATATGAGATGAAAGAGGTAAAAGTTTTTAAAATATGAATATCTAATTTGTAATTTATGATTTAAGTGGCAGTTTGGATGTTTCATATTTGAAAATGTATGTGTGTATATCTTTAAAATCATTATTAAAATCTTTTTATTGTTTATATTAATAAACCAAATATAATATCAATGGCACAAAAAGGCATCAAATTAAGTATAGAAAAGGGTACGTGCGTAATTTCATATTTCAACGTAACTATATCGATCAAATCCAGATAATATAAAAGCAATTATGAACTAATAAATGAATAAATAAAAAAAATAGATGAAATCAAGAAACTACATATAACTTTTCATAACACCATTTTCAAGTTTAAGATCAAAATTGAATCTTCAATTTACATGTACAAATAAACGTTTTACGTATGAACAGACTTACGTGAAATGGTTTTATATATACCTGTACTAAATCAAGACAGATGTTGTTAGATCGGTGAGAAGACTACGCTGAGTTATCTCAATCATTGTGATCAAATTTAACCAAACAAGCATCTTTGACCAGTGGTCAAATAAGCTAATGGTCACATAAGGTTAAGCCATCCCTACTGGGTCAGTATAAACACAGAAGACCAACAGAATTGAACCATACCAATCAATACAGTGCGACTATAGCAAATCTCTTGCCTCTGATCCCGGGGGTAAAGCATATTGACAATCCCCCCCCCCCCCACCCCCACCCCCCGCGTCCCTCGCTCAAATGGTTTGGTGGGAGAGGTCAAGGTCAGTTGTCAGAGCTACTATCTGGCGTACTTTATCTTTGGATTCCACTTTCAAGGCCATTGTTGCGATTTTTGATACAATCCTTTTATATCAACTGGAAAGCCGTTAAGACATTAAAAATTCCTTTCAGTCAAAGAAATCGATGCTGGCTGTCTCGGAATCCAGACCATGTAACAAAAGAAGAGGAACTGTTTTGATGGTTCCCTTCCACAATAACGTGCAACATCTTGCGTCACGTTTTCGCGGTAAACTTTTATCATAAATCTAAAAAGGGTGTATGAATTTTTTCTTTAAGTTCTATTTCCATTCGAAGGAGTTTCAAAATAAAATTCTTTCCAAAATATTTGGTAAAAATGCTCTATCTTTGTAAGTTTGTTGCATAAAAGATTACGAAAATTCATATTTTTGTTCCGCAAGAAAAAAGGCTGTTTGTCGTCACTCAGGTGTTAAACCCACTAAGGTGAAAGGTGTTTGACGGAATACGGAATGCAGATGAAGTTAGGGAGGCAATGTATATGGCAAGTGGTATATTTAAGACTTGTTTGCTCCCTGCAGGTGCAACGTTCCAATCGTCTCATTATTTTCGGATCCTCAATAATGAACACGACGTTGCCATGTGAAATTACAAGTAAACCAAAAGCGCAGGGAATTAGCGAAAGTATCCAGAAACAATGGAAAGCTGGCAACTGTCAGATAATTGGCCTTGAAAAAAGCATTGTCAATGACAGGTGAAATACTTCATGAACGACAAGAGAGAAACGAGCTACTGTAGTTCTGTTGTACGGAATAGATGATTTTGAAGGACAAAATGTTGCACTTAATAAAATAAAAAAACATATAACAGAAAATAAAAAAGCAAAGGAAAATAAATAAATGAATTAACCTTATAACTTATAATAAACCTGTACTACTACTAACGTTTCATGGTACTTAAACAAAAAAAAAATTTGTTCGAAATAACTAACAAAGGACGTAGAGGAACTTGAAGATTATAACAATTTTATTTGAAAAAAAATATTCTAATCTATCGGGAACAATTAAGGCTTTGTGTTAATTTTAACTATTAGCATTTGCTTTATAAACATTTTTACAAATCAACTAAAAAGATTCTTCTCACGGTATAACTTAACACCTAGTCAAATCAGATCTGATTTAATCTTAACCATTTTCACGAAATAGTAACTGACCTTCACAGCGTTTAATTCCAAAATCTCCCTCTACACATGGATAAAAGATTTCACAGGGAGGGACCTCTGGCATAAAAAAACGACCAAGCGTTGACACCATTAACGGCACCAATCCTCCTAAAGCAAATGCATTGTAAACATGAATGTGTAACTTTAAACACATACTTGACACTACACCACGCCAAATACTACCTCAGATATCAGGAAGGACTCTCACAACACCTTCTTATCGTAAAGCAAGGAAAATATGATGAAGACACAGGTGTAAGGCCATTGTAGATTATGATCAGGCCTCCCCAAACATAGGCTGTCACTTAGGTGTTTGCACTCTGTGTTCAAGGCCAGTGACCATGTGAAACATGGTGATCTGCCAACATCAACAGTGCTGGTTACAATGGCCAGGATTGTCTAAACTGGACATTGGTCAGTGGTAGGTCAACGTATGTGAGTGTTTATTTACGAAATCATAGATATGATTACTTTTGTAAATTAAAATCATTCAATAAGTTTTGATTTTACAAACACACTTAAAGATAACTTTTAAAAGTCTTTGACGGACATCACATACATAAGAAAATCTTAAGGTCTGGATAATATTTTTAATAGTACACGTTCTTTCAGAGTTTCTTTATCATCTTATGTTTGCTCAAACTCAGAAGGGTTAGGTATTTATTAATTATTGGTCATAACATTAGAGGCAACAATGGTTTCTGGATATAAGATTGAAATATATTTACAGTCAATCAGTCATTGACGTAACAATGTAACATAAAAACGCTTGTTGATGGAACTGAAATCTTGACATTTTGTCGTGGTAAATTAGGTTAAATTATTTAAGTGAGAATGTTTTTGTTGATATTGATAACATGGGAACATTTGAAATTCATTAAGCATATAAAAGTAAGGAAGGTCTGAAATTAATAGTTAATGGATTATCTTTGGTTTAATATATAAATAGTTCATTGGGAAGTTAATTTTTAATTTCTGAGGTAAAAACGCTACACTTTTGCATTTAAAGAATCGTAGTACAAGAAAGGAAATGTATCAATGAATTATGGATCCTAGATCTAGCAACTGAAGACTTGCATATTTCTGTTATTAAACACTTGGATGAAAATCATCCAAAGGAGAGTGAACAGATCAAGGAGAAATAGGTAAGCATGGGAAGGGGGAAAAGGCATATAAAGGGAAAGACAGTAGGTTTAGAACGACTCATATTTGGTCTGCCTTGTATCAGTCGACATGTTCATGTTGGGTGCCCCTTCCAGGATCATTTTAGCTCCGGCTGCCATAGCTCTCGAGATCTCTGAAGCACTCAAACCACCACACCACGAAAAGGTATTGTGTAGTGACATCTGAAGAGAGGTCAGAGGGACTGGCACTTTTTTCAATCAATGATGGAAAAGGAAAGGACGGGATATTGTTTTAATGATGAAAGAAAGTGACATTTTATTAATTATCTTGAAATACGTTGGAATCTGACTTTGATTAATTTTAATATATGGCTTATATTCATATAGGTTACTTATTCATTGACGTCACGTTCAAGTATATTAGATAAAAAAAAGTAACACAGTAATTAATAGATCTGCATGAGAATAAAACTGTATGGTATTGATTGTAATTAATCAATTATGGAAAATATAAACTATTTAGGTAAGAAATAAACCTATATGTATTTCGGGCCGGAGGTATGTTGAGTAATATCTAAGAAGTTCTTAAATTATATCGTGAAAGGCGTAAGATTCGTTTGAATTTGGCAAAATAACTGTGATCTTTTGTAATGAAAGTGATTAGATTACCTAAATTGCACTTGCAGTTCCCTCATAGATCAACTAATAAAAAGCTATCCCAACGTGCTGATCAATCATACAATAAGCATATTCTGACGAGACAAAATGAAAAAAACTGAATGGTTATAACTGTCATGTAATGTTCCGAGTTTTCATTATATTTTTTTTATCTTTTCTAATCAACAACAATTACCTGTAAGTTGAAAATCTATTTGATGAACTAAATCATTATGTTATCAATGGGTCATATACATATGTAAATAATTTTTAAAAGAATATGCAACACTCAAATAGTCTTCAATAAGACATTGATTCTTTCTAAGACGCACGAGTGAAAATATTAGCATTGCTTTTATCAAATTTGTGAAGATTTTCAGGATTTAAAAAATGGAACACGTGAGAGAAAAAATCAATATTTACTTGTTAATGTTACAAAGACATTGTTAAGTTACATAACACTAAATTAGATTTAAAAGCGTTTGGAAACCTTTATTGTTAGTATTTGTTGTTTGAATTACAAAAAACATCTTCCACTTTAGAAGCTTTGTAAAAACAAAAGCTGCGATTGATCTGCTATGAATGAAAATAGATGAAATCAGTTCAAATCTTGAAACGACATTTTTCTCATTTTAAACGTTATCCTATGACTACATGCCAACTGTAATTTCGAAATATGCTATATGTTTTTCATTCCTCAAGACCTTTATTATCTAGCTGAAATGTATACAATTAGACATGTAGTTTGAAAAATCAGCAGATTAATTGAAAAATTACTTGTTATAAGTATTGATACCATGTGTGTTAAACACCTTTCTGCCACAAGTATATAATCTGTTATTAAAACACTAATGTTTTTTAAAGACCGGTGGTCGAGTGGTTAAGCTGTTGGTATGGTCAGTGTTAGCAGTAGCTGTCTGTCTCAGAGGATGCAGATCCTTATCCTGCAGGTGGTTCGAGACAAAAAAATCAAGAATTTGTACTGTTGCCGATAGGTTGATAGTAAATATAACAATATCAAATCTCAGAATGGTGTCTCATGTGAACGGAGATGCTTTCGAGTTGCGTTGGAAACATTTGAATATCAAACTTCTTACAAAGCATGTCACTGGTATGTTTCATGGCAAGTTTTAACACAGGGTTCCACTTCAGAGCTTACTTACCGTGTTATTAAGGTAACGACAAATCTTACAGTTTGCCTGCAACTCTTAGATCGCATGTACTGCCAATAGCGTATATATGTAGCATTTTGAAAGTGTTTCGGAGTGTTTTGAATTGCTGCTGTGTTTAAATACATTACCTATTTAAAGATACGTTTGATCAATTAAAAAGTTTGGCAACATGTTCCAAGTTGCACGTTGTTATAGCACAAGATATTCTAAACGTTTTTGTTCAACGAGTGTTACACCACAAGAAGGTATAACTGTTCTAAATCTGAAAAAACAACTTTCCAATATTTCTTACCCGTTTTTTTTGTTTTGGAATGTTCTACATTGCCAAGTTTAAAACTTTGCGTTCAAAGGAGAATATATTTATTTTGTAAAAGAATCTGAAAGGTTAAAATCAATATTAGCAAACTATTTTAACAACATTTTCAAATCTCCACCAGTACAAGTCATTCAAAACAGTTTAATTCATAACAATGTTCATAAATATGGTTCACAAGTTCATAATTGAGGTGAAAATTAGGCAATGATATTATCAAATTGCAATGGATGGGAGCAATAAACAAAGTTGGCAAATATGTTATGTTTAGAAATGATTAAAACAAAGAACGAAGTTTCTCTTTTCACAATATTCTAAAATAATATTTTTACTAGAGAAAGTTTTTGTTACCCTGGTTTTTTTTCTTCTTTTAAAAAATTATCTGATTTTGAAATAATACAAAGGGTGGCATTACCAGTTATATGGATCGTTAAAATGAATCAATGAAAATTGCGTGATTAAATTAGAGCTTAATTTGTCACTTAATCTCCAATCTTAGTATTTCATGACTTCAATTGTTTGTATGTCGAATGACAATCCTACCATATCAATCACAATTTCGTGTCATTTTAACACAATATTTGTCAATGTTAAAATTGATTTTTGAAAGATCACAAGCTTGAAATCTCTTTTAAAACCACGTTTAATAAATGTAACTTTTAGTGAAAAACATCAATTGACGTTATGTTTATGAATTGTTTTGAAAATTAAATATGAATAAAGAGTTAACAGTTTCCCTTAATAAAAAGTGTTTATTTTGTTGCTCATATGATTTAGAAATTTAGAAATAAAAAAACAAGATCTGGGTCTCCAATGCAAGTTTTTAGAAAGTTAATGATGTTTATTATATTGTAGTTGATTGATGACTAAACGCAAGTTTTTTTTTATGATATATACGTCTAAAACTGAAAGTGTACAAGAAATTTACCATTTTAAAAATTCAGACGTATTAGTTATCGTTATCGATGCATTTAACAACACGATTTTAGAATATCGGAATTTCAATATAACCGAAAATAATGTTACGAGGAAATTGTAAAACCCAATACAATGTGATCAAGTATATCATTTTAAAAGAAATCATTTTTTCAAATATATTCTTTCTTTGCATCAGATCCTTTCTATATGATATAAAAAATTTTAATGAAAAATCAAAGAATTGAATGACAAACAAAAACGGAAAAAAGAGAAGTTTATGATGATAAATAAGCAACTAAATACACTTAACTTACTGAAGCTTTGGGCCCTTGGTTTAAGGACTAAACACAAAGAAATTTTCTAATGTAAAAGAAGCCATCATACAGCTATGAACTCAGTTTTAACTAGTATAAATTAAATTTTTAAAGGTTTCCGTATTGTTTTGGGTTATTATCAATTAATTATTACCGTATTATGGTGTTAGTATTACGTTTTACCAGGTTTAGGTTAGGAGGTTAGGTTCGTTTCAGGTGAGATAGTATTTGTCATCCGAGGTTTCAGTATGATCAAGATTATACCTGAAAACTCAAATATGACAAAAAATACATCTTAACCTTCCCCTTTATCGAGTCTGAATCAGAACGATTGTGCCAAATTTTGTTGTTTTGTGTTAAAACCTTTAAACTTTAATCTTTTAGATTGACGAATGACGACTTCTCCCTGATCAGAGATAATACAACAGTTGTTTAAATGCTAAATATTTGAATAAATGTCATAAATGAAAAAGATTGACATTAGTCTGAAGAGAATAAATTGACGTAAAAATGACGTAGCTTGCCCCACTTACTACTCTGGGTGTCCAAAGTCATTGTTTTCCTGCAAGAGAATCGTCATTTAACATTCGCTTAAGATTAATCAAGACGGAATGATAGCTCAATCAAGTATTAAGATTCATTCAAAATAAGAAATAAGAAATCCTTTATTGATAGCATCAGTGCTTTTTGTATAAGAAAAAAAGAAGACGATGGAAAATATGCCAAACCTGTTGGATCGTTGATAATACATAAGAAATTATCACTTTGTTTACCATTGGAGCAAGGTGAATGATAGATTGACATTGATACGTTAACAATTATCAGGCTTCAAAAGCAATGTGAAGAAGCAATCGTAATTGTAGAGAAATGTTTGTACTGAAGATAATTCACTTTACACGTTCTTTTAAACTATTAAAACCAGATAACCATTTCCTTCACAAGATCCTTGGAGATCTCTGCTCTGATCATCACAACACCTCTTCGTCAGTGTCAAAGCGATGCAGGCCGTGATGCAGCTTCTCTAATGCATCTAAAGGATGCACATGTGATTAGCGAATACTTCTCTTAACGCTACATCATAGAAGAATTAAGCTTATGTGAAAGCCCTTCGCAGATTTTTTGTTTTATGGATTTTGTCTGCTCAGGACTTGGCCAACATTTTTCTTTTTCTCCTTTTTCATTCTTGTAGACCCTTTTTCTTCGTTTTCTTACGGACTTGCATTTTATAGAAATTTTTAGATGCTGTATCCCTTGTGCCAGAAGACAAAGAATGTGGGGAAGATTTCCAAGCAGTTGAAGAACTGTGACTCTAGCATAAGTTTTTGAGACATGGTGACGAGCAGTTTCTAAACGTGATAGATTCGTGCCAAATTCTTCAGTTGAACTTGAGTAAGAAGTGAAAATAACGGGCAGGTGTTATATTCTTCTTGCCTCGTGAACGAAATGCACTCTTTCGAGTTGTAATCATTTTATTGAATAATTCAGTATTTGTATTGAATCATTGTATTGATGGCTCTGTTGTTGACAAGAATTGCTCTGACTTGGTCTGTTTACTTGGTAACTGTCATGTGTGAAAACTACGGTTTGTCTTAGCGCTTGCATGTTAAGACTGTCAGAGTTGTTGACTAAGTTAGTCACAAAATGAAGTACTATTTGTGTTTTTTATCTTTATATAAAGTTCATGGTTAAAAGTAATGGTAAATGCATCTTTATTGTTGTTATGGGTAATTGTTGTTTGCTTATTTTAAACAATTTTGAAAAGGCAAATTGATATAATTGTATGTTAGGAAATGTTTTCAATAATAAAACAGTCGATCTATTATCTTAGTAAACGTTTTGATTTTAAGATGTAGAAATATAATTGTGTAATATATTTCGTAACTTCAAGAAATTGGGTTTTTTTAACAGTAACTTAAAACGTTCGATACCATATTCATAAGAAATTGTATTGGTATTTGGTATAAGCCAACAGAGTAATTGCTTAGTTTCAGCATGAAGATGTATCAACTCAGTGACAAAAACACGATTTACATTACTTTTCTTATCGTTGTCAAAAATCTCAATTTACAGTTTCAATTGAAGCTCTCGTCTCAAGGTCAAACTGAAGCTTTTAGCAATTCTGGAACGAGAAACGTTCAGCAAAATCCTTATCATTATCATTATTAAACTAAATTTTGAGGCAGTTGTAAAGTGTTAAGAATGTTATAGTTTATCTATCATCATTTAGGTATTGATCAATTTCATGATAATATGTCCAACAAATATATAATATTGCTATTAGTACAACGCTGACAACGTTCTTCGGTTCAAAGGGGCACAGACTATGTTGTTGGAATTAAATATGTCAAAACTTATAAAAGGTTTTATTTCATCGACAAGTAGTGGTTGTATCTGAAAATTAACATCTCAATGCATATCAGAGAGCATGGTGACACTAATAAGAAAAAAGTCGAGAGTTATGTTCGAAAACCGGACAGTGGCGCTCACCGATAAACTCAAATTCAATTTTTGAAAGTTATTCATAGCAGATACAACGAGACATATTGGTATTGCTTAGAAGGTCATTTAATTAATATGCATGCACTTTGGTCGCTGAATTTCGACGTTTTACCATTATTATGGTCGTTTATAACGTAAAATCGAAAACAAGAAAATGTCATAATTTTTGTATTTAGGAGACAAAGATGCAACTTTTGATAGGCGTTTTGAACTTTACTCAGATCATATGATATTTTTTTATCTATTTAAGCCAAATACTATATTCATGAGACATATTCTGTGTCACTTTAACGCAGTTGCATTTTTCATCTTTTAAACAATATTCTATACAAAATTTGGACTTTGAAAACTTTGAATGCAGTGGGAAGATGGCCAGTTTATAATCGCCAGAATGAAAAAATGATGAGTCACATCAACGTGCAGTATATGCTGAAAATAAAATACATACAGGTTTCAAGGTTATTTTTGACAAACGAAAAAATCAAAGTATTGTCTTGAAATACTACAAACAAAATAATCCCAAAAGTGGAATGTTGAAGCATGTGAGCAAAATGTATTCATAACAAACATCTACTTGATTCAAGTGCAAACTCCATATTAAATCATATGACTATTTTTAAAATCTAAGGAAGAGGGCTATTGATATCCTGTATCATAAATAAATCAAATAATCTTTATTGTGAAAGAACAAAGAGCAAACTGAGTTTATTTTTTCAAATCAGGATAAATGTACAAACCTTTAGGTAAACATACAATATATCCCTTAAACGCTGACAAAATCATATTGAGGCCCATAGTTTCTGGCCTTTAGGGAAGAAGTTTCGTTACAGAAAGGATAGAAATATCAAGCCTATGGTTTGAATAGCCTGTACAACATTTATTTTGTAATACATATATCTATATGTAATGTTATTTTCAAAAACATACCAAACTATCATATTTACTGCCATTTACAGTCCACTTTAAAATAAAATATAACCATATTTATTGCATGTTGAAAGGCACACCAATTCGTTAAAATATTCATTTTTACTGTTATTTTGAAAGTCAACATTAACTAATAATACCTACAATATATATAACTTTGAAACCGAACGAATGTCTTCCACAACCGACACTACAGTTGTGTTTAAAGAAAAAACAACTTCTTCCCGTACAAATAATAAATAAATGTTTCTAATGATGTCCATTTAACAATTTTCTTGAAGTAGAAACCAGTCTACAACACCAAATTGAATTTTTCTTGTTATGTTAAATAAAAACTATCATAAGAACATAAACTTATATACTCTTATGTTAAAAGGCAAATCAATGGCTAACACTAACCACATAAACTTACAATACCTATTTTAAAGATAAGGTTGATGGAGAATCCAACATCTCAAAAACCCATGTATATTTTGATTGACAAATAACAAAATTCTTGTTAAGTTGAAAAAAGACAATCTGACAATACGCAGTTATATAGATAAGAAAGAAAAAAATCGTACAACGCCATTATCAATTGCTTATTAGAAATACTGGCCAAATCTGACAATACAAAATGACAATACCCATTTTACTGTCATGTTTTAAAGGAACCAACTTCAAACTATACCAATATCCTTTCCTTATTTCGAAGACTGACCATAATATGAAAATGCTTGTGTTAATGGTTGTGTTCAAAGACAAGTTTCCACCATTTACCATAAATGTTATATTTAATGCTTAAAGGAAACAATTCTTTCAAAACCAAACTCCAGTGTGATGTTGAAAGACAAACCAACACCCTATAATACCATATTTGCTATTTTTATGAAGGCAAACAGGCTCCTTACGCTACCTTAATTTATGTAAAGTTGAAAGCTGTGTGGGGAAACGGACCCGATGCCTCACACACGCAGGATGGGCCAGTGTTTGCAGTCTGGCAGAGTATGTCTACATTACGTGAACCTACCTTCATGTACATATAGAACAGATCAATAGCTTTTTAGGTGCACATTTCCTTTGTTAGAGGTGTATATTCACTTACCTGTGCTTAATCTCCTTAAGAGAGAGGATTCTGGGGTCTTGATAAGAAAGACCAGACAGACTCCTAGTTAGGCTCGAACTCAGACTCTTTGGAGTTTGTTAGCTTTGGGTTCAAATCATAGGTTTTTTTAATGCACACTTGTTATGATTGATTTAAGAAATGATAAAACGATTTCTTCACATTATCGTATTATCAAGTTTGAAATTTTCCGCAGATATTTTGTTTCACACGTTTTTACACGTTTCAATGCGGTAGGGAAGGCCTTATTAAAGTAAACATGTCTGTGCAGTAAAATAAAGATATTTTATTATTGAGAATTAAAATGACATTTTGATAGTTTTCTCAGTAATGATAATTGAACTGAATTTGAAATGATAGCGAAAATAGTATAAAGTATACATTGTAGGTTAATACATAAACAATAAATTTGTGAGAGAAATGAGACAACCGTACAACGAATCCGTAGAAGTAGAAGTTTTAAAAAACATTAAGATGATAAAGAGTGTGTGTTTTCATTTATTCCACAATGACTATGTTTCATACATACATATGTGACGAATACTCTTATCAAAAGGTCACAACACATCAAGGAACCTAGACGACCTTATCTCAATTGCTTTTTTTAAATGCAAAAAAATATTTATTCGACAGTTTAAATGAGATTCCACACTTAAAAACTGAATGGATAACTGTAAATATACAAAAGAACTTGACCACTTATGATGGTGTAACTGTTTGATTTTATTTACTATCCTGTCTTAAATGTTTTCGTACATCGCAACAAAACTATTATCTAAGGATTGTCATAAGCTTGAATATGATACAGTATAGACTAGTAATGTTACTTCGCTATTTTGAAAATATAGAACTTAATAGCTACTATCCATATGCATGTTCTCTATGCATTAACGTCTTGATCGGTCTTGTACAAATGTATGTAATATGTTGTATCCCACCATTCTTATAAGATTCAAACATTTAACTAAATTGTAAAATTGAAATTGAACCACTCCTGATCTCTTATATGTCTTTCAAAGAGATCAAAAATCATATTGAACAAATTTCCTATAAAACACCTTCAAAGGTATCGAATTCTTTAGTCAATTTATTAAGATTCGAACCTGGACCTTGACAATGGATGAATCACTCTAGACATTTGTCACAGAGGATAATATTTAATCGTACCAACATACCATTGTAGCATTGATCACATACCACATCATCCTGTCCTCTGCAGTGCTACATCATGTTTACTTTGTGATGATCAAGTTTACCCATAGACTATCTAAACACGATATCATGATATTCGAAATCGTCATCCTCATGAACCTTTACACAACATGAGACATTTTATAACAATTAATCAATTATATGTTTACAATCTAACACCAAAATTTAATCTGCCAAGAGGCAGGTGATTCAATGATATAAAAATATTGATTCTTATAAAACCTGCCTGTATGTCAAACGTGATGAATGAATACAAAATGAGTGAAAGCTTAAATCGTTATTTTGCGACTTTAAATTTGAATTTGCAATCTAATATCTTAAATTTTCAACATGAAATCTTGTATTTGCAATTTGAAATATTATATTTGCAACAAAAAATCCTGCATTTGCAACATAAAATCCTGAATTTTCATAATAAAATCGTGTATTTGCAATATGACAACTTCAATTTTCAACATGAAACCTTTCTAAAATAAAATCTTGTAATATCAACATTAAATCTTGTATTTGCATCACGAAATCTTAAAGTCGCAGAATGGAAATATAGAAATATCATCAGGATGAATAATCCTAAATTTGAAAGTTCAATACTTGAATTTGCAAATGAAATTTATAGGTACGCAACAAAAAGTAAGAATTAAAAAAAAGTAATTCAAACATGACATTACTGTCAGTTTTATTGTTATATTACATATTCGATTGAATTTACGTCATAAAATCGTAACTGTCCAACATGTAAATCAATAATATCAAAACGATAAACTTAAAAGTTTTCAAGATGAAACCTTGAATTGCAACATGAAATCTTACAATTTACAACATAAAATTCATTAATGTGCAACATAAGTCTAAATTAAACAATCAATATTAATAATAGTTATTTGCAATCTTACATGTATATTGAATATATAATATATAATACACATTACAGATTACAAAATGAAATTTTCAAGTCACAGCATTTTAAGTAAACCAATGTTGTGCGAAGCTATAAACATAACATGTAACATGATATTTGGCCCTGATGTTAATGTTAACTTATAAACCTCGAGGTGCAAGAAAATGAACAAATTAAAAATGTATTTGGTTGCACCGTCGATTGCAGCAAGGTGTTTAATCACGTCTGAAAAACATGCTTTGTCTGTCCCAAGTGACTTGTTTAATTGGTGGCTTTAATTTGGAACGTTTGCTTTAAAAACTTTGCAAACTTTAACTGATTTGGGCGTTTACATAACTTCAGAATGTGTTTGTTAACTAATTATAACGTTTGGTCAACTCAGTGTGGTATTAATTAAAAAGAACATAAATCGTTAGATAATTTTGATGAAAACGTGTAAAGGTTATGGAGGCAGTGTATGCGTTGCTGTGATTAATATCAAACGTTTGCATTAAGCCTTCATATTAAACATTTACATTAGAGAAAATTGATGTCATAAATATTCGTTGCAAACGATGCATGTAATTCTTTGTTAGCTTTAAATTTAATAATAACAATAATCTCGCGATGTTTAATGTTAAAACAGTACATATGAGTTAATATTCTTCTAAAAATTCATTTTAATCATTAAAAAATGTGATTGTTAGATATAAAACATTTAGTAAATAACAGTTTTATAATTGTCAAAATCAAATTAGATCTAATTTTTGTATTTTAAATAAGGGGAACATATGCAACGAATTGCAGAAAATCATCATTAATGCAAATCGTGTGAGGTGTTTTATATTGCATTCTTTATAGGTAGGAGCAGCAATAGGTTTAATATAAAACTGAAAATTAGTCCCTCACTGAATGAAATCATATGACATATCATGCTATTTTAACTTTACGTACGTTCACTTTCGAAATGTTATCGTTGTTTTAAACTTCACTTTAATGGTATGCAATTATATCTATAGAAAGTTGTAAAAGTCACTCTGACGAATTTCTGTATCATTTGTGAAATTATAAAATGCATGCAGACTAATCAGATTCTGTAATAACATAGTTATCGTAGGTTGACATTTACTCAAAGAAACACAGCCTTGAAAGAAATGTCCATTTATATGTGACCTTTGTGGCTAATGAATTTTTGCTTCGTTACGTAATGAAATTAACACTTAGGGAAATAAATTCTCTGAGTAAGATGACGGCTTAGCATGGACATGTGAGATAGTGTCGATTCGAACCTGTCTTCTTTCTTGCCGTTGCAAGGTCACCATATTGGAGCCCATGTTAAATTGAATTGTTTTATATATTTTCTTAACTCTTTCGAATTACTCAAGTATCAATCGCATTGAAGGTACATGCGAAATATTTCTCTTCAATTGTCCGATATGATGCAGTCAGCAATTATAAAGTGATTATTGTACACGAATACCTGTTCAAATTCCCTAAAAACAAGGCATGCCCTGAGGTGCTACTGAATCGTTTTCAAATTCTTTATCTACAAAAAACTCGCTGCACAAGCGTTTAGAATTGATAGGAGTTTGAATCCGTCTCTCGATGAAGGTTAAACACTGTTTGTTAGGCTTTCGCTCATTCGATAAACGGATACTTGTCTAAGCTAAGACAAATACACGCGTTGTTTCCTTTGAATCACGCACGGTTTTGGCTCGGGTCCCGCAGGTTTCGGTTGGGGCACAGCGCGATCAAACAAGCCCCTGTTAATCCTATATAAGGGCAGGTGGAAGGTTCCATCGGCAGAACAACTCTGACTCTCTCACAGTTCACTTCACTACAGGATCTGTGCTCACTCCTGTCTCTCCGTCATACAAAGGGAATTAACCTTGGTCTGAACCTTTCCCTGGACTCTTCTCTTAAGCTGATTTCTACTTCACCGGATTCTGTGTTACAACAAGGTAAGTTGTGTTGGGTTCTTGAAGGCACTTGGTCATACAGTGATCAGTCGATGTGATAGTTGCTAACTGCATCTTGATTTTAACTAAGATGTCTGTTTCCCTTTGGCGAAAACTTTTTGTTGATGTCTTTTTCTCTTTACGAAAATTTCCATTCTGCTCTTAAAGAATTCCCTTTCTGTTCGTGGTGAAAAATGATTTTCTCTGAAAATTTCGTTTCATTTAATACAAATTTGCTTTGTTTCACTAAGTGCAAAATTGTTTCTCGTATGGAAGTAATTCACCTCGTGCAAGTTCAGTATAATGTAAAAAGAAATTGTGTTTTTCCAAATGTGAAAATCCGTTCTATAGTAGCAAAATTCTGATTCTCTCGATGCATCTTATCAAGATTTTATAAAAATGCAGACCTAGGCATGCCTAAGGCAGTACACTCCTTTTTCTGAATGTAATTTATTTCCTTTCAACAATTAAAATTTTTATTTCTTGAAAGCAGTGCATCCAAAGTTTCGTATTTATGTTCTAAATAAAAGGATATGATTCATGGTTTAAATCAAATCAATCAAGTTAGTTTATGAAAAGTGACTATTTCATGTCGCAGAAATCCTGCAGGCGTACTATTTTAAAATGACTTAAAGATGTTGATAAGACTTAAGGTGATCTATGACAGGCATGTTATGATACATCTTAATTTGCTTATCATTGTTAAAAGTGAAAACTCGATTTTGGTGCAATTGTCATTTTCTCGTTCAGAGTCTATTCTTGTCATTAATATCTTGATTCTCAAATAAGTGTCTTACTCGATATTAGTATAACATATAGTTTCTTGAAAAGAATTTTTTTAAATAAACAAAGTTTATTTCAATGATAAAAGTAATATTTTAGTACAATTTTGTAATGTAGTTAAACGGTTAATGTCTAAAATGAACTTTTTTCTATCTTTCCATAGATCTTTCTTTGGTAGATAAAGAAAACTAAATTAGAAAGAAAAATGAATTGAAGTGCAAAACATTTTTACAATTATGTTACTTTGAAATTTAATAATGAATCTAAAACAATAAATTGTAAAGGTAATAACTACTTTAATTGATCAGTTCAAATTCAATATCATTAGGCAACAATCAACGTAAGGTACCTGGAAATTCAACAAGTGGGAAAGCATGAAATGTTATCCTTTTAGACATTTTGATTTCAATTATTGAAAACATTTCTACCTGATGTTGGCCATTACGTTTAAATCTCACTGTGTAAACTGTAGGAATTAATCAAACCAAGATTGACGAGCCAACAAACACTGGTTAAATACCAACTCTCTGACGACTGAGTCAAACACACTGGCCCCCAAACACGTGTCTTGCAAGTCAATACCAATCAATAACCTAGCCACTTGGAATTCAACCAACCAACGAATTTTAACGTTCGTGGGATCTTTTGTTTTCCATGGTAAACAAAGATCGGAATTCTTTAGTTTAAGATTCTGGCATAGAGGTTCTGAACACCCCTTCACCTTGGCATATAGGTGTAATACCTTCAGAGATTTTCCCTTGGAGACTGCATTACGCTATGTTTGCATTGATTCCACCACTTGTCTTCACATTGCTTAACGATCCTTCGTCAGAAAGATTATGATGTTTTAGCATTGACATTGCCCTTTTATGAAAAATTACTAGATTCATATCGTGTTTGAAGAGGATTCTGAACTCACTGTCTTTTATTTTTTAACAGATTTTTGTCAAAAAGATTATGATTTTGTAGTCTTCCCGTAACATTGACATTGACCCTACATGAAATATTGCCAGATTCATATCGTCTTGATAGAGGTTTCTGAAATCAGTGTCACATTGTTTCAAAAACTTTCGATTTGGTATAATCTTTTTCATCCAAATAAATTTTGTATAAGTTAGTAATCATAGGGATTAATAAAATTATAATTCCATTATCATATACAGTTATTTTCGCTTAAATTTTGAATAATTTAAAATATATCTGTAATAGTAATGGATATGAAGGAATAGTGTAAATTGCAGATATTTTTCATTTTAAACGGTTTCTTATCAAAATATATTTTTCTAAATTATAAGTTAATAGAACTTTATATAAAAATCTTTTTTAAAAGTCTTTTTGAATTTCAAATGTCTACTCATGATAATTTCGTTACATTTAGATTTACAAATTTGAGGAAACTTTTTGAAAAAGTAAAATATAAGTTAATTCCTTCAACAATATTAACATAGCTATTTTACTGACATAGTTTGAAACATCAAGCTATGAAAAGTTAGAAAATGAAGATGAAAGTAATTTCCCGACATTAATATAGTTTCCTAATGTGTCCCCTTCTTTTCACAGCATGGTTTCGCTACGGGAGGTGTGTCGGCTAGTGGCTGTACTAGCTATCTTTGCACCTGCTCTGATTGAAGGTAAGCTTTAGACATTTAATGATTATCAAATATATGATGTCTTGTGAAAAAAATTATAACCGGACTTTACCGGTTATTAATTATCACAGTGAAACCATAAAATTGCCATCCAATTTCGTTCCTGATTTCTTCCTTCTTGAAAAGAAAGATAATACATGACCGGTTATTCTGAATATAATATATAATATAATGCTTTCAAAAAGTCCTACTTCAAACTTCAAACGGATATAAACAACAGAAGTTGAAATGAAACTTACAATGTATACTTAAGCATCCTATTAAAGAGACCGTTGATAATTAAACCAATAATACCACACTGGCTATAAATGTTATGCTAATCTGAAAAATCAAATAGAATACATTAAAGAAAACCATTTACTTCTGCTTCACAGGAAACAAGAAGATTTTCTGCTACTACAGCAGTTTCGCCCAGACGAGAAATGGAATTGGAAAATTCCTTCCTGAAGACATCGACCCATTCCTGTGTACCCACATCATCTATGCTTTCGTCGACATCACCCCCAACGGTCGGGACCTTCTGTCCTTCAACTGGAACGACCAGGGACCCAACGGTATGTTGAACCTATATCCAGTTCAAATGATCTCTGTCGTTATTGAATATACCTCTCTCCCTCAATATTGCATTTACAATAATGTTTTGAGTGACATCACGGTACAATGGTTCAAGTCATGGTTAAAACGTTCAATGTTGTGGTTTTCCTGTAATAGCTCAAGACAGAGTTGTTCATCTTTGTAGACGGGTGATAATTTAAGCTACTTCATGTAGATGTAGAAAGATCTATCATACCTCTAGATCAGCAACTATAATGTAATTCATAAATATCTATACAAAGTTTCATGAAGATTGACCACGCGCACTGACACGGTAGACCCTGCATAAGTAAGACTTTTGTACTTAGATTTTAAATACAGAAAGAATCGACATTCATTTAATTCACCAAGAGGTCTATATTCACTGTAGAAAGTCGTGATTTCGAGGGGGGACACTGAAATAAGAATCCAAACATGGGCTTAATAACCCACATTAAGATCCAACATCTTGTACTAAACGTGAAGACAAAGTGATATTCTTCTTTACGATATGATTTGAAAATATGACCCGACCAGATACACCTCCTACAGTAACACTTCACTCTATTTTTCTCTTCTCCAGGTCTGTATGCCCGTACTATCGCCCTGAAGAACAAGAACCCTGATCTGAAAGTGTTGTTGGCTGTGGGAGGATGGCAGATCGGGTCCAAACCCTTCATCCCCATGGTTAGCACTGAGCACAACAGGCGCTCCTGGATCAAGAACGTCGTCAAATACCTCAGACAGTACGTATCAAGCTTCCCTCTCTCCCTTGCTGCAGTTCGCTACTTTTCTTGATCCTCGGAATTTTGGCTGATAATTGAAATTGGTTTTGCAAGATTTCGATCACTTATCACTTACATAACTACCATTCAAGGCCCCCTCTGATTATTGAATTGTAAAAAACACGTTATGCAAGTTTTTGACCAATTAAACACATTTGGGTAATTCTTTCACATAGAAGGTCCAAAACCCTGATTTACCATTTGATAACCAATTATTGCTGTTTCTCAACCTTCGCGGACGTACCGAGCTGAAAAATCACAAAACAAAAGAAAAAGTAATTCTTTCCTTGCCAAATAACGGCACGGCATTAAATTTGGAGAACGTGTATCAATTCAAATATCCATTATACAAATGACAAGGAGAATAATATTGTATTTCTCTTTCAGACACAATTTTGATGGTTTTGACATGGATTGGGAGTTTCCAGCCACCCGTGGCAGTCCCCCTGAAGATAAATACAGATTCTCACTCCTGATGAAGGTAAGATATGCATTAGCGCTCTAGCATAAGGGCTCACGTGTACAAAGAAACCTTTACCTTAGAAAACCACTTCCCGTAAATAATCGGAGGCTAGGAAGGACAATGCAACTTATTCGTTACAAAACGGTATATTGTCCTACATATTATCTAAATCAATAGATTCGACATCAATCTATTTTTAAAATCTTAATAAAATATCAGAAACTTTCATCTACACTTGACAATGGGAGGCTAAAGCTTGAACATCTATTCTTGTTCCAGGAACTTCAAGAGGCTTTCAAGCAGGATTCCATTGAAAGCGGAAAAGACAAACTTCTCCTGACATGCGCAACAGCTTCCGGTACTTACTACATCGACCAGTCATACGAGCCACACAAACTCGTCAAGTGAGTAGAAATAATAATTGATGATGATGACGACGAAGATGATGATGATCGCAATTTAACATCTCATTTAGGTCATAAAATTATTTTCATAAGCGTCGCCTGCATCTAATCCCTTCAATGTCATGCATAGCGGATGTCTGTAATTCTTACTCTAGAAAAATCATAGTATTGAAGTGACACGATTGTGTAATTGAAAATCCTTTACCCACAAAGTAACGATTTCTGATCATTTTCACCAAACCATGTTGCTTCTAGGCGCAAGTATATGTTATAAGAGCGTTCCACTAAGCGATCTAGACAGTAACCTCAAGTGTAAGCTTTACCTGTATAATGGTACCAAGATCACCCGTTTTTCTTGGCTGTCCAACAAAGCACTGTAACGCTACAATCAAGTGTGAACACTGTTAAAATGTCGAGTTACAACTGATGGTAGCGATACAGCTTTGTTAACTGGACAGAGAGTAACGAGACTGTCTACATCTACAGGTACATCGACTACATGTTCCTGATGACCTACAACTACCATGGTCAGTGGGAAAAGAAGACTGGACATCACAGTGGACTCTGGAAGCACAGGAACGATCCCCCCGGCGAGAAGAGTGAACTCAACCAGGTAAGCTTTGTACCATGAACCACTTATAAAATTATCATGAACTCTTCTACCGATAATTCAAGGAATGTAAATTTGAAAACAGGACCCAATTCTCGAACATTTACCTCGCTTATGCCCAGACAGAGTGTCTGATCGTCTACGTGATTTGTGAAAAATCTCGGTATTTTCATAAGAATGGTTTGGCACTAGTTACAATAAACGATGTTACATGGCAAAGACAAAATACTTCGATCTTATAGTGAATCGTG
Source organism: Phorcus lineatus (assembly GCA_921293015.1). Taxonomy (NCBI): domain Eukaryota; kingdom Metazoa; phylum Mollusca; class Gastropoda; order Trochida; family Trochidae; genus Phorcus; species Phorcus lineatus. The sequence continues at coordinate 46,120,722 of OV121081.1, read as the reverse complement.
CGTGATCAAAAGCTAAAGTGAGAAAACGTTACTGATGTTAAGCCTATTCCTGATTCCCTCATAAATTCCGAGATGACACCAATACACCTTCAACTCTTACCATCCCACGCATCTCTCAATCTTCCACTAATGATCATTGCTTCTTTCCTGCAGCAATGGTCTATCGACTACTGGCTGAATGCAGGCATGCCCAAGGACCGTCTTATTGTTGGTATCCCCACCTACGGTATGAGCTACACTCTCGCTAACCCCAACCAACACGGAGTCCACGCACCGGCCAGGGGTGGTGGCAGAATGGGCAAATACACCAGTGAAACCGGTATCCTCTCTTACTATGAGGTATGTAGTGATCAAAAGGATCAATTTATCTTTATCCGTACATCTTTTAACTCGTAATTTTTGTACTGAAACATCAAAAAGTTTTGTAAAATATCTCTAAAATGTCTAATTCGTATCAGAATATAATTGAAAAATGTATTTTTATCTTCTAAAGAAAATTCCATTTCGATCAAATTAATATCAACTGACAAGTCACCTGTGCAACAACTTCTCTTGTTTACGTGATCTTAATGTGTTCACTCTTAATTGTAGATCTGTGAAAACATCAACCGCAACGGATGGAAGACTGAGTGGATCGATGACCAGGGAGTCCCATATGCTTATGGAGGAGACCAGTGGGTTGGCTTCGAGACACCAGACAGCATCAAGCTGAAGGTGAGCATTGTCAACCACACTCGTATCAGCAAAATCCTCTCTTCGTATTTTGTGAATCACTGAATCGTTTTTTTACCAACCTTTGGGTAACTGATATATAAGCATTTAAGAGAGAAGAGAACAAACGAAATTACACTTGTCTCTACCGATTAAGAAACTAAATTGAAAAACGATATTATCACTTAAATATTTCTTGATTTCGAGGAAAATAACACATGACTTGTTTCTCCAGTCTGACAACATCATCAAGCGTGGTTTGGGAGGAGCCTTCGTATGGTCAGTTGAAATGGACGACTTCAGCGGCACCTGTGGTAACGGCAAATACCCTCTTCTCGGCACCATCACAAAGATCCTCAAGCCCTACTCCCGCCGACCCTCCAATACCGCTGACCACACCACTGTCGCCAGATGGAAGCCCACCCCTCGCCCTGCCCCAATCGCTAAACCAAAACCAGAATGGACAAGGCGACCAGCCGGTGGTAAAAACAACGCCGGAGGAAAATCAAAATCAGGCGGACGATCATGGAGCAAATCCCCATTCGCCAAGCCTACCAACAAGCCCACATGGAAGCCCAAGAGCGAGTGGGGACTCCGAGGAAAGAAGTGGGAGAAGCAGAAGAAGAGGACCACCCCTAAACACTGGAACGCCCGACCCACAGGCCGCCCCAGCCCACCCCGTCACGACCCCACCACCCACACACCAAAGCAGAGCCCCTGGCAGAAACCTGGAACCAGACAACCCTCAGCAGGTTAGTGCATTGCAATCCTCACTGGTCATTAAACTAGTTAACATACATTTATCAATGTTGAATTACTACCACATCATCCATCAACATAACTATTCATCAAAGATAAAAATCATCTTAACTCAAAATTGGAACAGGAAGCAGTATACATCTCTGCCTTTAATAAGTGTTTTGAATTTTCCTTCTCATCCAGCCAATTAATTAATGTCATTCTTCTATTCCAGCCGGAAGCAGTGACTGCAAGAAACTCGGTGTCGGCATGTTCATGGACCCCGCCTCCTGTGAACGCTTCATCATGTGCCTACCTGGAGCCTGGCTCGACTATGGACCGATCAAAATGTCGTGCGCTGCTGGAACGAGATTTGACGAGAACCTCAAGATCTGTAACCACGCTAGCAGTGTAGAATGCTGGGTGTAGATCACCCCATCCTCATTAGAATATCAAATTCATCCATCGCCATTCCCACATTCTCTCTGTCAAAGTTGATTATGTAGTGCCAGAACTAAAGATAACTGACTTAGATCAACAGCTGAATTCGCCGTCTCTAATCAAATAACACTATTCATCGGAAGACACATTATACGTTGAATTTGTAGAGAAACTAGAGATGATTTATTTTGATCTACATATTTTCTCTCTTTCGAATTACAAGATAGATATTTCTTCTTATCCATAAGTTATTTATCATTTTCGTGCTATCGATATACTATCACATGCTCAAATTTAGCTATCCATCCTCTTTCATGATATTCCTGTATGACAAATGCTAGTTACCAAAAACGATTTTGTTGATCTCGTGTATATTAATTATGACACTGTTCTCTTGTAACATATCAGATATAACATATTTATTCACATTATGTATCATTCAATCATATTGTACATTAACAATGAACGCCATTAATCTCAACGATGTCCATGTACATACCAGTGCTTATTAGCCTTCCGTTATTCAAGGAGAGATTTTAAGACACTTCATTCAGTTAGAAATCATCCTGTCAATCTTTGATATGAGCCTAGATACAAATGATGCTTCTCCCATTTAAGGACAAGTTGTATATTTTGTCAATATAAACATATATCCCCCTATTACTCTAACTGTACAAATGTAAATAAATACAATATTGTACAACCCAAACTATACAAGAATCTGTATATTCTGTGTAAATACAGACCGTCAATAAATCAGCTACAAATAAAATTGGATTTGTTTGTTTTAAATGAATGGTTTTCAAAGGTTTGAAGAGTTGATTGCTTGATCAAAGTTGAGACACTTGTGGTTGAAAGTATATGAACATAGACCAAGATGGTGCAAGCCTTAGATGGCCAGAAGTACATTCATTGTAAATGCCTGTCGACTCTTATAGTGAAAAATGAAGGTTGTTTTTATGGATATACTACTTTACTATTTTGAGTCTTGTCCATCAATGATGGCATTTAAATTTCAATCGAAATATCTCCTATCCTGAATCACAAAGTTGTATGTCCATAAATACAGTCTTCATTTCTTATTCCTCTAACTTCAAAGACATCAATGGTGACTATCAACGTTTTAAGATATATTCAGAGTCTCTACCTTAACTCCAGATCAATCGAAGAGGGATCGGAACTCTTATCAAGTCATCTTGGATTGCTGGATCATGGGATCAGCGTTTTTAAATATTTCACAAGTTGACTTTCACTTTTATTATATACTTTGAAGTAAAATACTGACTTTAAATTTTGAAAGTGTGAACGATCTAACAAGTCATCACCAACACCTGTTTCCGAGTTCTCAAACTGTTGGCGAGAATAGGATAGGTCTCAAATCTTCACATTTCCATCAAGCTTTTGAATTGTCAAACACAAGTGTTTTATGAAGTGTTGTCAAATTCGTGTTGTTCAAAGGTTACCAGTTACATGTGACAATTTAGTCACATGTCCTAATGACGTCACGGATATTACGTCAATAGCGCCTCGAGTTTGACAACACGTGTTTGACAAGTTAACATTCAAGTTTGACAACAAGTGTTTGACATGTTAACATGCAACTTTGACAACTTTGAGAACTTTCAAACGACTTTTCCCAAACTCTTGTTCGCTGTTGCGTAGGCTGCTGTACATGAAGACAGTAGTAAATACTCTTCATTGTTAATGGCTGTCGACAACGCTTGTGAAAATGAACTTCAAAAGTCTTTACTAAAACTCCAGACCCATCGACGAGGGAGCTATTTCCAGGTCATCTCTAACTCGCTCAGCACTGTGAGTTACGTAATCAATGTATAACCAAGAACAAATCTTTGAGATCGCAGTTTGCAAATATTTCGCAAGTTTAAAATGTGTTTTCTCTTTTATTTTATACATTGCAGCTTATACATTGAGTTTAACAGTCAGGTGCCATTAGAAGCTGATCTGACGTCCTTACATTAAGGGGCCTTCTCACAGCAAACTAAACTTTGTCAACAAATGTTGTTAAACTCAAGTTGAAAGTGTGAACGCTCCAACGAATTGTCAAACTGCTAGCGAGAAATAGGCTATGTCTATGTTTTTAACAACATTTCCATCCAACTTTTGAAGTTCAAACACAACTATGTCGTTTGAAGTCTAGTCGTGTTGTTTTTAAGTAAACAATGCCATGCGACATTTGAGTCACGTCTTTATGACGTCACGAATATAACGTCAATAGCGCATCGACTTTGACAACAACTGTTTGACGTGATAACATTCGACAACTCTGAGAAGTTTGCAACATGTGTGAACACATGTTTAACTCATGTTTGGTTTGAGAGTGTGAACACATCTTTTAAAACTCCAGTTTGAGAGTGTGAACACATACTGTTAAACTCAAGTTTGAGAGTGTGAATACATGTTTATAAACTCAACTTTGAGAGTGTGAACACATACTGTTAAACTCAAGTTTCAGAGTGTGAATACATGTTTATAAACTCAACTTTGAGAGTGTGAACACATACTGTTAAACTCAAGTTTCAGAGTGTGAATACATGTTTATAAACTCAACTTTGAGAGTGTGAACACATTCTGTTAAACTCAAGTTTCAGAGTGTGAATACATGTTTATAAACTCAACTTTGAGAGTGTGAACACATACTGTTAAACTCAAGTTTCAGAGTGTGAACACATGTATATAAACTCAACTTTGAGAGTGTGAACACATACTGTTAAACTCAAGTTTCAGAGTGTGAATACATGTTTATAAACTCAACTTTGAGAGTGTGAACACATACTGTTAAACTCAAGTTTCAGAGTGTGAACACATGTTTATAAACTCAACTTTGAGAGTGTGAACACATGTTTTTAAACTTAAGTTTGAGAGTGTGAACATAAGTTATTAAAGTCAAGTTTCGGTGTGTGGACATAAGTTGTTAAACTCAAGTTTCAGTGTGTGGACATAAGTTGTTAAACTCAAGTTTCAGTGTGTGGACATAAGTTGTTAAACTCAAGTTTCAGTGTGTGGACATAAGTTGTTAAACTCAAGTTTCAGTGTGTGGACGATCAACTAAGTCATCACCAAGACAATTTTCCGAATTGTCAAACTTATGGCGAGAAATAGAACAGTTCTGTATTCTCAATAACATTTTCATCAAATGTCATTCTTATGTTTGCCGTGGATAAGGCTGCTTCAACATGCGACAACTTGCACAGGTTGGCCAACTCATGGATGCCGAAAGATGGCTGCACAGTTTTTACTACAAAATCAACCAGTTACTACGATCATATAATCATTTCGTAATTTGAGCGATTATTGTCAGAATATCTTCCCAAAACGGACAAGAAGAAAACTGCTTTAAATCGTTCTAGGTAATACAATTTTTTCCGTATAAAACATGTACCTTTTCAAATAAATTACTCCCATCTATAGATTGCATAGAGTTTCAGTTATAGATGAGTTACATTAACAAATCCTACTTATTGAAAAGTTTCGAGTCAGAAACACTAAACTGAGATTCATGCTTAACCGGTAATTTAGAATAATCCATTCAAAGCATCAATATCTCAAACCGAATAACCTAATTTCGCCTACGTAGCAATTTGCCTTATTTTCTTAATAATATCTCATGAAAGAAAAGAAATAGGGTTGGTCAACTATTTTTCTTTGGTGTAGGGAAAACGGGGAACGAAATCCATAACAGGGGTGATGCTATTTGCAGTTAAGATCAGTTTTGGCCATAAGAGGTGTAGGCGAAACGAGAAGTAGGCGGAATGTTGAATACCCATTAGTCGACGACTAACGCCATGTTAAATCTTAGAAGAAAATTTACCGAGGAAATATACCTTTCAGGAGCGGTAGAAATAAGAAAATGACGTAGAAATACCGCCATGTCCTTGTTACCCGATTATAAGTGAATATAAAACTGTACAAAGGAAGACGACACAACGCTAGACAAGAAACTAATTACCTCCTTGTCAATTCATTAATTGTTCATATATCCAAACTTAATCCTCAATATTTTTCCAAATTGATAATTTAAGAATTTTTAGTATGCACCCATCGTGTTCATCATTTTTACACATTGTTAAAAGATAACATCAGAGTTTAGGTAAATTCAAAAGCTGCACACATTGCTACCTAAGCCGTTTTTAACTGTCCATATTTTTCCATTTTGCACACGGCAGACTTCAGACATATAGACATCTTATTTTCATTCATATACATGTGCCTAGGAGGTCACTGTAAAGTAATGCTATAAAACATTCGAAAGTATTTAGTATTTAGCTCTGTATTGCATCCTTAAAATTTTTTATTTACATATATAATAAGTGACATGTCGTCAATTAAATCATTAGCACTTATTTGGTGCATGTGATAAGCATTATTTAGAAATATTGTGAAACGTACCATGAACTTTGTATAGGGTATGATGATTTGCAATTTGATATAAGGGAGATAACTCACTATTCTCGGAACTGACTATATTTTACAGAAGTTTTAGATATCTATTTCCAAGAGGCGTGTTTTGAAAATACGATTTACACAATGTTGTTTGTTTTTTGAGAGACTTATTTTGTACTTACACGTAAAAACACGTACTACACTCTACATTCAGTTTCAATTCCATATGCAGGTTTCAGAAGCTAAATGGCAGACTGAAATTTTTTTAAAACGACGTGTTATCCAATGGGTTTGCAGGTACAGTTTATGACTGTTGATAAAAGATTTTTCTCGGGTTAAAATAAAACAATGTATGTATTTCAGGCTTTATTGTGGAAAAAACATTTGAATTAGTGGTTTTAAATTGACATTCAAGAAAATTAATTTAAGAGGGCAAAAGACTTTCAGCAATTATATACACAAACGATCAACAAAATTGATTCAAATAAAAATCGTTTTATCTATACATTCAATTGCAATAATTAACAACTTTGATAAAATATGTGTTATTTCCTGCAATGTAAATTGCATAGAGTGTTTATAGAAACGTAGACATAATAATCAAATTAGTTAGCAACAAAATATAACCAAATACATTAAAAATACAAGCTAAGTAACAGTTATATAATAACAATATAATAAAAAATACTGATATGATATTTGTACACTATTACATATAGGTGTACATGGGATTCCAAATTAAAGAAACAAATTAAATAGACGTCATTTCGAAATTAAAGGATTTCAGAATGATAATATCTGGATATCTCAATATGATTTTCAAAAACAATTGTCTGAAAATGAAGCTATCTGAGAGTCCAAAAATTTTTGAATTTAAAATGAAAATACATACAAAAAATGGTGAAATTTCCTCTGATGTAACTTTTCATGATGACATTCGTACTCAAATGGTCACTTCATATCATTAAAAAAATACGGAATAATCTTTGCATGATATAAAGGAGAAAAAGTATATTGGTTTCTCAGTGTCTTAATCCACGCGCTCGGCTTACGTTTAAGCTTGATCGAATGTTCAAAGTTAACTTACAAATTGAATCGAGAGGGGAAAACAAGATCAAATCAAATGGCTCAAAATGAGGGCGAATATAAAGAGCAGGTGATTGAATAAAAAATCTACTGATAAATAGTTCCAGGGTTATAGTGAAGACTATCGGAACGCTAAGCCCTGGGTTAGAGAGGATGCCCTAGGTGAGGTATTATAAATCTTTGTGACCTCATCTCGGTTTGGTTGTGATTGATCTCCGTGACCTCATAACCTCTTTGGTTCTGTACGTGTCTTCCTTATTCTTGTTGTATGCGTGGTTAGGATAATGTAATGTGTACAAATGCCGCTATATACAGGTACTTGTACCAGCTCAAAGAGCTGTAAATATCATTAGCCAGAAGAATTGGCATTTAAGAGCAGCATCAACGCGCAATTTAAAGCCAATTAGGTTCATTCACTCTATATTTCAGCATTTACTGATGTCCTTTAAGTAAGGTCTTTAAAATCTGTACAATAAATCCAAGATGCGTGTCAATAACAAGACGTACTAGTATTTGACTCTGAAGTCTTCAACTTCCGGTTGAATCCGTCCATCTTCTTGTTGAATCCGTTCTTACAATTCGCTAAAACTGTACCCGACAAATCAAACCCAAATCCTCAAGGATCTCGTCCACAACGACATCCTCCTCCTGGCTCGTGTCAACAAGCCTCACCCCCACAGGGCTGTCCCCTCCCCTCTCGAACACCACACACACAAGGTCCCTGAATTCCACTATATCCTTGAACTTCTCCACCGCCGTCTCTGTCCATCCTTTGGTCGGGTTGTTTGGGAGAACATCTGTGATGAGTATTCAAATGCATAGAATATACTGAACAGACTTCCATTCAATGAAAAAATTTTAAATAACACTAACTAAAGGTAGGTTACATAAGTTTCCCGTATTTACATCGGGTGATTTCTGTTAATTTGAGATTAGTTATAGCTCTTTCACTTTTACGGTTGATTATTAACATAAAATAACTTTATCTAAATTCCATAGCTTTTTATCAGTAGTTTTTCTTTTTTCCCGTATTGTTATCATATTTTTCGTATTTGTAATTGGAAATGCCAATGTTTATTACGACAAACTACTAAACTGGCACGTGTTGCTTAACTTTCTACAGTGAGTATATATAACAATTATAGTTAGCCCACCATGAATTTGTGCCTTGACACCACAAAATGGTAGCGTTTTGAAGTGGTCTGGTAGTAACATCAACTTCCCTGCATCAACTGGAACTTTGAGGGCATAATCAGCAAGATTTACAACCACCTGAAAACAGATGATCATATTATACCGACTAAAGGTGTTATAGGAATTTATGACGGAGCTACCTCTTTGGAGAAAGAATGCAAGGTTCTTAACATTATGAAATAAGCTATCTTTAAAAGGATAACTACCATCTTAGGGAACACAGATTCATGCTTTGAGGCAAAAATTTAAGAAAAGGTATGAGACATAGACACTTTCGGATTTTGACTATAATATCTCTTAGCGGACTTAATTGCTGATAGTAAAAAACTGGAAATGAAGAGTAGGAGCATAATGTAAAGTAAAAAGGTTTCATCAAAGTTGTGAGAGTTCGGGAGATATATCACAAAACTTACACAAAATATCGTTAAGAAAAATATCGCTTATTTAAGATCAGTCGATGTGAACTGGGGAATGTATGTACGTTTTGAAGAGAGTTTGGGACTTCATCCACTAATTGACGTCATAATGTTATGACATCAAGAAGTCAATTGATCACAATGACATGATGTACGGCATGACCATGCTATAGCGTACTATACTGCAAATCAAATGACAGAATACTTATATCCAGGTGCTTCGCATTTAATACAACAGAAGAATGATCTTTCGCAATGATTAGTGATGAGGAATATATAGATACTTAGCGTCAAAAAATATCCTTGCTTAACCCACATCCTTCTATATCTACCTATGTTTATCCACATAGCTCCTACAATAACCTGGTATCTATTTCGGCCAATGGCTCTTATCGATATAACTAAACAGCCAATGAAAAACTATAAATTCTTAATATTGTAAATACAGATCTTGTATAACGTGCAATATATAGAGCTCTTAATTAAAAACAACTAACACGATAAGCCGCAAATGCTATGATAAAGGATCGAAGATGTTTACTGGATATCATGATGCAGAAAACATCAAATCGGAGTAACAAATTACCCAAGTCTCTTTTAGATATAAGTTAGAATTACTTTACATTGTTTGAATGGTTTGAGAGGTACTTTGTGCAGAGATATGAAAACTTCACTGATGATCATCTTATTTCCAAAGACCAACCTTATAAACCATTTTCAGTATCATACAACCCTGTCTTAAAACATACAATGTCAGTAAATCAATATCCAACAGCGAGACTCGTTTTTGCATTTTTGCGAAACATAATGTCTGGGAAGGATATTTCTCTTTGATATATCTTTTAGAGGAATACACACCTTGTTTTCAGAGTTAAGGGTTGATTCAGCACGCACTCTATACCAATGTCCTGTAAAGTTTACTGCAAATACATGACCTGGGATAACACTCTCTGCCGGCGCAGCTATCTGGAAGATTAAATAATTCGTTAATAACATGAGACGTCAACACTCAACAAAGGTAATTCAATTAAAAGAGATTTTGAGAATATTAATGTTTCTATTACTTAATCATTTATTTAACCTTTATAAATGTAATAAATGATAGCACTCGTTCAAAAAATCTTTCCTCCACAACATGACAGAGAAGGAATAATTTCTATATCGTGCCAAGTAGCTATAGAGGGTAATTTTGTTCAATCACACCTTATTGCCTCAACACTATATTGAAAGTAAAATTGTTGTACTTCGTACGAACAGTAGGAATCGTCGATACAGTCTCGAAAACAACGTGAGAAAATCAACAACAAACGTTCGAGTTTGGTTCTTTTTGAAAACCTATGGAAACGTGTTTTGGCAATAAGCTTGCAGAGGCTAATCTCATTTAAAATGATTTGTTATAAGTTCTAAAAATACTTTATTTTGTGAATTCGGAAATTTACTGACGCAAACATGTATTTTTTATCTACACGTTTTGAGTCACCGACTGTTAAGTCTGTATTTTTTAAAACAAAAATTCCAATTTGAATGATCGCTCTTATTCATCAAGAGATAAGTAATAGTAAAAGTTTGTTCCGTTATTTAGCGATATAAAGTTTGGAGGTGTGAATTGTTTAAACGTTACGCGAGAACATACTATGATTTGTGGTTTATTTGTGAATCAGTTTCTAGTATTCTTTATGCACATGATAAGTAAAGGTTTGAATAAGGACGAAAAACATAAAACCTCTCTGAAACTCTCAAATTTGGCACAATAAATGTAGGTGTTAAAATGAAATCGACAACTAACTAATATTTTGATTACGATGACTATGTTTTGATAACGATTATAACATTTTATCAACGAAGACAAGTACTATGCACCGCGAGAGACGTGTACACAAAAATAAGATAGATTTTAAAGAAACTAAAGTTAAGTTAGCTGTTCTTCTTGGATATATACCTGTTTGTTCTGTTTAAAGTGAGCGTTGAGGTCTTTCATCAGGCTGATCAGTTTGTTGTGCAAGGCATAAGGACAGATCTGCAAACAGTATATTACGATATACTAAGATAGATTTCATTTTGAGCTTATTCACTGGCTTTTAAACTATTTTAAACTATTTTAGAAGGGTGAATATTGCTTAGATATCAAATCTTGAATTTATGCTGATTCAAATGTTGCAAAGTACAACCAAACATGGATTTATGCCGATGTTCATACTGTTTTTCCAAAATGCTGCATTAATGATTAAAGTAGATCTTATACGTATATGACTATCTACTCAGATTTATATATGAAAGGAATAACACATCCATCTTCATTACAAAGTAATTTTGAAAACGACGATTTAGAGGATATATAACTTCGTAATGAATTTTGCAACCTACTATATATTTTAGTTTATATAATTCTATTTAGCAATTCATTGTTCGTTTCTTTCTTAACAAATTATGTTTACTCCAATCGTTAGCGAATCAAGACATTTTGACTTACACAAAAATCTTCGGGCGTGTTTGCATACAGTACATGGACATCAACCATGGATCCTTCCTCTGGCATTTGCCATTGGTCAATGCTTCTCCTAGTATAGGTTTCATTTATATTCTCACAATTCACATTCTCGTTCGATGTTATATTTGGTTTCCTATACCTAAAGAGACAATTAAATTTGTTTAAGACTTTATCATTCAAACTTATCTACCAAGCTTTCATATTTTCTACTCCAAAGACCATTAAAGATTTAATTTGTATATAATACACATTTAAGGGAACATACAAGTGTCGGAATAAACAGATCGTTGGAGGGGTGTCGGGTTTCAAGGAGAGGGCTGTTCAAATACCATGTTTTACAATTTTATAATTGTAAAATGTATGAATGATGTTTAACTTTTAATCTAAAACATTTCAGTGTATCGTTTTTTTCTCTCAAGAGAGGTTTTGTTCATTATTTCGACATATATATATATAATCATTTCAAATCTCTTAATGATTTAAAAAACAAAAGCAAACCAACTCAGCGGGTGCTTTGTTGACGGTCTGAAAATGAAAGAAAGAACAATGACAAGTTACTTTCATTTCTTTTCATGAACATTTCATCAATCCGTAGTTCAGGTTTGATTAAACATACAAACTAGTTATTTGATTTTTAATCATTTCAAAATCTTAATATTTAAACTTTCATAAATGGTTTTATTAATGTATTAGCCGCAATAGCCCTCTTTAAGATACCCGTTATAGATCTAGATCTTCCCTTCCTGGCGATAATTCATTCGAAAATGTTTAAAACTGTGTCATTTCACCTGTTTGATTGCCTTTTTCGGGTAAACAATATCACAAAAAGGCCCGCTGTAAAAAAAGAAATCATAATTTGTAAGAGTCCAACTCACTAATTCAAACCTTCTATTTTAGTTAAAATAAGTAAATGGTTTATCAAAGCTCAACACACACAAAATAAGAGCTCTATCAAAGATCATTTGTGTCTTACAAAGGTTTTTTTTAAAAAGAACTCAACTAAATTCTTTCAGACTCCCGAAATACGAAATGTTTTTGTTGATATAACATGACCACCGGCTTGTGGTACCTTACTAAATGTTGATCTCTCCAACCATCCTACTACATCAGCGTATAATTGAATCCAAATCCAAATCCCCCGTACGGCTGGCGCGGCTTGGTTTTCGTGGCTGTGCTCACCTGTTATTGTTTAAGCCAATGAAATGTCGTTATCCAAGGTGCTTGAAGCTACTCTTTTGAACTTAACTGAAATTTCCATCCGGGTTGTGCCGCTGTTGGTGGATGCGAGTCGTTTCACTGGCTGGTTAGATAGCTAGCGATACGAGGCTTTTGGCCTAAAGGATATCAGGATATATTGAAGGAGCTCGATCAGTGGATTCAATTACGCTGATGAAGCAGGATGCTCTCCTACTTACCTTTCAACATCAATGGCGTCTTCAAATGATCTGATTCTCGTCATCAAATCTGCAGGTGCTTTGGTTTGAAATTCGCATTCAAATTGCTTTGGAATAGATCTTGCCAAGAATCCATTGGGTTTGGAAGAAAGTTCCTAAAGTCAAATAATTTTTCATTAAGAAATGTTGACAGAATATGATATATTCATTCCCTCTGCATTGGGGTAAAATGGAAGTTGGTTAAAACTTAAGCATGTGGATATGGTTAATAACAACCACATATGTACATAGTATTAACTCTGGTACACTTATAGCATTATCTCATGATAAATCAGTGAATTATCACAGATCAGCTTCAGTGACATCTTCTCATATTTTCGCTGTTCACATGTAGTAAAAACTTCTTTTATTATCCATGGACATGTTACCAGAACTACTTCCCCAATATAAACATATGTAATTCACTCTCGTTGTGCAATATTTTAACACAATTTATTTAAAATATCATGCGGAGAATAGGTAATGTCACTACAAATTTACGATTCGCATTGATAGGGTAAATTTGATATGAATATAAATTTTATATTTTTAAATATTTCCCACAACTAATAAGAACTAAGTGTTTCATATCTCGTGAATAAGATACATATATCTACCTTGATAATCCAGGTTTTTATCTGTGCATCAGACACAGCAATTTCTCTAACTGAAACATTAGCAGTAAGATTGTGAAACATTGCCAAACACAGGTGAATAATAATCAAAAATAACAAAAACAATTTTTTTAATGCAATAACAGAAGCAAAGAAAATGTAAAATGGTTATAAACTAAGTGTGCCACTTTAGTAACTATCAGGTATTACAGATGTTGAATAGATAGGCTGTTTCAATGCCGGTTCATGACACGGACACGGACACGTGGGTTCGAACCCAAAGTAGCAGAATTTGTAATATTGACGACAGCGCTGTTTCATATTTATTTCATATATTTGATCTTATATATTAAAAGAAATAAGCTTACGCATGTCTTGTCCTGGCCTACCGGTCGACTGAAACAGAAATGTTTATGTCATAAACGTTTATATATCATGATATGATAAATAAATCAAAGCAAAAATAAATACATAAATTGACTCAAAGCACCGGAGGGGTTATTCACGTTAAGAAAGCTTATGAGGAATATAGCTGTCCTTCATCTATTTTGCAGTCATTTATATGACATTCATTAGTTTAGGAATTATTAGCTATGAGCCAACGTTAGCTAAAGGAATATTTAACTAAAACATGGACAATTTTGGTTAAAATGGCATTCATACGACGTTTAAGCTGGCTTTATCTCCTTGAATTTTTCATTACAAAGGTCAGAACAACGACGATATATAACTGACTTTCCGCCAACAGGCCTTTTCTTGGATTTGTTTTTGGAAGGGACAAAGGTGCGGTCGATTACTTATAATGACAAGAGGTTGAATCAATATAAGCTGACAAAACAATGTAATTCCTTTTGAATTATATATATATATATATATATACAAGGATTTTTAAGACCAACAGCTATATTAACCTGAGCATTAGCCAATGCCTGCATCAGAATCCGACCCCGCCCAAATCCTGCACCACGTCCTCTGCCACTTTGATCCATCCTCGGTATTGGGTGGTTGGTCGGTAAAGTGCTTCTCTGGCTGTCCTGATCTGGTGAGTGATTCCTACTCGGTCTCAAATGGGTAGATAACTGTGGTTACAGAGCAGTGACAGATAATGAATAGTGTGATATGGACTTATAATATGGAGTTTATAATACTATTTCATTCTAAGGACGAGAATAAGAAGTACACACATCTTGCTCAACGTTATAGGAATAGGCCTATGTCATAAGAGTACGCCAATAACATTAAAACATATTCCAAGGGTATACAGATTCAACGATAACAATTTTATGATAATCAGTTTTACCTATATAAAATACGTACGATATCTAAGCCATTGATAAATAGATGTTCCTAACGTGAACAAATAGCCACGGTGTTGCGGGCTTTCTCCCTGCAATAATAGTAGCAGCGCCGATGTAAGTGAAATAATCTTGAAAGCGGCGATAAACACCGACTCACCTCACCTCACCTAACGTGAACAAGTAAATGCCTGTGGTTTACAAATACGTCAAAGAAATGCATATTACATATGGTATAAATAATGGCATGCATTTTTGTGTATAACGGAATTTTACACAGAGGTGCAGTACATTTCATGTTATATTCCGGTCAGAGAATTATATAGAGTCGATAAACAAAAAAGTATAATGATAGGTTTTAATTCAAAAGGAATATGTACATACCATCATTTCAATACAAAAGCGCTTGCCGTCGGCGTTTAACCAGTGGAACGTAACAAACATGTAATAAATAAATCACTACGTGGTGAAGTATAGTGTAGACAAGGCTAATGTAAGACAATAAATACTTCCCGCAAAGTGTTAGCAAGTAAAATGACTAACTTGTTTCGACTTGTCTCTTCTGTTCCGCTGATTGGTCAACAAGTGTTGAATATAAGCCGTTGTTTCGTCTCCAGTCAGTTGCAGGACTTTCCTATTGCCCTCTCCACTGAACATAAACATATTTCTTCAAATTCTGCCCAATAAACGTTAGTTTATATCAAATTAATTATCTTCAGAGAATCAAAACATAGCATTAACATCTCATTACTTGACCCGATTATCCGTAGTCGTAGCGAAAGAATCATTTATCAAGCAAAAACCACTGGCGGCCATCTTTGTGAACACCTTTTAATTATTTGAGGTAAGAAATGGATTCGCAAAGCTTACCCAGTCATGGTGTGTTCTTTTTAAAACTGTTTCATTTCATCAAAAACATATCTTGCAATTAGAAACATATTTTCGTAAGATCACTCTATCTATCGTGAAAAACGTGATACTGTCCCTTTAAAGACACTATAACAAAAGTGTTTAGACAGTAATCTTCTTTGAATATCTAATGATGCAGTATTAGATATATCGTTTGTTACGATTTCATTGTAATTGATGTTAAGAATTTGAAACCAAAGCCTCAAAGGGAAATCGCAAATCAGCGAGTCAGATTTGCATAAAGTTTTAAAACATGACTTCTAAAAACATCTCACCAGGTAAAAAAGGTATTTTAAAACTTAAATAATAATTATGAACTTGCAACAGGATGAAATTGCTTTAAGTACAGTATATTTATGTTCCCTAGTTTAAAACACAGTTATAATTAATGTTGCATATGTAATGGTGTATGTAATGTTTAGTAATCAGATTCTCCCTAAATGTCTGTAATCACTTGTAATAACTTTAGAAATAATGTGCGAAAACTATCAAGGGTTTAACATTTAGCAAATTTCTTTAATTCAGACAAATGTCGGAAATGTTACCATTTTACATAATCGCAAATGCTATACATTGCTATCTACTATCATTTCAAATCCAGAAATTACGAATATATTTAAAATTCCATATTACACATACCTAGTAATTTTCATGACATCTTGAAAGGATTCAAGTAGGTCCTCAATGGACTTGAAACCGTAGGAGTCCCCTGTTAACAATTCTCCAGATGATTTGCGATACTCCTCTGCAAAATTAAGTTCATTCATTACAACTACTTTTCATCAATGTATTTACATAAATAAATACAAAATATAGTGAGGTATGTTACCGCATACTACTGTAATTGTTATATTCCACAGAACCTTAAACATGAAATTGATGCTTATATCGGTGTTAATCAAAGGAAAAGTCATTCTACATGAAAGGACGATGAAATGATGTCGATATATGACAAAGTTAAAATCTGGGGAAAAAACGTTTTTAGTAAAGGTTATCAATAATATTTCTCAGTGTATTAGGTTCAAGCCAACACAGTGTATAGCTGACGTAAACGGAAGGCTCACTCGTTGCTACCTTGTTCCTTATCAAGACGGTACACTTCACTCTAACTTGGCATACACACATTTGGACAAAGCAAACCTGTTTTACAGCTCTCGAAATATGCACCCCTTTTTTAATAAAAAAAAATGTATCCGCCTTGCCTGGACATGTCTTACTGTATGTCATTATCACTGTGCACCGAGATCATTTTGAATTAGAATTTTAAAATTCTTTGTCGGTTTATAAGTTAGATTAATCATGATTTGTTTTCGTTTACGCAGCTTCCTTTTCCAAAATGGCCGTGGTTAATGATTTATCATGTAAAAGATACAGACTAACTAATAATAACAGTGTCGTGTTTTTAAAAAAAACCCAGTATTATATATCGAGAAGTACATGATAATTTTCACGTAAGAGCATCTTAACCTTTTATGAGGAAGTAAGAACTTAGGATCACATATGAGGGGAAAGCTTGAAGAAAGTATGCGTTTATAGGTTAAATATTTAGACAGAAGCGTATCTACCCACTATCTTGTCCAGAGTTATTTCCCCCTTATGAACGAGCAGTAGTCGTACGATGGAGGCTTTGACTACTTCAACCATCTGAAAAATATATAAAGTTCATAAAAATCAATTCAAACCACTTTCATATTACGAAGATACAAAATCATATTTCAAAAGCATTATTACAAGGTCAGAAAATGTTATCTTTACAAGCCATATCTATCTTTTTGTTAGTCCGTGATACAGACCATGGAAAAGAAATGCTGAATCAACTAAATAGCAAGTCTATCACATCTTAGTAAGTGAAGAAATATTTTGAATATTAGGAGGCCTGGGATGCTCTTTTTAATATTTGATAAAGATGAATTTCAAAGTTTTTCTTTTATTCATATAGCCTTAATATTGGTCGTTATTGTTTATAGGTTTGGCTGAATAGTACATACGTTTTCAGAGAATTCATATCAATAGTTCTACGCTCTGAAGATTTAAATTGGAAACCTCCCATTAAATGGATTGACTACCTTTTATATTTATAGAATTACATCGAACAAATTTTGGTTTAATAACCAGAAATATCATCGTAATTTTTACCATGTTTACATGTTAAAGTGCGTTTGTAAATACCAATGTATATACTAGTTATCATGATATCATTTGTAATGATGAACACGTATTCCTAATATGAAAGGCATGTGTAACTCAAAGCTGTCTTACAGATAATTTGAAGTCGAAATTACACAGTACGAGGTGTTCTTTACGTGTGAATTTTTCATAGTATGCATTAGTAATAAGATCTTATGAATATTCCCAAGGAAAATTGTGATTCATAAGAGATAATTTCAGAAGGCCTTTTGTTATCTATGAAATATTAACAATACTCTGGGTTTCCTGTGTTTTTCCCCTGCGAATTGTTCATTTAGACACAGATTTGACTTACCCGAGGTTATTTCAAGGATCCTTTACTTTCTATAAACATTTCGCGGTGAATTGGAAACTGGATCTTTCCTTAGAAAGATGTGACTCGTTATAGACTGTTTCAAAGATCATATTCTTTGTCTTCGCGGTGCAATAAATGTTAAGTTTCTGATTTTACATTTACGGTGTTTAATATTTAATCTCGGTTTTTTATTTGATCAAGTGACGAATACAAGATAATATGTAATAAAATAATACAATGTAATGCAATGATATAACTGAATAAACTTAATGTAACATGATGTATAGTTCAATCACTAAGCTAAATAGAAATTTATGACGGAGCTACCTCTGTTGAGAGAGAATGAACTTACATATAAAATAAGACTTAGTTTGAAATAGAGGATTCGAACCTGGACCTCTTGAGTCAGAGCAGGTCACACTTGCAGCAACTAGGAAGTTAAACGAAGCCGGATATTTAGCACAATGGCGTCAATGATTAAACGTTCACTAGATGTAGATATATTGAAACTCGAATATTAGAACCTTTAATTCGATTGCTGGTAATATCGAGTGCTTGCTACGTGATTAATAAACAATAATACAAACAAGTGCATCATATAATTGATATGTTTTTATATTCAAGATCGACCTTCGAATTAAGCTATGAGATCACAGATAGCTGAAATATCGTATACAATAAACATTGAACTTACGTAAATATAAAGTCACACTGATATATGTGGCATATGTGGTGAAAATTGTTGAAACGTTTCTTCAACGCTCCGAGGTTTCATTTCATCTACAGCTCCTAAACCGAAAGTAGCTTTATTTAGTACGTAGGGTTGTGCATTGTACAATAGATTTCCTCGAAGCGAGCTTGTTGTTATAAATAGACCTTACTAGTTCATCTTGCTCTGCAGTTATACGAATGCATTGAAAATCTAACCAATTTGAACGCGATATGCTAATTGGTGCTCTCGCATAGGTGTTCAAGTCACAAGCACGGGAGACATTGATACAGGTCATATACAATAGACTGTATATGACATTGTATATGACCTGTATCAATGTACGTACAAGTCACAAGCACGGGAAACATTGATACATGTCATATACAATAGATTGTATATGACATTGTATATGACCTGTATCTATGTACGTACAAGTCACAAGCACGGGAGACATTGATACAGGTCATATACAAGCACGGGAGACTTTGATACAGGTCATATACAATTACAGGTCATATATTGTATATGACCTGTATCAATGTCTCTCGTGCTTGTGGTTCAAGTATGTTATAGTTTTACAACTTTAATGATTGAAGAATGACCTGGGAGGGTGGAGAGCGGTTTCCCCTATATAGGAGTCGGGGGTGGAGAGCTTCATCCTCCGTGTGTGCAGTTAATTGAAACGGCCCTTATACACCTGATTAAGGTTGTGTGATAATAGCTGTATATTATCCTAATATATACTGGAAAAATAAGTAAAGGATATTGAAATCCTTATGGTCGATACGTTATCAGTGATTTGAGAAAAAAGTTAATCATCATTAAAAATTAACAATTGTTATTGGTATCAATCTTCTAAGATGTTTTGGATTTAAATCTTCATAATGTATTTGGCATCTGCATATTTTCAGAAATCCATACTGGCGAAGACGTCATTTCATTGCAGATCAATTATTCATCACGTTTTGGTAGAACCAAACTACCGACATAGATGTCGGGCATGCCTTTATTAATCAATGTTTATATTTTGGTCGCATGTGCTGAACCAAAAATATTAATGTAAATTAATATCGATTAAATCTAAAGAATTTCAATATGAACTTACCCTTCAACTCCAGGGAGCAACCTGCAGACTAAATATAGAAAATTCCTACAAGGAGCGTGTATTATAAAATCGATGTATTTTGATAGATTAATTATGAAGGCTAATTGACTACGGGTTTAACCATTAACTGACCGTTATCCAAACATTTCATACTTCTGGTTTCGTTTCTTAGAACAGCAAGTTTCTATTTTCATGAAGCTAATCGTACACGATTAAAAGCACCATGTAATAAACGGGTATACATTGTGTTACTTCGGCCCCGGAATCCTTTTAAGTCCTTTAAAGATTCAAAATATTGACTCTACCGAGATTCGAACTCTATCTGTTGTGGCGAGAAAAGCCCCTTTACAGAGTCTGTTCGAATCCCGCTAGAGTCATTTTAAAAAAAAAACCATTTTATTTCTCGGAACACGGTCGATTTTAATCAGACTGCTTTAAGTCTCGGCACTAGTGAGAAGTGTACACAATCTAAACAAATTTAGATTGACATTTTACAATAATATTAGGTCATACATACTGTTATAATGACATACAATAGAACTGTCGATCTAAATTTATTTCCGCTGAACTGAAATAAGTAAACACTTACTCTAAAACGCACATGACTTTTGTCTTATGACTTCCGGGAGATGTGGTTCACATTAATGCAACATGCTCACAAACTGAGCATAATACATATTACTTTTGCCCCGCTCTCATATATTATAATGTCTCACAATAACATAGTATCAACATAGGGAGGACCAATCTCTCTCATAACCTTTCCTCAGAAATTGCCTATTTTCATTTTCACTTTTACTTACTATGACAGGACAATTATATACTTAGTCAATACCTGAATATTTCAGTGATGTGTGATGTACAATGTTTCTTCACTTTAGCTTCATACAAACAGTAATAATATTTATTCCAATGTGGTGAAACATATGTGGTGACGTTTTTTTATATGTCAAAACGATTTTTTGGAGCAGCACTCAAATCAAGGTGATAGTTTCCAGCTGGTTTAAATGAGTTTTAATATATAAACTGGGGTTTGTTCCAGCTCTCCTAATATGTTTTAAGAAATCTGGTTTTAATTAGGATCAGGTAAATCAAAAGCTTTAAATGTGTGGGGGTATTGTATTTGAATTTGTATTCTCAACAATGCACAAAAAAGACAATGAAAAGAGTTTGGGTTAAAATAATTTATTGTATCTTTGACAACAATCATCCTGCTTCATCAGTGTATTTAGATCTGTGAGGCATCTATATTTCCCTGATTTTCTTACAGTTCTTTTCCTCATTTAATTGGTTATGTATTACATTTTCATAGGAAAATAATTTCACGCAAAGCAAAACAAATGTTTCAAACTACAAGACAATGTTTTAAATCAATAAAAGTGGTCCTTAACCAAACATAACAAAGTGAAGTTATTTCGCAAGCCTAATTGATTAAAAGCTGTTCACACTAAAATGGTCACATGCAGTTTTTGCTTGATATGTGATAACTCTTTCTCCTAAAACTATAAATAGTCTGGATGAGTTATGTGATGCTTAACCCCTGAAAGTATTCTTACCTTAAATTTTAAGAAATGATTTTTAAAAAAATGGGCTATAGTGCCTTTAAACTCTATATGAAAATTGGCAATGTTCTGGTGAGGACAAATAAGTTTGTTCATGCTAAATAAAGACCATAGCTTATATGAGGCAATGCTAACAACACAATCAGTCAATTGTAGATATTCACAGATGTTAGTCTTCTGATGGAGCAGGATGGACATTAAACAGCAAAATAATTTGTGAACATTATGAAGAAATAATGTAAAATAACATAAAAAATATTGCCTAAATCATTTTATTTAGATTAATTACTATTTCAACAGAGGTAGAAAGTTTTGATATCATCAAATATGAACCACAGCTTAAGCTTTAAAATAATATCTAAAATTTCTGGTTTATCCAAAAAAGGTGGGGGTTTTCAAAGTACCTCCCTCCTAATGGCAGAATTATGTTTATCATAAATATTAATATGTATGATGCCTCAGAAATATGTAGTCAAATCTTCAAATTAGCAGTAATATTTGAATTCTGATAAACATTTTTTGTTTCATATTTTTCCACATGTACAAATATACTTTTCATAAAAAAATTTATTAAATATATGCGGATTAATATAGAGTTATACTAAGGTTAGACAGCCCATCATAGAAAAATCTAGAAATAGCATGAATATATTTCACAAACAAAGAACATGTCCTTGTTTTATCTTCTGTACATACTAGACGAGAAAATTCATTTGTAATCTATTCCTATTGCCATAATTGACTAAAGTCTTGCATCTTCAAGGTTCCTCATTGTAAATTTAAGCATTCAGATGGCTCCATTCCTTCAAACTTGTAAATTGAAACATGTATATAATAAATCAAGTGCAATTTTGTGATCTTTAGTTTAATTTTTATTTAAAAAGACAATGATCATTATGTATGCCACTTCTAAATGCCTTGAACGAGTTATTCATGTCATTACTTAGCAAAAATGCTCTCTCTCTCTCTCTCTGTCTCTCTCCCCCCTCTCTCTCTCTTCATGTCATTACTTAGCAAAAATGCTCTCTCTGTCTCTCTCTCTGTCTCTCTCTCTATATATATATATATATATATATATATATATATATATATATATATATATATATATATATATATATATATATATATATAACATATATAACATGAAATTTGTAATATCCAATAAACATGCACAAAAATGTAAATATCACATTTTGTATTAAAAAGATTAATCATTTTTCAGAACAATGAGACATGCCTTAAGAACAGACATTTTCATAATTAACAGTACCAAAAGAAACATACATTGCCAAGTACACTTAACAATATGGACTGATCTAAGAGAAATATCCTCAACATATTTTAAAAATATAGCAAATTATTTGGAAAAACAACATAATTAATACCCTCATTCATTAAATTATCTGTCTATCCAATCATCAGATGATAAGATCTATTTTTTATTTTTCATTGGCTGTCTCATCAGCAAATTCACTCAGGTTTCTGAAAGTTCTTGATGAAAATATCGTTTTCAATGTTTTATCTTATTGAAATTAGATTGAAACTTGACATTTTACCTTGCTGTATTTCTTCAACAACAACAAAGTACAAGTAATAAGTATTATCATGATTTTAATGAAATTTATTAATGCAATAACTCCACCAGCCAACCCTATGTTATATATCTTTATGGTCATGTAAAAAACACATTAGCAAGATTTCAGTATTAACAACTGACAAGATCATATTATCAATGTTCCAAGATTCTCTTCCCGACTTCATTTTCACATTTTCACCTTTGTTTGACATCTTCAGGTAAAAGATTTAATGAAAATGATTTTGATGTATACTCTGTTAATAATGGTAATCAATATTCTAGTAAGTAATAACAACATTTTACTAATAAAAAACTCTTATTTTGCATATGTAAATACATGTATAAAAACATATCTTCTGTAGACATTTTGCCTTAGGTGAAAATATTCAATTATTTATTTTGTAAATTGATTTTGATTATTGATTTTCTTTTGTTATATTTGCTGGAGCAGCACTTGAATAAATATGTGGCTAGTTGTGCTAACAAATATTCATGAAATTCTTCTCACGATGAATAATATATTGAAATCACATTTCAGTATAAAGTAGCAGTGACTATCGACCCAAATGTGTCTATTGTGATAGCAATACCTCAAATGAGTAAATAGATTAACACAATTCAAGAATAATGAGTTTAGCGTCTTTACGATTTCAAGGTCAACCTCAACTTCCAAAGCATATAGCAAAAAGAAGAATAATTATTAAATCTTCAAGTTTATCACCGAGTCATCAGGGATCTGTCATAGCATTTTTCAAATCTAAAAGCTGCAGTTGATACTTGTTAGCCATTTTCACTTATAGATTCATATACAACATCTTAAAGGGCCACAGAGTATGTTATTTGAGTCAAATTTGTCAAACTTAATAAATGATGTTAGTTAATCGAGAATGATTGGTTGTTTCTGAAAATCACAATCTTAGAGCGTATCAGTTCATTTTAGAGAAAATAAACAGGTTTAAGTTGTAATTTGTGATCGAAAACCGGACAGTTGCGTGCTCCAATGACTCAAACGTAATTTTGAAAACTTTTCTACAGCAAGCATAAAGTCAAATATTGGTTGGTAGTGTTTAGTAGGTCTTTTAACTGATATCCATGTAAAGTAGACGTAAAATTTTGACTTATTGTCATCTATATAGCTGTTTTGGTTCTATCATTGAAAACATGAAAATATCCTAATTTTGGCAATTTAGAGATAAAGATGTATGATTAGGGAGGATCTTTGAAGTGTATTCAGGGTAGATGGTATTTTGGCTTTTATGCAAGGCACAGAAAAATTCAATAAACATACTCTGTGTCACTTTAACTGATTTCACTATCGATAGTTATCCGTGCTATCGATACAATTGAAAAACACAAACAACTGGTAGTAACCAGGTTACACAGTAACAGTAAGTTCCAAAAGGTGTGGTCTACAACAGTAACAGCAACCGTGGCTTGATTTGTTTAAGCGGCATATACGCGGAAAATGTTGCCAGAATCAATTTGAATCAAGTTTGTTGGCTTTCGCATAGGAAGCAGTCATCATAACTCAAAGTAGCTTTAAAATCCAATATATGATCTGTGAATATTTTTCAAACATTTTTGAATATGAATTAAAATGTCATTACCAAATAATGCACAGTAATTGATAATCATACATATTGAAAGTAAAATTATTTTTGATAGTAATTTCAAAAAATAATGTTAAAATAAATAAAGGTTGTGAAATAGTTGCAACGAAATTATTTGTCCCCCATTATGCGCTGGGTTCCCCTGTCATTTCAAAGCGGAGCTTCTGGCGACGGTTATCAATTAAGTGATTTGCCTTTTTCTCCATTTCCAGCGTTGTATGGGCTTGGTTACCAATCAAGCATAGCCTATATGTAACTTTTCTCACGCATATCTTGTTTGCCATAATTCCATCATATGCTTGAAAATTAGGCTTACCATAGACAAAATAAAAATTGACACAAGCATTGAAATTTTTTCATTTTGCGTAGTCATTTGTTCTTGTCCTGAGCATATATTGATGCAACTGCATTGCTTTTTACTTTTCGTTGCTAAATTGTGACTTTAATTCTATTGTATATGTGTAACTTCGGTAGATGGTATAGAATATATACTGAGTAACAAAGATGGATATCCAAAAAGTTATCCAATCAAGAGATTGTTTATTTCAAGGTCTGTCATCTTGTATACATTTTGATTATGTCGTAGTGAGATCAATTGATTGTTCTACAAAGCAAAGTATCAGTCAATTATTTGAATATTTATTACAAAATTTTTTTGTCAACTAATCAATTGCTCGTTTTGTTATGAGTTATGAAATCCATTCCAATGATTGTTTCTGTGATAGATTATAATGGACCTCACAACTAAATGAACAGATTTCACTCTTATTCTGAATACTCTGTTATAGCATATGAAATTCGATGTTCCTGAGTTTGTCTGTGAGGAAATACTAAAGTGATTCTCTTCTATAAAAGCGGATGACATCTCTGTAATACCTTTTTGTGATAGCTTAGGCATGATTTGATTAAATTGGTAATATGATTATTTGCAGTGACAGTTTATTGTAAGCAAATCTGTTGTGATCCCAGGATATTATCAATAAATTATCGGTGAGTTCTAACATTTCAAAAACCCTGCATTCAGTGATACAAAATTTTCCAAGAGGTTTATGAGGGTTCAAGGAAAATTGATGTACAATATTCACAGCATTATATCTGAGTAAATATTGTGTAAGTGAATGGAGGGCATATCAGCTAAATATGTGTAAGACGATTGACTTTAAGTTCAACTCTCTTAACAGCCAATCAGCTGTGAGTCACTCCATCATATCAGCCAATCAGCTGTGAGTAACTCTGTATTGACAACCAAGAAGCTCAGAATCACTTTTTATAAACCAATCAGCTGTAATTCACCCTGTTTCAACCAATAAGCTATGAGTCACTCTGTCACCGGCCTATCAGCTGTAAGACATGGTGTTTATACCAATCAGCTATGGGTCATCTTGTTATCAGCCAATCAACTGTTAGTCTCTGTCTGTGTAGAGAGCACCTCGCGTGGCACCTCGTGAGTGTTGCTGCCCTCGAGAGCAGTGTACTCCATATGTTCGGGATCCTGACAGCACCTACAGCAGGAGCATCTACTTCCACACGTAGAAAAAATCACTAGGAAACCCTGAAATAAACGTCAATTACGTAAATGGTGACATCAATTTATTTTCTGTAATCAAAAACTAAAACACAGTTGTAGGTCTTGAAGTACCAGGATTGTATCAAAAACACTGAAGCATTACCAAACGTTACAGATAGAGTTGCCAATAGTGGAAAGAAGTAATGACATTTTAAAAGTTTTTCAAGTGCTGGGACTGTTCTGAATAATTATCACCGTTATTTTACTTTAGTGGCAGCAACAAAGTGCTCTTGCCAAAACATATAGGTCCTTTTTTATGTTCTGTAATAAGTAGTTCATGCAGATTTAGAACGTTGCAATACTACATACTTCAAGTCTTTTAGAATTGATTTTACAACCTAAATACCTTCATATTTGCCAAATAACTTACATGGAAGATTACCTGAGTTTGGGTCATTAGTAAAATCGAGAGATATGCATTATATGTACATTTGTGTGGACCAGTGCCTCTCACTGAAGAGGCAGTTGACATTAGCTAAGTTCATATAAAGAAATATCTTAAGAGAGTTTTGAAGCAAATGTCATATCTTATATATAGGAGAAAATTATTTCACATTGTTTTTTTTTCAAAGACCAAGACTTTAGACAGGTACTCACGGCGAAGAGGAACATGCCAGCTACCCCTGTTGCTGCCCAGTCAAAGCCGAAGTGTTCAATGAGTATACCTCCAACTGTAGGTCCTGTGAATGCCCTGCAAAACAGGAACAGGTTGTTTAAATCTTTGGAGGTAAGATGAGGTGATTTTGGATAGCAAACTATGGTTGGTACTATGTTGAAATTCAGTGTAGCACTGCACCAAGACCTTACTGCATGTAGAACAGTTCCCTACTGCAGACAAAGTTGCCAAGCCCCTGGCGGTATTCGAAACACGGACCTCATGATCTGAAGTCAAAAGCACTAATCACATGGAAGTGAAAACCAAAGATTGAGAGAACAAGTGACATGGGTTTCTTACCAT
Source organism: Phorcus lineatus (assembly GCA_921293015.1). Taxonomy (NCBI): domain Eukaryota; kingdom Metazoa; phylum Mollusca; class Gastropoda; order Trochida; family Trochidae; genus Phorcus; species Phorcus lineatus. The sequence goes on along the minus strand of OV121081.1, from coordinate 46,093,424 downwards.
AAACTAAAGGTAAGTAATGTGATAATATATAGAGATTATTTTTCCGAGGAAGTGTGTCATATGAATTTTACGAAACGAGGGTGAATTTTTTAATTGACAAGCAAGAGCGAGAGTTATACACAAATTCGCACTAGTTTCGTAAAAGTCATATGACACACTTCCAAGGGTAATAATTTCTTTATTACCGATTCTACTCCATTTCAAACGCAAAGAAATATTCAGAAAACGGCCTCCTTCCCTTGCGACGACCCGCTACAGTGAGGTCACAAACAATGGTTTTAGGCAACACAAACGACAAAAACGGTCACTCGCGCTATTACAATAGTTGCTAAGCAAAAGTGATATGTACACATGTGCTCATATTGAAAATATGTCACCACTTATGATTAACCATATGGGTAATGAATAATGGGAACTGTACACTTAATTTGAAATGAAACAGTGACCAGTTAAATTAGTTAGTTATGAAGGATGTTGACATTGGATTAGAGGGAATGACCTTTGCACAGTTATAAAGGTAAATTTATGATTGTATTATCACAAAAAAATTTAAATTTGAATCTGTTTCCAATCATTATTTACCATTCAGTAAACAAATCAATGCAACAAATACTGATTAAGACTAGTATGAGGGATTCGAATATCCACTTTTGCAAAAATTTAAATTCCCCAAAAACGTGGCTAAAACTTACAAAAAAATGTCTCCACTCCACCATTATTTTCATCTACTGAAGTTAAAGCTACCCAAATAGCAAATAGATGAAGTAAAGAAACAGATTTACCTACCCAAGACAGAATGATGAGTTGAAAAGTCCCGACACCAAACCATATGTATCCAAATTGTCAGGAAATCCATTTTTTCTGAAAACAACAAGAAGAAAATAATGTTCAGGAAGTTATCTAAATAACAGAGATTATCTGAATCAGGGAGATTGTAGAGTAAATCATGCTTAAGTCACTATGAATGACAAGTGGGCAATTTATCCTCCGTGATTCTATTGTGTTAATAAGCAAAACACAAACATCAAAAGCCCTTCAGAAAGTCATAACCAGTGTGATTGAGAGTATTTTACGAGTGCTTCTTACGCTTAATGAACATGACATATTAAAAAGACCACTCAATATTCAATATACTAAGTTTTCGAGCTGATTATTATATGAACGACCAGTTGGGGTGTAAAAAGACATTGAAATATGAATGCATTGCAACAATCATCTTTGCAATAATTCTCAATCGACACACCATCGCTGCATCAATAGTAAGTTGAAATATGGATGCATTACAATAATCATCTTTGCAATAGTTCTCTATTTATACACCATCAATGCCTTAATAGTAAGTTAATATAGTGATGGTTTTGAAAGTGTAGTTCTTCCTTTTCTTTCCTTATTTATGATGACTTTCATAAGTACTCAAGCCAGTTTATTTGAATTCATTTCGCTTCTAAATGGTTAAAGATGAAAAATATTTTTCAGAGCGGTGAACTTATGGTGTAAAATGGGTGAAATCTGTTTCATAGATCAGATGTTCCTTACAAAATTTTTGGGAATAACATCTGAAATAGTTTTTATTTGGATCGAAAATTATCGCAATTGCAATTATAGTGGATCACAATAGAGGATCACAATAGTCTATTGCTATCACAGTTTTAGGCTGCAATAGACTATTAATAACGCAATAAGCCAACAGTCATCCCTACAACAAAATATCTCAATATTGAAAATCAGGGCAGTCTTAAAGAACTTAAAAACAGATCATTATATTACAATGAGGGAATAACCATTTTAGTTACTATACTTACTTTGCCTGGATGAGCAGTGCAGTGAGTGTAGGGATGAGAGCACATCCCACAAACAGTCCGAACATCAATAAACTCACTATCACAGTCCATAACTTACTGAAATATAGATATACTAGTCTTTTAAAGGGTGTTTCAAGAACTTTGAAAAGAGTGGAATTCACTTTATTGAAAGTCAACAAATAGACCAGCCAGTAAGTTTGGTAATTTATGAAGCTCACCTTAGCTTAGACCCTGTAAAATCAACTTTTATTTCAACACAGTAGAACTTTCCTCTGCTAATTAGTTATGGTTCAAATTGAAGACTACAACCTCAGGTTTTAGATTGCGTAAGAATTATGTCATGACAAACATCTGTATTGAGGTACATTTTGATGATACATGTCCGTGTAGATAATAGGAACATTGAGATACTCACAATGGCAGGAAGGGCAGGAATGGACAAGGACCCATTACTAAAAATCCTATGCATGCGAAGAAGTTCCCAAATATCATCAGAGATTTCACTTGACCCTGAAATCAGATTCCATTTAAAAGGATAAGAATGAATTCGAAATAGTTGATCAACTGAAGTCTGATGAAGGAGTCAACCGACCACATTTAACAACACCATTCTGGCATTTTCGCGGATAACTCTGAGTGTTGTGGACGGCTTTCTCGTCCTCATAGTTTTACCCAACTTCAGTTTGTGCTGTCTCGGCATCCTTAAGTGGATCCACGTGCTGATACTCCATAACTGCTCTTAGACAGGTCTTCTAGTGTTGTTTTATTCCTAGTTCTTATATCCACAAGTTAAGCATTTTTATAGATCCTAAGCACAATGTTATACAGGGTCAAATAAAAAAAACCAATCATTGTGTACATAAAGATTTTTTATTTGATTTTTAGTTTTTTTAGTTACTGAATATTTCACATTTTTAAGAATTATAAAGCATGATTAGGTGCGTTTGACCAATTCCTTAACATTGTTAAAGCACATTTCTATATTGCTCAACAGGACTCTCATAGGCTTTGATAAAAGGTGTTAAACTATAACACAACAAGCAAAATTTGGTCTTTATCTTTTTTCCATTTTCAGTGTCTTATTTACTACTGTACTTTAAGGTGAGGTGAGGTGAGTTGGTGCTTAACGCCGCTTTCAAGATTATTTCACTTATATCGCGGCTGCTAGTATTATTGCAGGGAGAAAGCCCGCAATACCATTGTGGCTATGCATTGCGGTGAAACCTGCGAGCATCGGCTGGAACTAGCAAACCATGGGTGGTACTGCGCTGTATTTCAGTGTAGCATTGCACCCAAACCTGACTGCGTGTCGAACAGTTCTCTACTGCAGACAAAGTTACCGAGCCCCTGGCGGGATTCGAACCACGGACCTTCTGATCCGAAGCTGAACGCGCTAACCACTGCGCTATCCCGCCCCGACTGTACTTTAAAGATTGTTTACAATTTCAAAAGAATATAGACACAGAATGGAAAAATATGTATCCATCTGCTTCTGTATATAAAGAGAACATCATGTAAAAAACCTTGACACTTTGATTTTTTTTTACTTTGCCTTCACAAAATGAGTCATTTCAACCAAAAATAAAATATTTCAAATGCAGCCTCTGACCCTCACCTTTCTGTCTCCGACCCACCCCCAGACAGGAGCGGTGAAGGCGTAGATCCCCGGGGCAATGAGGAATATGAAACCAACAATGAGGGTGTTCAGCCCAAACTGAAACAGATTACAAAAACTTTCAATAAAATCAGTCATAAATTTCATTAAATTTTTTTTTTCTGACTCTCCATACAAAACAACATTATAAACAAATAACATTATCAGTTTATTTCATAGCAAGATTGCAAAAACAGACAGGCAAAGTTATTACTCAGGTGAATCTCATTAAAATCATAACTCATAACAGTTCATTAAGGCTTTGTTTTGTGGAACAGAAATCTAAGGGTATTCTGCAGGTTGTATTTGTTTTCATTACTAATCAAAATAGCACTCAATCAATTTTAAAAATATGCATTGCAATTATCATGCATAATTATATAACGGGGCACTGACAACAACTATTTATTCTAATATTTTCTTTATTGTTAATTATAAGTTATAACATTCCGTCGAGGGTGACATAGGGATATATTATTCCCGCGAAAGGTTTTATGCAACGAGCGGAACGCGAGTTGCATAATACCTTTCAAGGGAATAATATATCCCTATGTTACCCAGGACGGAATGTTATAACGAATTTATCATACCGAATGTCTTAATGTATTATTCAAAACTTGCTCTCTATTAGTAAAAAGACAAACAGAAATGAACAACACCTATGACCTGATCACGTGACTTTGATTGATTGACGTGGAAGCACGCTTTACTCATGTAGCGGGGTATTAGGGATTTATCATCCCTCGGCGGCGGTGAATATGGATATTTGTTTAGGGTCACGTGGACCAATCAGAGATCGGCATTCTTACATGAGGTATGATAATATGTATTATTCATATATGGACAAATAGACATAATATGGACTTATGAATTCTGTCAATCCCTTTCTTTTATAAACCCAAGGAAAAATTTGTCCTCAGCTGAAAGTCATAATGACATTTTGTTACATATGCCTTAGAGGTCTAAAGAAACTTGATGGCTAGAGATTGCTAGCATTTATTTCAATGCTCTTAACTTTTTGCTTTTCACATATATTAAATGAAATTATATCTGTCATAATACACGGCTATACTCACAGGCTTAAGATGAGTGGCCAATGTTGGATCCAGAAAGCCAAGCGACAAGGAGCCGCAGAAGATAGAGAAACATGTCACCCACACCTGGAAATCTTTCAGGAGTGTAAACATCGACCCTTTGTATGGCTCGCGTACCTCTGAAAGTATATAAAGCACATTCATTTTTCTTCTAGTTAATTTAAACTTTCCTCATAACAATAACTGATGCAGTCCCAAATATTGGCTATATAGAGCCTTGCTGCATTTGATAAACTTTTCTATGTCAGTTCTTTAGCTTACTGGGGCTGAACTTGAAAGTCTTATCAGATAAATCTGGAGACTGCTGCTATTCATAGTCAAAGAAGGCATTGCACTCAAGTTACAAATACTAGTGCAATGCAGTAAGGTTTAGATAGACCATTATTGGAGACTGGTATGTGTTAAGACCTCCGGGGCAAGTTGGGTTAATGTCAGATTGGATCAGCTGCAAAAATGAGACTATCTCGCTGGAGGTGAGGTGAGGTGAGTTGGTGTTTAACGCCGCTTTCAAGATTATTTCACATATATCGTGGCTGCTAGTATTATTGCATGGAGAAAGCCCGCAACACCATTGTGGCTATGCATTGCGGTGAAACCTGCGAGCATCGGCTGGAACTAGCGAACCATGGGTGGTACTGCGCTGAATTTCAGTGTAGCACTGCACCCAAACCTGACTGCGTGTAGAACAGTTCTCTTCTACAGACAAAGTTGCCGAGCCCCTGTCGGGATTCGAATACAATCTAGCTGGAAGGAATATTGATAATCTAGAAGACTACTCATAGCAGGCTTCTCTAATGTTTTCAGATAGTCTGGTTTGTTTGTAAAAAACACAAGCTTACTTGAAAGTTTTAAAGAAAGTCTGTTCATTTTTTATTATCAAATTCAGAGTATCACATATAGAAATTGTAACGAATTAATCATTGAAAATAATTTTGTCAAGGCATAAAGAAATGGTAACTGTTGAATGGTTATTAAACTTCATTAGTGATAAAGTGCCATTTAAAAAAATCATAATTTGAATTAAAATTCAAAATAATTATACTTCCTGTAGATAATTATTCAGTCCAAAATTTTGATATTTATGTACAAACTTATTTCAACAAATGTAAAAAGTCTGAAAATGTTATTTTGAAATTTCTTTTAAAAAGTTGCTCAAATCAGTCTGAAAACTTAAAGCAAGAACAGCCTGGTGTACATTTTAACAAATAATGATGTTTTTTTGAGAAAATTCAATTTCTACATTGTGGGTTTATTTTGATTGCATATATAACTTAACAGCAAATAATATTCATGAATGAAATGATAAGTTAAAACATGAAAATTATATCTTACTAATGAAAATAAATTAAAAAGCGTCACTTACGATCTGATGTTGGCATGATGAAGTAACAGATGAGGCCACACACGAAGACGAGACATCCGAGAGTCCAGAAAGGGACACCATAACCACCAGCCTGAAATTGCAGACCACTTAAAATGAATTTTGTCATATTGAAATATACAAAGATTGAATTTTTTTTTTTAAAGACGTTCAAAAACCAACATAATTATAGAATAAAGAAAGGGCATCGTATATGAAATGCATCATTATTAGAATTTAATTATAATTTTTAGAATGGAATGGAATGGCAAAATATCTTGAGTTCTTATAAAACATTAACCAAATGGATATAAATATATCCTACGGATGCAATTATGTTATTTCTTTAATCCTTTGGTAAACACTCAAAATTTTTCATTTCCCCTACATACATACAGTAATCAAATGTACCACATCTATGCTTTAAAATGAAAGCATTTGAACAATGGGTGGGGAGCATGTTGAAAAGGGGAAAGGAGACTGACTTGACTAGAATTGGGTGTATGCACCCCTTTAGCCTCCTTCCCATACCCCCTGCGTTTTCTGCCACTGTTACTGCATACTTCAAAGTTCTTTACTTCTGACACAATAAGTCCAATGACCCATTGATCTAAAGCTGTATATGCTTACCATTTTGAGATAGATACATAAAGAAAGAAATCAAAACTATGATAACTGGAACCTCACCTCATACAAGGCCCCGCCTATAGGTGGACCGACCATCATTCCCAATCCACTGAATGTCTCCAATGTCCCCTTAAAGAAAACACAAACACTCAAATCAGCTTTGTACTCAAAATATGTACAAAATAATTGAATTCTTATATATCATAATGTAAACACTTTTCTTGATTGTAAAATAATCGATTGGCTAAAAAAAAATTCATAAGCACTTTTCATAAATACTGTATGTAAGTTAATGAAACTAACCTATTATTTTCTAAGGATGGATTTACAGCTCTGTTATGTAAATGTAACAGGAGGGACAAAATAACAACTTAACAGTTGAATACTTACAAAGACAGTGGCCACATGGTCTGGAAACGAGTAGGCAACTATGGCAAAGCTAGCGGTGATGAATGCAGAACACCCAAGAGCTTCGATGGTTCGACATAGAAAACACATGACGATGAAGATGGTCCCTGGAGGACATTTGTCCAGTAACCTGCAACAGAAGTGGAGTTGGAGGAAGGCTGCAGTACAGGGGGAAGAAAGCCTATGTCAACACTTTCACTATGCACAGAAGTAAAACCTGTTGGTAATAATTGAACTGATGAACTGTGGGTGAACTGAAATTCATGAATTAGAGACCGGTCATTTATTACAGGAGGGGGTGGGCCGGGGGTTTTCAGGGGAAGGTCAGAAAAAAATATACAGCCACCAGGGGAGGGTCATGAAAAAAAATACGAAGGTTGGGGAGGGTCATTTTGAAATAGAAAGTTATAAAATCATCCTTCTTTAGCAATTGAAAGTGGAGCTAAAACATTATCATAAAGCCTTATCAAATGAAAAAAATTCTAGAATATGGGCAAGCCTGGTTTATATTCTTAAAAACACATGCTTATATATAAAAAATCACCATGAATTCACTGCTCAATTCATTGTTCTTTATTTTTGTAGAACCAAAAAGTAGAAAAGTAGTTCTGTTCGACTGAGAGTTTATACAAGCAGTTAACAGGTGTTTGCTATATTTTTATACAACAAAGATGCATATTTGATAACTAAAAGACTCATAAAGTTAAAACAGCTAGTCAAATTATTAATATCTGAATCATTATATTAATCGTTCTCAATGATACAAAGTTATGAAACCGTAACACTTTAGCAGATGGCTTGATTGGTGCAAATTTGTTAATATAGCCATACTCATATTCAGAAAAATAAATTCCAATGTTGATATTCCAAAAATTGGGAACATTTGCTATATTCATACTTAAGCTTCCATACTTTTTGGGTTTTACACTTTATTGTTTAAATATTACGTAACATCTAACAAATGTAACATATGTAATTTCTGTGAAACATAGATGTGCCTTTATCATCCTTATGTTTGTACCTTCAAAATTCTATAGATTTCTTGTGCTACAAATTAGTGCTGAAATTAGGGATTTGCTAGCTCAGTGGGGGGAACATTTTAACTAGTGCAATATCTTAGCTCTTTTTATCTCTGTTGAAAGTAAATTGAATAAAGAAGTTGATCATCCATAAAATAAATTCCTTCTGTTCCTCAGTGCTAACCTATTTTGTTATTTTACGATAAAAAAGACATTGTGATTTGATTTTTAAAAATAAATAAAAAATGAGCCTTAAAAGTAAGATAAAATTAAAGATAGAATTTAAACTATGTTAAACATTTGTGTGTATTATAAGCAATAGTATTCAAAACCTATTTATTAAACTGATTTTAAAACACTATAGACCATTATCAGATATCATGTTAAACCCATCAATGAAAGGGTAAATCTGTTGTTTTTTTCAACATTATTTCAAGCTTTACTTTAAAAAGTTTCTCTTTTGGAAAACAAAAAATTGAATGTAGAACCGACCATAAATCTTCAAAGACCAATTTCAAGAACTTTCATAGATATGATTTGAGGGAGGGTCATGAAAAAAATACGCTTAAATTGGAAGGGCCATGAAAAAAATTGCGACGAGTTTGGGAGGGCCACATTTTTATAGACAATCCAAAGAGAAAAAACCCTGGGCCACCCCCCCTGGATTAAATGACCGGTCCCTTACAGGTTGTATTGTAATGAAATTATGAGTAACAAATGGTACTGAATTTAATTCCTTAGTTACAGGTTGTAATGTACTGAATTTTCTTCTGAATTACAGACAGTACTATACTAAAACCCGGGTATAACTGTACTGATTTCCTTAAATACAGTTGTTGTATAACTGTACTGAATTCCTTAATTACATGTGGTACCATACTGAATCCGAGGTATAACTGTACTGAATTCCTTAATTACATGTGGTACCATACTGAATCCGAGGTATAACTGTACTGAATTCCTTAATACAGGTGGTACTACGCTGAATCCCAGGTATAAATGTCTGAATTCCTTAATTACATGTGATACCATACTGAATCCCAGGTACATCTGTACTGAATTCCATTTATTCACAGATATTGCTGAATTCATGAATTATAAGTTGTGCTGCACTGAAATCCCTGAATTAAATGTGATTTTCCCTAATATTCAAATATTTCCAACATGGTATTGTGAGGTGAGGTGAGCCTGTTTAGGTGATATAGGGTTAAATGCCGCTTTCAAGAGTATTAAACTGATATCGCAGCAGCTAGTATAGTTATAGGGAGAGAGCTCGCAACACAATTGTGGCTATGCAATGCAAAAAAATCTGTGAGCATCGGCTGGAACTAGCGAACCATGGGTGGTACTGCACTGAAATTCAGTGTAGAATTGCACACAAACTTGACTGTGTGAAGCACAGTTCTCTACTGCAGACAAAGTAGTCGAGCCCCTGGCGGGACCACTGCGCTATCCCGCCCCTCAAACATGCTACACTGAACTGCAAACTCTAACATTCCCCTTTACTAAGGATGGGTATCGCTCCTCATTTCAATATCCCAATATATTGCGATACAGAAAAGCTTATTGCAATATATTGGAACTTTTCATATTTTAGTTTTTCCATGTTTGCTTGACTAAATAACAGCCATTTCAACAGTAATCAATGCTCAACTGGACGCCATTTTGTAAAGAGAGATAATTAAGTGACTGGTTATGTACTTTTAACATGTCTGTGCTATTTTCACTTTGCAAGTTCAAACTTTTCGTTAAAATCATAGTGTGTTTTTGTTACGTTTTTCTGCAATTTTACAATGAAATTGTTAATTCTAACACCTACGATATTTATGGAAGACTTTACCGGTATTGCAATATACCGATATACCTATAATACTGCGCACCCTTACCCTTTACAAATATAAATTTCTATTGAATCAAAATTGTTATGAGCCAGTGTATTTAAAGTCAACTTCAGAGCTTTTTTATCATTGTTTATTCATATTACTAGAAAGTTTGTGTCAAATCGTCATTGCTAATGATTGTTTTTATATGAATCTCTTTAATCAAATATGATAACAAACAAATGACCTGGTTCAACTACTAAACACCTATTTCATGTAAGTAAAAAAATCACTTTTTCATAATATGTTACTCTTCATAATACTTTTATACTTTGAAAACATTATGACGATAATTATCATAATCAAAGTAAAGTTTTAAATCATTGGTATTGATTTTTTATTGAATTGATATCAATTTGACTTACTTGGAAAAATCTTCATTTTTCATAATAACTATAGCATTAAAGAGCCACTCCGTGAGTTGTTGGAGTCTTATATGCCAAACACATTCTAAAGCTTATTGGTTTTTTACAGTGACAATATGAAGGTAGAACGTCACAATTATGATCGAAAAACGGACAGTGGTGCGCGTCAGACTTATCTAAAACAGCCAGGAGGGCACTTAGGAGTTGATAGTGTTTGTTAGGTTATATAATTAGTATCCATGTATATTGGACGTGATATCTACACCTCTGTGCATTTACAAGGCTGTTTTTAGATTTTCATGGAAAACCAGTATTTGTCATATATATGTCTTTTGGACATGAAAAGTTAAGATGTTTTGATTTTATATCATCACATATGACATTTAGGTTCGTATCAAAGGTAAATAATATGTTATGAAAATCCCGGAGTGGCTCTTTAAGACACTTTTCTAAGCATTTAACATTTGTTGGCCTGACATTAAATATCAAAATGATAATGAAATCCTTGACATTATTATCTGGAACATATTATACATCTTTACAGCTAAGTACCTACTTTTTGACCTATAGCCCAAGCATGTGCAGTATCTGGGTCAATATAGTTTGTACAAATGAATTATGGTGTCCTTCACTATGAGTGCTTTGTGTTACTTTAGAAACTGTACTGTAGTTTTCTATATAGCTTATCCACTTTCACTCCTGTTTCACATTGAACTTTATATAAGGATATTACCTACTAGTACCGTATTCGACTTAATAACCGCCCACTCCCCTATAAGCGCCCACCCACCATGTTTTTGACTGAACAATATGCGTCCTGATTTAGCGCCCACCTCTCAACATTGCTTACCTTGCATGCTGATTCATTGAAGAAGGTTTTTCAGTCTTGCAATAAGTCTTTTACTTCCACTAAAGTGAAGAATACAGGGTATTTCAAGACCCCCAGCCACCACCAAAATGATAAAAGTTATAAAACCATATTTCAAAGACATGTGTATCATAAGAAAACACTTTCAAGACTAAACTTGAGGACAATTTTTATCGTTTTAATTAGCGCCCCCTTTTACCAATTTTTTAAGCGCCCCAGGCGCTTATCACGTCGAATACGGTATATTAAATCACTTGACTTTGATTTTTTTTAAAAACCCACTTTTTCAAGGTTTCTCTACATTATGAAAGATGACAAACATAGTTTAAGTATAATAGTTACTTACAGCTAAACTAGATTTGAAAATCGAACCCATAAATTTTTTGCAAAAATCAAAACATTTACAAAAGACCAAAAAAATTTGCTAAAAAAAACTCTTTTAATTTTTATGCCGGCCATATTTTTTTGTAAATATGATAATGGAGACAATTTTATTTTTGTCATAAAAAAATAGGGCTCAATACTTCAACTTTTGGAAAAAAGGAGGCATTCTTATTTTCACATATTGATGATTTGAATATTGGGTTTTGAAAAATTGAATTTTAATCAAAATAATGGTTTTAGCATGACAACAAAATTGTTACAAAGAAACATTTATTGAGCATCAGTTGCATTTTTTGTACACGGTACTCACCCAAATAAGATAGCACATACTCCACACACAAAGACACCAGCTATAAAAGTAAACTTTGGTCCTATTCTTGTTAACTGGAACAAAAAATTATAAAAAGTTCTCAAAATTAAATACAATCATGAATTAGTGATGATGTCAAAACTTGTTAATGACTTTGGCAATAAATGAAAAACAATTTGTGACATCTTATAAATCAGTTGTGTCTACTTTGCAAAACTGCCATTTTTACACACTTACAAAAGCAGTTATTTTCTGTTACTCTATTTATTCAAATCATATTGCATTAGTTATAGATCTGTATAAACCAAATCTATAACAACAAGCTGAAGTATGAAATATGTAACTATAGACGCAGTAATTGTTATAAAACCACATACATGGAAAGTTCCTTTCAAACTTTCTGCATTATTTTATCTTTCTCAATTCTCAGTATTTTTTAATAAATGAAGAGTAAAAAATTAACAGTAATCTTATGACAATGTGTCGCCAGTTGCCGAAAGCCATAGACTTAACTCTAATTAAAGTGTCTAAGGGAAGAATACTTACAAATGTTCCAAAAAATGGTGATGATATAAATATAAAAAACTCAAAACAACTAAAGATGAGGCCTATCACAGTTTGAGATGCCCCCTTTTTTTGAGCCTGAAAAATATGAAAATATTCATTATAATTTAATAAGTCATATATTTAACGAAAGGTCAGAAATACTTATTCATTTTTTAGGATATGACATGAATAGCCTTCCTACTTACACTAAAAACATTAAATAATTGTAGCCATGTAATGCCAATAACATTCAAAAGCTACCCTTCAAGATTTTTTCTCATTTCAAATCTAGTAGATTAAGGAATATCATAATTCTTATTGAAATTCATTCTGCTCAAATTTTGAGTGAGTGAGTTATTGTTTAGCACAGCATCAGCAATATTTCAGCCATTATGTATACATCTTCCATAAAGAAACCTTGGTCACTGGTGACAAATTAGAATTGATTTTATATCAAATGAATTAAAACGTTTTTAGAACTTACCTCAGCTGGAAAAAATGGAGCCAATAATGAAAAACAAGTTGATGCACAAAAGTTCACAAATGCGAGTGTCACAAACGTCCACTTTTTCTTGCTGTCGAGTTTCTTAAATGAAAACTCCTCATTTGTGTCCGAGGATTGTGAAGCTGAATCCTTTTTGCTGTCTTTGGACACATCACATGTCACAGAATCTGACAATATCGGCGTCGCTTCACTTGCCATTGTTCAAGGCCTTGGATTTCTTCACAATATCAGTCTTCAGATAAGGAGAGTTTATATGAATATTACATCCCTGCAAAATAAATTTAATCAAATTAAGATAATTCAGTTTCATAGCGAAACAGATGGTACAAATTCCTATGAACCTTGCAACAAATGATATTTTAATCATACATATCAACATTCAAATGAGCAAGATTAGAGCTATACATGAAAATAAATACCCTATTACAATATGTAAAGAAGGTATAACAGAGTCAGCCGTCTTGGATTCCTTGAAAAAGGAAACTAAGATACATTCACTAATTCTAAAAAGCCAAATCAAGACAAGATGTCTGTTTTACCATTCCAGTTGTTGGAGAGAATTCAAGATACCAAACTCTGACATACCCAGGTGCTCTTAGCATCATTAAAAATAAAAGATATTTTTACCATCTATTTTAAATTCCATTGAAACCATATTTCAAATACAGCAGAACCTAAGATCGTTGGCAGTCCAAATTCTGATATGTAGATGGATCTGTGATTTTTCAAAGACACTTTTCACCTCTCGCATGAATTGATTGTATGTCAAAAACATGTCCCTAATGTGTGATAGACAAGTTAATTTGAAAATGCAACTTCATAGCAATGAGTGAAGTTGTATAGTAACTCATATTGTTTGAATTCAGTCTGTTGCCAGCTTGATATTAAGTTACGTTAAGTAATTTAATGGCTCATAACTGTCAAAATGGACATCAAATGTAACTACCGGTAATCAATTTTCATGTCATATTTCTGATGTTACCTATTTTGACTGTTAGCACAAAACCTGTAATTAGTGCCTCCTCCATAATGAGCATCAATTAGGTCAATTATAAGACTTATATTTGCAAATGATTAAGTTCCCACAACCAATACTCAACAGCTTGAAATGTCAATAACCATGAAGTTTTTATACCCCCATAACACATTTTCATAAAAATATCTATCTCGAATAAACAAATGAATAGGTACTGGACAAATGTAAGATGTGCCTTGTAAAGAGCATTGGCTGTGTAGCTCATCAATTTATAAATCATCATCTTAGATTGAGGCTTATACATAAAGTTTGAAGAGGCAGCAGAACATTTGTTTGGAATTTTATTTTATAAAATTGTTCCCTTTATATATCTGTTTATGCCAAATGAATTAATGTCAGAGGGTCAAACACCTCATAACTCTACCCATTTATACATAGGCTTAGAAGAGTCTCAAGTACCAAGCAAACACTGCTTGTAGCCATTTTAGTATGAATACCTCTTAATCAGATTAGGTAGGAAAATAGATTTGCAGAGCATGTTATCTATTAATTAAAAGATTGCCTAGCTAGAAATCGTTAACTTTTTTTTTTCATGAGATCACTTTGTTAACTTAAAAAAATACTCTTCTTCCCCTTTAATGTCTATCTTTTCCCATGTAACGTTTTATACTCTGTTACAAGTGGATTGCTTTTCAAAGCGTTTGTTAAAGCATGAAATACGGCCTTAATGAACAGCTGTTATTAACGAAATATCTCACGTAAATAATATAATGATCATGGGTTAACTAATGAAATAATTTGTTAATGATATGCAATGAATCATCACCGACAATGTAATTATAGTCTGCAGGTCATTGTATGTGTAAACTTGTTTTCAAACCAGTTTCACCATTAATGACTTTAAAATTGTAAATATTTGTATCAAATATTTTGTAAATAGAGAGAACTAATGAAAACAAAAGTAAATGTTTTTAATTGCATTAAAATGATCTTTCATCAAAATAAGCTGTTTTAAAATTAATGCACCATGAACAATTAAAATATGTGAATCCATTTCCCAAACTGAATGCAAGGTGTTCATACAAAGATAGCACCCATTGGTTTTTTATTGATACTTGATCATTTTCTGAACCACTATGAATTATCCGTTTGAGTAATCAAATGTTTTGGATCTTCTTAAAATAGTACATTTGGAGCAAAGTAATGTTTATTAGGCCAAAAAATGAAACAGAAATTTTAAAAATTTAAATTATGCCACTGCCAATTTTTTAGTTACACTGACTCAAAATTTTCAATTTCACTTGATATCTTAACACAACATACTGTAAAAGGCAAAACCTCTTAACACAAGTCAAGGTTGACATGATATGCCTAAAAGTCACTCATACTATACCGGCAAAAATGGTTTGTTCAGCAAGTTAAAGGTTAAGTTTTCTAGTTATACATCTTTAAATACCAAATATTTTCCATGTAAAACAAAACAATTAACGTCTTACAGATGTTCTGTTAAAGATAGAGCCTTTGGCTCTGAAGATTATCACTTGCTTTCTAGCTCATAGATATTTGCATGATTTATTATCTAAGTTTGAAGATAATTATAATTTACAATGAACCTGAACTAAACATGAAAACATGATTATGAATACATGATTTCAGTTTTATCCAATTCCAGATATTACAGCAATAAAACAATCTCTTATTCCAATGATGACTGACGGTCGAAGGCCAGGCAACCATGCAATAAACACATCTGTCATTGTGGGACAAAACATTAGAAATAAATAATAATTTCAATTATTGACAATATGCATGTGCAGTGACTGTGATCAGATACAATGTAGATAGCAGATAACTAAAAGCTGTGACGATTTCAATCACCAACAAATATCTGAATGAATTCACAGACACTACATGTTGATAACGGAGGCAAATCTAATGTATGAAAACTTGTGATTTACCCTATTGTAACCACATCATTTATTTCATCAGACTTTTCTTTATCACCATGAAATGTCTGAAAGAACTTACGTAAACTATATGTTAATAATGGAGGCAAATTTAATGTATGAAAACTTGTGATTTACATTATTGTAACCACATCATTTATTTCATCAGACTTTTCTTTATCGCCATGAAATGTCTGAAAGAACTTACGTAAACTATATGTTAATAATGGAGGCAAATTTAATGTATGAAAACTTGTGACTTACATTATTGTAAACATGTCTTTTATTTCATCAGACTTTTCTTTATCACCATGAAATGTCTGAAAGAACTTACGTAAACTATATGTTGATAATGGAGGCAAATTTAATGTATGAAAACTTGTGATTTACATTATTGTAACCACATCATTTATTTCATCAGACTTTTCTTTATCGCCATGAAATGTCTGAAAGAACTTACGTAAACTATATGTTAATAATGGAGGCAAATTTAATGTATGAAAACTTGTGACTTACATTATTGTAAACATGTCTTTTATTTCATCAGACTTTTCTTTATCACCATGAAATGTCTGAAAGAACTTACGTAAACTATATGTTGATAATGGAGGCAAATTTAATGTATGAAAACTTGTGATTTACATTATTGTAAACATGTCTTTTATATCATCAGACTTTTCTTTATCACCATGAAATGTCTGAAAGAACTTACGTAAACTATATATTGATAATGGAGGCAAATTTAATGTATGAAAACTTGTGATTTACATTATTGTAAAGTGTCTTTTATTTCATCAGACTTTTCTAACCAACATGCCTTCTTTAAAGAATTCACAATGTTTTTCTGTAAGGTTTTGTTGCCTGCTTTTTTACATAATTAATAATAATTAATTCATGTCAAGCATTTAAGCTTATATGAATTTAAATTCAATGGATTTCATTAGATTTTCTTCTATCTGTCTGCTACAGCGGAACTTCAATATTATGGGAAGGATTTAGGGAGACAAGTTTTTGTAGAGTGAAAAGCAAAGGAACAATGTTTACATTGGCAACTTTTGACCTAGTAAGATTATCAGTAATAGGGGTGCGCAATACAACCGGTTTGTCGGTATATACCGGTAACAATTGGAAACCGATACGTATTGCAATACAGTCGTCAAAACCGGTTTTTCCCGGTTTTTATTTTTGCATTCGGAAAACAACGTGCGGTTCGGAAAACTTCGGATTTTGTCCAGATTTTAACAAAGGAAGTGAGTCGTTGGTAAAATGGTAAATGCAGACGACGGGAATTCATTTTGTGCCAAAGTTTTATGTTTGTGATTCCATTAAAGTTTCAATTAAATGATATTGAAAGTTTCTATTTCAGATAGATAACTAAAATCTAATAGACAATTAGACATGTGTAATATGTTTAAATTAACTCAATCAGGGAATTCTTTATCAAGAAAAACATCCTGCAATATATTGCTATACGCATTGCAATACAACTGTTCATATCGCAATATATCGCAATACGGAAAATCTCCGCCATACCCACCCCTAATCAGCAACTACCATTTTCAGAAGACATGGATGGATTAATAAATTACAATAGTTACAACAACAAAAACAATCTGAGTTGTCAGATATGCCAAGTACAATGAGTTTTATTAGACCTAATATTCAATCTACTAAGATAATGATACCCTGTAAACATAATTCCATTCATTTTCATTTTCCATTCATCTGTTTCCACTCTTGAAAGATCTTTGGTCTTTGGCCTGTTTGTCCCCGAATAAAATGATTTACTTTTCAATTTCTTTGCACTTACATTTCAAATACTTTAAACAACAAGGAAAGGAATAATATCCAAAATGTCTTTTTTAGAGACATCTCAACCTCAGTGTCTTCCCTGAGGTCAAATCCATTTAACATTAATCTTGTCTTCAAATAAAAGAAACAAGTCTTTCTGGATAACAACATATTTACTGTGGAATTCACTTTTTAAGTATAAACTTGAGTGGTAAAATAACCAAAGGCTTGTAGGTTGAAGTAATGGCTATATTGTGATTGGAAATAAAAATCTTCAGTAATTCAAGTAAACAGTTACAACCTTTAAAGAGCCCAACTAATATGCATCAAATCCGGCATCTTGTTTTGAGGGAAATGACATGACATATTCTTCTATTAATTTAAAGTCATTGTCTCATTTTTTCAAGGCAAATTGTAATGCATGCCGGACAAATAGTTCACCACTCACATAAATCTTTCCCCTGACATTTGCAACAATTTTCAGAACTCTGCAGGCATTCTAGCCCTCAATGATTAAGTTCAAACTACCCTACCCTACCCTAATATTAAGTGTTTGGCGAGCGTTAGTCCTTACCACGTCATTTCACTAAGGCCGTGACGAAGAACACATAAAATTTCCCAGGTGAATATCAAATTTAAATAGCTAATGGCTTAACCTTTTTCAAATACAGAAATAACAAAAAGGTGGTAAACTCAATGAAGAATGCGTCTGTCATAAGTATCGGCGCTGCAATTACTAGATTTCCGGTGTTTCACACTCGCGATGGGATTGCACTTGATTCAGTACCTCATCGGTCTGAAACGGCATACGCCAATAAGCTACTTCATCCAAAACTGTAAAACGGGCATAAAAATGAAAATCTTTGCAAACGCGACAGGAAATATTTGTGTTAGTGATCAGATTTTGTTTGTGAAGAATGATTAGTTCAGTTTAGTTGCCTTACAAAAATGAGACTATGACTTTAACAACAAAATAAAAATAAAAGATATGTATGGATAGAATATCCACACATTTACAAATGATATATGATAAGACTAATCAACAGTGCCTTGTATATTGTAGCAGTGCTTTTCACACTCAAGGCACCAGTGAATGGCTTTACTTTTCATTTTTATTTTATCTTATCGAGTGTGAATTATTTATCTAGTTGTCAAATCTAAATCAACAATTTTGTTTCAACTAAAATACTCCAATTGGATTTTAAAGTGAGTGTCTCTTTAAAAATTTGGACCCCTTAGATATATGTATATCTCGATAATATGATACATTATAAATAGTTTTCAGTTCGAAAAAAAAATTGACACAAACATTGTGATTACTTTGAACTGATTACCATTTGAATAATTGTTTTTTTAAAAAATACCATCAGTAAGGCTGGATGTGAGGTTTCTCCCTATGATTTCTGCTGATGTCAATAAGTATTTCATTATTTGTTGTGTGCGTCAATATCGTAATAGATATATTTAATGGATAGTTAATTAACTATTCTAACCATTCTTTGAGGTTATGCCAAATATCAACTACATATTGACAATCGTAAAACAGATGGGTTATAGTTTGGCTTACTTTATAACAAAAATTGCATATATTTGTATCTTTGGTGTTCATCTTATGTAACAGATCATTAATTTTGTAGATAAAATTCTATGTAGAATGGAATATTCAAACCATGTTAATTTTGAGCTAAGGTTAGATGTAAAAGGTACTTTGTGTATAACTTTCCGCTCTTCTATATAGATTGAGCATTTCAGAACTTTTTCGCAGTTCCGTTTGTATTTACAGTCACTATCATTATTTGGTTTTTCTTGCAATATGTCTTAGAAGGCTCTGCATCCTTTTCTTTTAGTAACAATGTGTTCAATTAAATACTGGATGAACAGGGTGTTGAGTTTCATATATATATATAGAGACATTTGATCTTTTAAAGTATCCCTTTATTGATCACATCTGAATTATTGGAATTTTTTATAAGTGCTTATGTCTAACATGACAAGTTTCAAATACATCATGAATAAATCATACACTCAAGAAAGTCGCCATGGGTCATTTCAGTGGATCTGTAACGACATAAGTTTAAACAGGAACATCCCACTGAATTTCAAGTCATTGAAGGGCATTAAGAAATGGCATTAAAAGAACAGCAATTATCAAAAAAATCTTTTACTTGAAAAAATGAAAATAATTTATCTAAACATCTCGCAAGAGGTAATAAATCAATATCCGAGTGGGATGACAACCTAGAACGGGTACGTGTACGTATACTCTCTTTCCAACCAAATGAAATAAATACTTTATCTATCAACTGATATACATACCTACCACAATAGTTACATATATCGCCTTCCATGGCCTATGTAAAAGATAACCAAACCATGTGATATATCTTTTTGACACATATAAAAGATACGGAAATAGCTGATCATTTCGAAGAATGATTGTATTGTAATGTGAGCGGTCTTTTTGTACGACTCAGCTCGACTTGAGGTACCTGCAATTCCAACTTACCTGAGCTTCTTGCCGGTTCACACACGTGTGGTGGCACTGATGCAAGAGAATGTACACACTTAAACTTATCCCATCATTGCACCACAGTAATGAAACTGCCCTCGACAGCTGGCAAATCTGGCCCAACGACACTGCCGAGAGCAAATGTCATATTCAACGATAAGAGTTACTTCCCTTGGCTATGAATGGATCCATCTTCATGTTTCAATGAATGGGTATAATAAATACACATAATTAAATCCTTTATACTGAAAAACAACAAAGCAAAATATTAAATTGAAGAAAGTTTGACAGAAAACATGCATTCAGAGCTTGCAGCATGAAAAGATGACCTCAGCAGTAGAACTTTAACAAAAAGGGAACCATTGATTTAGTAGGAGTAACCGGTTCGTTGGAGAGGTGTTTTCGAAGGAGAATCCATTTCGTAGTCTATAGTAATTTCGTAGGAGTGAAATTTTATCATATTAATCAAGTAATCATGCAATTACCTTTAAAATATTTATTGGTATAGATTTGGACATTATCATTATATGGTATGTTCTATAGCAATTTAGGCCTTTGTAGTTGTATTTTTTCCAGAAACTCGTGTTGAATTAATCCTTTTGAATCAAAAGCAAATTAATCAAAGGATGAGTCAAATTCAAATTCTTTATTCTGTAAACACCACCAGCTGTGGTACAAGAGCATATAAATATACAGTGGCGGATCCAGGATTTTTGAAAGGGGGGTATATGATTTACTACTGGTTCGGATTCTAAAATCGTCAAGGGGGGGTTGCTATTGTAACGTTATATTTGTTTTACTATAAGGCCAATCTATAATTGATTTTCAAAAGAGGGATGGGGGGGGGGGGGGGCGACCCCCCTGAGCCTTCCCCCCCCCCCCCCCCCCCCCCCCCTTGGATCCGCCACTGAATATATACATGAGACTTAACGTACATATAATGTGGAGGTTTTATGGTATAATGTGACAATTTTGATAAATTTTGAAAGTTTCTGAACAATAGAGAGCTAATTACAACATAAAAATATTTTCAACTTATAAATGTTTGGAAATATATATAGATATTCGGGTATTTAAACTTTTCTTATGTCGGTGAATGCTAAACATCTAAAAAGATAGTGTAATTCATCAACTACTGCTGGGGAGTTACAGGGCGGGAAATTTCTATTTTCACGTGCGATGCCTTTCCAGCGGCCAGTTTCTCCTGGCAGATAGTGATTACTTGTTCAGTCTGATTAAAATCGACCGTGTTCCGAGGAAGAAAAGTTAAATATTGACTCGAACGGGATTCGAACGTACTCTATCAATGGCTGTGGAGAGGACAGCCCCTGATATAGAGTACATCCGAGTACCGCTAAAGTTCATATTCAAAAACGTTTATTCCTCAGAACACGGTCGATTTTATCAGACAGTTACTTGTTCGGAAAAGCAAGATAGGGTAGTATATGGGTTTAGACTGTAAAAGGTATGGTTCGAAAGATAGTGAGCTTTGGATAAATTTATAGTAGTAACCTTTAGGGCTGCTAAAGACATTGCAGGCAATGTAAGTTGGTTGGCGAAAAGGTGTTTTGATTATAGCAACTGCTATATCGGCGATTTAATTACCCTTGAACGTGACAAAGTATGATTCATGAATATTGTATTTGGCTTAAATAGACTAAAAACGACCATAAAAAATGTTAAGACGTCGAAACTCATGCATCTATTTACATGCAAATCAATCAAAAGACCCACAAGGCGATACCAACCTTATATATCGTTGTATCTGCTATGAATTATAGTTTCCAAATTTACGTTTGAATCATTGGCGCGAGCCACTTCTGGACCTTGGGACTTTTTGTAGTATATAATATGTCAAATTTGCAAATTTCGTTTATATTAAAACCCTAATTAATTTATCAGAATCTCCTTTTATTGTAAATAAAACTCATTTTGACAAATAATTATTGGCAATATACAACTGAAATATTAAAATATTATCATCATATTTAATTACAAATCTACGCCACAATTAATGATATGGAATTTGTAAACAAATACAAAGGAAACACAAATTTCTTTATAGAGATCGACACTCCGCGCTTTTCATGACATAATTATTCAAATATTCACCTTTGTTTTTAAATATATGTCAATTAATAGTGTTCAATGAAAATCGAAGAACATCCTTTTTAAATGTATTATGTACCGAAGCCACCGAGTTCACAACCCTATTTTACATTTAAACTGAGGTACAAAAGAAAGTACACATCCCAAAACTTTATCTATTGAAAACAATAAGAAAAAAGTTTCAAATGTTTAAAATCAATAATTGATCACGTTAACACAATGTAAGAGCAAATTTATTCGACACACAACTTCTCTATTACTCTTCTCTATGGATCGGCTTACAAGCTACTATATGTGCTTATTTTAAGGCCGCTACCGGTACAAGGAAAATACATATGAGCAAATATATACAAATAAATTATTGTGACACATCTGATTAAAGGAACAGAGTACGTTGTTGGAATCAAATGTGTCAAAATTTTTTTATAAATTATAAATTTTATAAAGAAGACAGTAGTGGATATCTCTGAAAATCATCATCTTATAATTGCTGATCAGTTGAGTATGGCGACAATAAACAGGTTTAAGTTCTAATTCATGATCGAAAACCGGACAATGGCGAGTGCTTAAAAGTGCTTATTTTCAGCAGCTACAAGGGGAAATATATATTGGTAGTGTTTAATAGATCAATTAACTAATATTCATGTAAATTAGCTGAACAATTCTTACTTATTTAAACCTATATGGCGGTTTTTCTATTATCATTAAAAACGAAACCATATCCTATTGTTCGTCTTTTACAAAGATGCAAGTTCAAGAGACGATTTTTTAATTGAACTAAAGACAGATGGTACATGTATATTGGCTCTTATTTCAGCCAAAAAAAATATGAAACATACACTGTGTCACTTTAATGTCATAGCTTCAAAGATAGATGTTATGCATGAATAGCATTTCGTTATGTGAAAGTGCTTATAAAATATAAAATAATTGAGATTTCAATAATTTATTTGAATCACTTATTGAGAGCGATCTACATCCCCGTAGAACCGTGTTGATAGTAAATTCTTTCAGAATTAGCACACCTTGATAATAGTTTGTTTCCAATTTTTATCCGGAAATGCTTAAAGTTGTATCTACGGAGAGCAAAATATCCTTGACTTCCCCAATCTCCAATATTATGTCGGTCAGTCAGAGTACTATCGCAACGATCATTAGGTGGGAGAATAATTGACAATTGTGTCCAGCTGTAGCGAAATCTTCCTTTGTGTTCATACCAATTACTATTTTTAAGTTAAAAGCGATAAAAAGAAACGACAGAAATAAAATCTCACGTTTAAATTACAAAGATGAATTTTCATAAAATTTATCTTTCACTTGTAAGCCTACAACACGCAGTCAACGGACAGGTTTGATGAAAGTCAGTGTCGCGAGAAACAGTCTAAGGGAGGCCACTCGTATGACCTTCGTCTTGTCAGAATCCGGCCCCAAGAAAACAAGACGACAGAAGCAGATTTTATTGGCGCTTCTAAAGCTTCATGCATTTATGGACGACTCACTCAATCCATAAATTTACATTGAATTTTAAAATTTAAATATATCTGAAATGAAATAGTGAATAAACATATATAAACAGTTTAAAATGAATTAACGGAGAACAAAACCAAAGAGAGCTTGAAATAGTTTACTACAATATCTATTGTTTAAGGGAGGTATCAAGGCCCTTATGAAAGCAATTGAGAAAATGAATTAAAGAAAAAGTTTTACAAGACGAGGAGGCCCTTAGTGTATATTTTCATTCCATATCCAACCTTTAAAGTAGAAAATAAGTTTTCTTTTTTTCAAGCCAAATATCAGGCTGCGCTGTTATTTGCAGGAAATAATGCAAATTTATGAAATATCATTGAAAGAATTTTCGACTTAATTTCATAAATATTTTTATTTCTTGTTAACGATGTCGTAATATGCAAAATTAATTATTAATAAAATGGATGAGAAGATAAAACCACACTTTATTTACAAAGAAGAATAACTATTTATTTTATCAATTTCTACTAGAAAATTGAATTATACACTTTGTACTATCCATTAATTCGGTATTGTGTAATTCAGAGATTGCATTCTGTTTGTACTTTACAATATTTGTACTGTATAATATAACTCGAATAAAAAAAATTCAATAATGAATGACACACAAGACTACCTTTTTCCATCCAAATTTTCTTTTGTGATGTTTCAAAGAATTCCCTTTAGTGGCTATTTCCTCTTTGTCTGGTTTCCTCTGCAATATTTTCCCAGACATTTAATTGCCTATTATGCTTTTCTATATGACCCCAGATGAAGAAAGATGGATGATGCGAGGCAGTCTAGACGTGACGAGATCAAGTTCTCCAGGTAAACGATAGAAGACATCAAATAGCTCACCTCATTAAGACCAATAATCACCCTTACAGAACCTGGGCTATTCCTACCAACAGACGAGTTCATAATATTCAGCCTAATTAACCCTAGTACGAATTAATGCCTCTTTAAAAGCAAGTCTAGATTTGGATTGTTGACCTCTGAAAATTATCTTTCTCTCTGCCCCCTTACCTACAAATGTATATACGTTTACATCATTTTTAAAGAATGAATTTTTCGGAGACTGAAAGTAAGTATTCGGATAGTAGAAAGCTCTTTTATTTGAACAAATGTAACTAAGCTAGATTACAGGGAGTTAGACGTCTTGAAAAATCGAGAGAAATTTCATAGAAGTCGTTTCTTACGTTTATGTTGTATTGACATTACTAACTTATCGGTTTCAGATAATTATTAATTCAACTTTCTTAACAATTTTTAAATTGATATCAATGTTTGGATCGATACTTTCCATAACAGCACTTTGGCTCGGTGTTCATATACATACATATATATATATATATATATATATATATATATATATATATATATATATATATATATATATATATATATATATATATATATATATATATATATATATATATATATATATTCTGGAATCAAATTTATTCGTTGAGGTAAGATTCAACTTAACTTAGAAATAAGAACGAACGGAATTAAGACATCATAAAAAAAACTCGTGTAAAATTCCAATGGACCATTTTTTATTGATCGAGTTGCGACTTAATTTAGATGATTACATAACAGTTTCAAATCATCATTTATCAGACTATGCTTGTAACAACTTAAAAAGTGATGTCTATTTTCATAATTTATGAATAATATTTATTACCAAACTAGAAAGAGGATTGAAATAACACGGCATCGTATGCTGTGCCGCTCTTGGTCACGTGATCGCGATGTGTGTTTAATTATGTTCATTTGTCCTAGATGTGATAACCTTCGATATTAATCATATTCAATATCATATCATATTCACTGCAAAAGGTTTCGCCTTGCGGGTTGGACTTCATGGTAGTAACTTAGACAAAGTGTAAATATATCATTTTAGTTTCCAATACCATTTGATACAAAAAATGTTGTGTTTTCCCTTCAAACATTTACTTTATCATATAATCACTAAACGCACCTAAGCATTTGTTCATAAAGGGGCCTCCGGTTTGTGCACTTGCATTTTTGTGTTGAAGAAAATAAACATCAGTGAAACACTGTTCATTAAGACTGTTAGGATGGTCGTCAGCCGTTGCGTATGTAAGGTGCTTACGACCATCTTAGTGCTAAGAGAGCTTTGACAATTTAGGTCAAGGTATCTAGGTTATTTTTTTTTCAAAATGTAGTACTTACACATTTCTTTAAAAAATATACATCTTCTTGAAGTCATAATCTCTATTTCTCTCACTTTAACTTTTATTCCGCGTTTTTCTTCCCATATCCCTCCCCTTGCTGATCCGTAGACGCGAGAGAGCGAGAGAAAGAGGGCTGGGGGAGGAGGGAGAGAGAGAGAAAGTGAAAGACAGAGACAGAGAGAGAAACAGAAAAAGAGAGAGAGAGAGAGAGAGAGAGAGAGAGAGAGAGAGAGAGAGACAGACAGACAGACAGACAGACAGAGACAGAGACAGACAGACAGACAGAGACGGAGAGACAGAGAGAGAGAGTATTTATACTATTAGACTCTACATTTAACTTAAAGAGTCGTATATTTGCCATACATCTGTATAAATATTACAGGTTCACTCGGTCAAGTATACTGTATAGTGCCTTGAGGTTATTAGGTTAATTACTGTGCAAAGTAGGAACATCATCAGGATTTGTAAGGGATATTTAATAGGACTTTAATGTCTTAGGTTATGTTCAGCATCAAATACAGACTGAAAATTAAATTTATTAAAAATAATTCTCTGTCATTACAAACAGTTACCATATAGTTTGGGCGTGCCGAGGAAACACGTAGGCTTATGCTTTGCGGTGAAATACGATTCTTAATAGGCATTAGCACGTTTTTTAAATAAATAAAGTGGTCTAGCGAATACGAAAAATATTTTTTTCAAATTGATATACAATGTCTTTATATAAAAAAACACTTTTGAAACGAATGTAAGCAATGCCATTTCCTTACCTCAAATGATTAAAGGGTGTTCACACACAAATGGCCGCCAGTGATTTTCGTTTGATACATGATTATTTCCTTTACCACTACGGGTGATAGGTTGATCACTGAGCTGTTTTGACGCACTGAAGATAATACTTTTGGCATAGACTAATGTTTCTTGGGTAATATGTGAGGAATATTTTTTTAAGAACCCATGCTTATTTCCATTTAATATTTGTAAAATTTACTGGTG
Organism: Phorcus lineatus; assembly: GCA_921293015.1. Taxonomy (NCBI): domain Eukaryota; kingdom Metazoa; phylum Mollusca; class Gastropoda; order Trochida; family Trochidae; genus Phorcus; species Phorcus lineatus. Next base: position 46,066,568 of record OV121081.1, on the reverse strand, counting down.
ATAATATACCTCGCAAAATGAGCTAACTATATTTTCATATTCATAAGCAAGTTAAGTGACACAGAGTGTGTTTCAAGAATTGTTTATGTGGCTCAAATAAGAGGCACAATACCATATGAACTGAGTTAAGTTCACATCGATTTTCTAAAGTTGCATCTATATCTCTTAAATTTTGATATTTTCCTGTTTTCATTTATAATTAAAAAACGATCATATAAAAGTTAACAAGTAGAAATTATGCGTCCCATTTACATATATTACCTATTAAGCACTACCAAATTCTATGTTTTTGTTGTGTCAGCGTTAAATAAGTTTCCAAAATTACGTTCGACTCATTTGCACGCGCCACTGCCTCGACTTTTACCGATATATTGTCACTATACTGAACTGATAATCATTTCGATGTTAATTTCCAGAGACAACGAGTACCTCTCGATCAAATTGCACTATTTTTTAAGTTTTACATATTTGACCCTAACAACATATTCTCTGCCCCTTTAAACTCAAATTGAATATCTTATATCATAGAAGGCCAAAAGAGAGATACAATTAAATATTATAAATATTTTGCGTGAGTATTTCATTTGATTTGAATACACTCAAAATCCTATTCGATTTCATTTTCGCCGTGCTTTAATGCCTTTAAAAAAATCACAAATTACATGATATGTGTGCTAGATGTCGGGTTACAGCAATATGTTCGTTTACGAATAAAGCTCCTGTCCAATTGACAATATAAACAAACAGGAAATTCAGGTTCTATTTTCAGTTTCAATGAGGGAATTTAAATTGTCAAATATACATTTTTCAGGCAAGCGGTGTCAGTGTAATGTTTCCTGTAGGTAATTATCTCCTTACAGGGAACTGACCACAGAGAATGGAGTCGCTAATAGCGATGCGTCGGACACTCCGCTTTTCACAAAAAAACATAAATTCTTTAAAGGGACAAGCATACCAGTTCCCATGTTAAGCGATAATAACTGCCTTCCTCTTTGAAAAAGGGGTGGGTCGGATTGGGCGGGGGGAGACTAGGTTAACAGCAACGTTGAGGGAGAGACATTATACCATTCCCCCCATACCGCGACCCAAACATTTTTCCCACCCTTTTTCCCGCTCTTACTGAACGTTGATCCCATTGACAAACCCCTCCAAACCACACCCACACTCTAACCGTCTCCCCTCAGACTTCCCCCCTCATAATCCCCCCCAACAACTTACCCCAGCTCCATACCCTCTGCCGATTAGCACCACCCCACTTTCAACTCACAGCCCGCCCCGATTATTGTGTAGTGCGTAATCTCACGACTTGAGAGGGTCTTTCTATAATACTGAAGCGAGCTAAGGGGAAAGCCTGTTGGATCCTTAAGCTACTCTGTGGACATTTTGAAACCGACGGTTCCCAATTATACGTTTTTTTTCTTTCTCGGGGTCACTCGTTCCTGACCCCTTTATAACCTTTAAGCAACGTGCTTTAATAGTTTGTGATTTAAGCACAGTCTCTGCAGTCATAACTCATTACTATGACATTTGAGGGTTGAGAACTATGCATGGAAGCTTTTGTTCTGAATCAGGCTTTTTAAGATATTTTGGATTTTCTTTTAAGCTGAATGCTACATTGGAATACATTATTAAGTTAAAAATAATTACCTTAATTACTCTGATATTATTCCTGAAATATGTTTTTGATATTGAATCAGGCTTTTTAAGATATTTCCAATTTTGTTTAAAGTTGAATGCTAGATTGGAATACATTATCAAGTTACAAATAATTACATTTATTACTGTTTCATTATTACTGACATATATTGAAAATGGCAGTGTTTTACTGAAAGTAGTAATTATGAAACTAAAGATTTTATAAATCTTTTTTAAAATCTTATGGATCCGTATATAAAATTTTTTTTCTTTGAATGGGACCGAAAGGAGGGTATTTACGTAAACATTTGGATATTGCTCTCCAAAAAAACCCGATAGGCTGAACTGAATGTTACATTTTACTTTTGATATACATAAGCTCTCATTCTTAACATTTCGTATACAAAAGTTTAACAACCAACACCTTTTTTTTCAAAATACCTTTTTTGTAACTATATTTTCAATTTGAAAATATTACGTTTTTAAAAGCAATATGTTTGCAATGACATGATTTACTCCAAGTGTTAAAGTTTAAAATTGACTTCACAAACTTTTTCATCTTATTCATGATATTAGAAAGTGAATAATTTATCTTTATTCTTCATTTCATTCTTCTTTAATTTCTTTCCGTGTCTGTTTTGCAAGTGAAATATATACAGAGCCATAAATAATCCATTAACAGTCAATTTGTCGCTAAAAAGTGACAAGCATTGTTTTGCACATTAAATGAAAAAGCTATGATCTCAAATGAACTACAAAGAAATTTCATATAGCGTTACGTTTTTGTTGAAAACATCTTGTTGAATTGCCATAAATCATAAGAAAAATCGTATCATTATTCCTGTTTGTTTTTCACGTATTTGTGGTTCTTGGGATCGGTTTCCCGGTATTAGCAAGACATCAGATTAAAACTGTTATTTTACAAAATTTGGAGCAGGAAGAGAAATGGATTTTAAACGTTGCATTACCTAAGCAAATAATTACTATTAAAATTTATCATATATTATCTTTAATTTCAATTTCCATAACAGATATTTTACTTCTGCGTCCATCATTTCATCGTATAAGGACAGTCCTATCGGGGTTGTGGAAACTGTAAGGCCACAGGCCTATTAGTACAAAAGACACCACATCGGTGCAATCGGTATACAAAACCTGTTTTCTTAATATGACAATATATTTCTTCCTTTTTCAAAAGCATGAAGGAGATATTTTTTGCAAACTTTAGGATTATAATAAAGTGTTGAATTTTAATATTGTTGGAAAAAGATAAAAATAAGGTAATACATATTTTCTTTTTAAATCAGTGTAGGCTGGGCATACAAGCAAAAAATGGTATTCATTTTCAATATAATTTAAATTACACATTTAACATTTTCTTTGTTCCCGGGAAATTTTGTAATATCTACCTCCCTCAATTTCTAAACTATGGGAGCTTAACTGACATCTTGATAAACAAGATCTAAATTTACTTACATTAAAATTACTAAGTTGAACGGTCATTGTTGTTTATTCATATATATATCATTAATACACGGTTATAACACAACCTAGTTGAATCATGTTACGAAGGTTAACATTTTGGTTTGTTTAGATTTAACAACATGATAAATAAGACCGATAAGATATGAAGTGAAGCCATTTATAGACGCTTACATGTGTGAAAAGCCTTTCTACTGCAGTACAAAACTTTGTTGATTAGTCTTTTCATAGATCATTCCAATTGTGTGGATATTCTTTCCATACATATCGTTTATCGTTAAAATGTTAAAAGTATAAGTACAGCACATTTTGTCATATCATTTCCCCCAAAAAAACCCGATTGCTGATAAGTGCCTTAATCAAGTTATTGATGAAATTTATGAATTAATATGAAAAAAGGTTAAAATGTCAGCTTATCATGTCTTGCATTTACCTTGTTTTTAGGTAGATTCCGTTTATAGCATTTAAAAAAAAGTTTTCGCAGAAGTTCTGTGCGGTGGTAAACCGCCAATACCTGTTCTACCAGATATGGTATATACAAAATAGAAATACTTATTTTTTTTTACCGCTTTAAAATTTGCATATTGATTTATAGGATATATTTTAGTGAATTTACTTATAAATAAAAGCAGAAAATGTACAGAGAAGCAAAATTAGGGGTCTTTTTAGGTTCCATTCTGAACTTAATATAAGTAATACCATTTCTATTTTTATATCCATTTACAGGTTGTTTTTCAATAAGTAAAAGTTTGTTATTAAATTTACAATGCATTTATATGAATAACTTTTTATTCAATCTCAACTACTGTCATCACATCAGGCACAATTTCCGGTGAAATATAACCACCAATTTTGTTATTGTAGTACAAACTACAGTCAGGGTTTCACCCGTCCGTTAACCTTTATTTATATTGTTGTGACTGGGAGTCAACACTTCAACACTTCAACACAAAATATACAGTAAATGAAGGAATCGAACTACACGAGAGAAGATGGTTCCATTGCCTTAACCGAATTGAGTCGGAACAACACGTTTTACTTGAATGTCCACTTTACAACGACAAAAAAGAAGACCTTTTTAAATCAGCGAAATGTTTTATTCCACGTTTTACTCTATACCGGAAACTGAGAAGTTATCACTCCTTTTAAGCGCACAATATCTTATGATAATATCCGCCAAAAACTGCTTTTTAATACTTTTAAGTCGCCAACAAATGTTATATAAATAATTCTAACACTCATGATTTATACTGCCTTTTATTTTATTTATGTACAAACATTGTTCGTCTTGACTATGTTTCACGTTTCTTCTACCGGTCATGCATTCGTGGTAATCGTGTCTCATAACTCCATTGGAGTGGCATATGTTCATTTATGGTTCTGTGTATATTGCCATATTTATCTTATATATTTTAATGTACACATGGCGAGATGCTAATAAATAATCTGTCTGTCTGTCTGTCTAAATGAACATTTGAAAATAACCATTTCCCCAACATCCACAAGCAAGTTACCTGTTTTGACAGACGTTACCACAAACTATTTAAAACATTAAAATAACGAAACGATCCTTTTCCTATCCAAACACCTACTGTGAGGTCTCTAACGTCTCTTAACTCATTAACAGAGAGACTAAAGAGACTTACAAGACGGTGGTCACCGCAACTGCATAAAAACACCTGATAGAAAGCATTCGTAATTATTTTGATTGACTTTCGCCCTTTCTCTCCGAGACTGACATGTGGAAGCCGGAAGTCTGCTCGAACTCTACTTCCGGTGGAAAGATTACGGGCACCTGGCTAGTCTGCTACTGTTTCTGCGTATTCAAAGATGGATCCTCATTTCCCGTGCCACAGATTCAGCTTTCCGTTTCCAAACTGAAAGGAAGTTGGTGACAACACAATATCCTCAGAGGACAAGCTAATCGCCGATTAGACTGGCTTACATCATCTACTTCTTAAAAAAATCTTTTCGGATGTCTTTCAACGGAAGTGTTTGACTTCTATGGTCTTTGTGTCTAAAGAAGGATTTTGTAAGTTTGCAAGCTGTGTATTTCTAAAAGGCACTGTCGTACATGGATTTAAAAAGTTTTAATCTTCAAAATTCCACGTCATGCGATACAAGAGTTTACGACACGAGTGTCGGAATATTGGTACTTACCGAGCGAGGACAAGAGTGAGGTTGAAACAGATATTTATAAATACATGACGAAAATAACGCATTTAATGTTCTACGATACGATAAAATTGAATAAAAAATTCATATGACTCAATTTGTAGCTTACCGGTAAGCTGCCTACTTGCCGTCACCACATGTAAAAGCAACGTCACAGAGAAAGCATGACGTCATGTCATATTAACTGATCATGGCTTCCCTACAGAAAGATATTTCAAGCCCACATTTATATTTTATATATACTTCCTATACAGTGTCATTACAGTATTTATTCTCCATTTGTCATTTCATTTTATTGTCATTTTCTTTGACATCGATTGATATGACATACCGAGACAAAATTTTAAAAGTATGAACAATTTTGAAACTTAACCCTTATTCTATTACATATCTAGAATGCTTATATGTTCAATATTTTAAAAGGCCTTGTTCGTCTAAGTAAACTAGTAATTTGTATCGATTCATACGAAATGACCAATTTGAAATTTAACTCACTCAATCTGTTAAAGTATCAACAAAAGTTCATATATAAACTTATGATTAAATTTCCAAAAACCTCCCAGATTATCATTTATAATTGATTCAATAGCAATAGATAATGCATTTAAGTTGAAAGGGTAACTTTTTATGTTGTGTCAAATTGCCTCCGGACTAGATTATAGTGAATCTCGGTTAATAATCCTTATTCATGCCATGAAACAAGAGGGAAAACTTAAATCTCGACTAAATGAGATGACAAATATATTCTGCCAGATGAACTTATTTGCCTTCTAGACATGAGAAGAATAACGTGTATTTTCCGGTAACTAAACGTTTTGTTAGATTTCCTCTCACTATTGAATGACGATGAGTTGCCTTAAAAGAGCTATGTCGATAAATTATCGTCATGATGATGGCAATTGCATGCATTTTGTCCATGAATAAAAAAAGCCCTTCAGGAAATCTCTTTTCTCTTCTTGTTTGCCTTTAGGCAATATTTCACGGATGTATACCCCTTGGTCAACGAGGGAGTTTGACCACTGAAGACAAATTTGTTGATAGACTGTTCAAATATCATAAATCATGTTGTTAAGGTCATAAAATCAGTGGTGTTTATTTATCGAGAAGGTGTGAGCGTTCCTTAAAATTATCATTTTAATAGTAATCTGTTCACAATGGCAATGATAAAAAGGTGTTTTGATGGGGAAAATGTAAAAGATTAAGTCAATGGTAATTTTTGAAACTTACTCATTTAAGACAAATAGATTGAGATTGTGTATGTGTGTTTCATGTAATGTAAGGTGCTCTATCTTCTTTGAAAGCACACAATTGTCATAAGGTGATGAATATGCAAGTCGTGTGAGACGATATGAACTAAATCAATATATATGGCATTACAATACCTATCAAAGGCGATAAAGATCAATGAAAAAAAAACATGTATTAATAAACACTCCTTAAAAACTACATTAATTAGACATTTGAAATGTTTTCCCCTATACAAAGTGATATTTTTTTTATCTAAATCTTAATTTTGATTGAATAGGTCGTAGGAAAGGGTCGTTTTGATTATTATGATATAACCATGCGAATCAGAATATCATTTTTTATAATAGAATTTTTAAAGATTTGGATAATCAATTTGTTCAAAGTAAATATAAAAGGATGAATTTCGACATCTCAAGGTAATGCAGCTAACAAAGATATTCCTTTCGTGAAAACGCCTATCAGGCACCTTAAAGAACAAAAGTTCAAAATTACTGTTTATTCTTATAAAAACAAATCAAGTTTACATAGACCATGAAGTAAATTCGGTGATAAGTATAAAGAATAACAGATATGTTGTTAAAAAAGACCATTTTTAAACATTTATCTTTAACATTTTCTAATATATCTAATATTGCTCTCATAACATACAATTGCTTTCATGGAAATAAAAGCATTGACAATCGTGAATAGAATGACATTAACATTCAAACAAGGGCTATGTGAAATGACCCGCGTTGTAACAAAAAGATGATCGCTATCACATTTCACAGATAGCGTCCTTATCTTGACCAGAACGGATGTAGGTAACATGTCCAGTAGTCGCCGGACATCAAATTACAGTCATTTACATACATATAAAAAAAAACAGGTCATGGGAAATCTATAGAAAATTTCACACAACGGCAAAGAAACCCAATCGCCCTTGGAAAAAACAATTTTATATGCCGTAATGTGTTCTCTAATTTTAACTGCTTTTGTAAAATGTATGGACACCTGAGCTGGGGGTCAATCTTAGGGACAATGAGGGGTCAGCGTTTGGAGGATCCGATGTCCCCCTTTCACGTCAGATTGACACATAGGTCAACAGGCACGCCTAGACCACTAGACCATGAACTGACCAAGGCGTGACCATTGTAAATCCGCCCAAAACAAACTTATCATTTATAATGATGTGAATCACTCGCTCAAACTATTCATTGCCGACGGCCAGTTTGGTTTAATGTAAAATAATATCTTATCATGAATAATGTTAATATTAAGGAGTGATTTATCAAAATTGAAAAATGATATCAGGAGATATGATGCTCTTTTAAGCTTGGACCTCGTTATGTTAGTAGAAACGGATACTAATAAAATAAAATATTTAGCATCTCAGACGGAAATTTGGCGTTGACGGTAATATAGCTATTGATTGAGATGAACTGTGATATTTAGGAGCAAAATAGAATAGTTGAAACGGATTCTGGTAAGAAACTCTAAATGTACGATTTGTATAATAATTAATTGTCAGCCCTACAGCCATGGTATTTCATTATACCAACATAAATGTCTGAAATATTAGGTTTCAACATCTTAATGTGACATTTAGAGATTAGGAATTATTTTCCTCATCGGAAGTATTACTTGTAATTACGCGACGATCTTTAAACGCGAGCATTGTTTTGAACCGCCAGCCTTACCGTTTTATCGTTGTGATTTCTTTCTTAATGCCTCGATAGTTTCCCATAATAGCATTCCACAAATTCATAAAATGACGCAATCCGATAACGCTAAGTGTTTTTGCTTTCTCTTTTAAACTTTACAAACTAAATCAATTTTTAACTATGACTTTTAAATTGACTGAAAGCAATCTCATTAAATGTAATTACATTGAAAATACGATGTAAGGCCTGTGTTTACTTTAAGCGGTGTTCGGAGGAAAAAAACGGGAAGGTAAAAATCATTTTAATTTTGTATTAAATATCCATGTATAACAAAAAATAACGAGCAGTATGGATTAACTTTAAGGGACAGTCCACGTATTTTAGATCGCACAAAAACGAAAATTAATGTTACCAATTGCAAGACATTTTTTAATCAAAAGAGGCAATTCTAAAACTAACGTACCATGTACCTACTTCAAATGATTACACGGTGTTCACACAAAAATGGCCCATGTGGCTTTTACTTGTGAAATGATAACGTCGAGTACGACCACGGTGATCGGGTTAAGTAATGAGATGTTGATCCTCTGAGGATAATACATTTGGCATAAATAATGTTTATTAGGAGAAAATTTGAAGAAATAAATTTTCACAAGATGTGCTACCGTCCTTTAAAAATGGAAGCATTAGTCCTGTCTGGTCACTTTAAATGTTCTTATTCAGCCTTGATCTCATAAAGTCGATTTCTCTGTTCACAGCTTTAAGTTAATTACACATATAAATAGAGGATACTAAACGAGCTTCCATTTCATACTATTTTCATTAAACGAGTTAATGATTAAGTATAAAGCGAAAGAAAGCGAGTTTGATACCACATAATTAACGAATTTAATAAAATTAGTATTAATTGAAGGGAGTTTAGTATTCTGTTTATTACTAGATCTAGACCCCAGTAATCAAACATGATTGTCGAAAGTGTCGAAAGAAACATTTCTACGACTTGGCTGCATATGTGACGGCAGTGCTAAAATTCTGACGTAACAACCACGTAATATTTTGACATCATACTTGGTGCGGTATTACACTAGTTTAATATTGCCGTATGAATATTACACTGCGGTATCTTACACGGACGAGTATTAAATAGAGATTATTACCCGAGGAACTGTGTCACATGACTTTTACGAAACGAGTGTGAATTTTTGTATTACCCGAGCGAGAGCGAGGGTTATACATAAATTCGCACGAGTTTCGTAAAAGTCATATGACACACTTCCGAGGGTAATAATTTCTTTATTACCGATTCTATTCAATATAAAATGCACTGCAATATTCAGAAAACGGCCTGCTTTCCTTGCGACGGCCCGCCACAGTGACGTCACGAACAATGGTTTTATGACGTCACAGACGACAAAATGCGGTAACTCGCGCAAAAACAATCGTTGCTAGGCAAAAGTGATATGTGCACATGTGCTCATATTGAAAATATGTCATCACTTATGATTGACCATATGGGTAATAATGTGGATACTTAAACTGCCCCGCAGAGTCTTCATACGTATATTATTACTCCGTGGTAGGGACAAAGATATTTCTTATTTCATCAACAAATCTTGCAACGAATCATGTTTTAATGTTATCTGTTATATTGTCCTCATTTCCTAACCACTTTCTTAGTTGGACTAATGGTTTCACAAACTCCAGTTAGAATCGATGTCTGCACAAACATTGACTTTGCGTTGAAGTACCCAAGAGTATTTTCTTCACAAAAAACATCTCTTTCATCACAAAAACAGTATCATCAGAGATTTAGTTCAGTCAATAGGGTGTCTACTCATCAATCGGTTGTCCGATGTTCGATTCCTGGTCGCGTCAAACCAAAAGACGTTACGAGAAGGAAGTTGGTGACTAAATGGTTTCATGCATTTCTTGATAGTCATACCATTACAAATTAGAAGTGTATATTATAGACTCGGTGACTGTGCGAACTTGGAGCACAGAACGACAATTACCACCCAGGACAATTGCCAACCAGTAATTTAAATGTATAGGGGTGGAGAACTGCGACCCAAAATTTATTTTCTATAAATTGACAGTGATTAAAAAAAATTGAACTAAGCTTTGAGTATAATGGCACTAATGTTATGACAATGTTTACAAAAACATCTTGGATATTACTGTCTTAAAAATGATAGATCGGCAAATACCCGATGAACTACAGAAACGATGCCTCTAGTTAAAGGTTTTTTTTGTTCCGAGCATTTTATAGTCGCATATGACAAACTTTATCAACACTGCCATTTTATCGTTAAATACTGGCTATCATTTTAAAGGTATTGACTCAGTAAAATGACGATATAATAGTATCAAGTCATGATACGGATTGACAACCAGACGATGACACCCATAAAGTAGTCAAGAGATATTTTAGAAACTTATCTTAAACAGTTAGAAGATAGAATTTGAGTTGATAGTGTAGATAAACAACTTGATGCATGTATATGTTTCAACGACAAGTATGACTACCACTGATAACTGTGAGAATGGATCCTAGATAAACAACTTGATGCATGTATATGTGTCAACGACAAGTATGACTACCACTGATAACTGTGAGAGTGGATCCTAGATAAACAACTTGATGCATGTATATGTGTCAACCACAAGTATGACTACCACTGATAACTGTGAGAATGGATCCTAGATAAACAACTTGATGCATGTATATGTTTCAACGACAAGTATGACTACCACTGATAACTGTGAGAATGGATTCTAGATAAACAATTTGTTTGAAACGGTAGAGCATTGTATGTAATATCAAGCAGGGCTTTTGTTTCAGAATAATATCTCATTTGATATCTAGGACCGTACCATTCCTTGACATTGGCATTCATATCTCAATGTGTAAGTAATACTTAAGGGGCACAGAGTATGTTATTGGGGTCAAATATCTAAAACTTCATAAATAGTTTTGTTTGATAAAGAAGACGTGTGTTTCTGAAAATTAACATCTCAATGGTTGTCAGTCCAGATAAGTGGCAATATACAAGTTAAAGTCGGGATTTTTTCTCGAAAACCGGACATTGGCGTGCGCCAATGACTCCAATGTTATATTAGGAATCTAATTACAGCAGATATAACGACTAATATGGGTTTGTAGTTTTTGGATAGTTAATTAACTGGTGTAGATGTAAATAGGACGGAGAATTCCATCTTTTGATATTCATAAGGCCGTTTTTCATTTACAATTAAAAACATGAAACTACATGATTTTGGCATTTCAGAGATAAAGATGTTCTTTTGGAAAGGAGATTTGAACGTCACGTCATATATTCCTTTGCTACTGCGCTGCGTGTAGCATTGCACCCAAACCTCAGTGCATGTAGTTTTAATGTTTTCTTCTGCAGACGGAGGAATTTAAACCACAGACCTCTTGACCCGAAGCCGAACGCGGTAACCATATCCTGCCCCTTTCCCCTTTGTAACCAAATGAGGGTCACATTGCTTATCAGAAATCACTTTTGGATCACATATTATTATAATATAATGAAAACGTAATGGAGTTTGCAAAGTACCAGCTTTAATACACCGAGTAACATTGTGTAAAGTTGTTAATCAGCAGGACGATTGCCACCGGACAATTGCCACAACGATTACATGATATCAACTTTATCATGACACTCGATGCCAAACACCTAAGTAAACTCTTTTAAAACACCCTCTATATATTTTGGAGAAATAAAAAAGGTAACACATTAGAGAGAAAAAAGTTTAAACTCTGTACGAAAAAAAACAGGATACAGCTGATCGCTAATAGCTGAAGATTCGAAATTTTCCTAACTCTCACTTTATTTCCACCTCTTTCCATCGGAACCGAGCTCTGTATAAAATTGACATTTTTGCTGGCATTAGCGAAGATACTTCGTTAACTATGAATATTTCCAACACCAAATTTCGACTACATGTCTAATGCCATTGCAAATAAAAAAAATAACGTTTTAACAAAATATTCTTTGAATGTAGGTAGATATGCACATTATGCTTAACAGTGGTGTATGATTTATTTTAGTTGTTACAGTTGACACTCATTTATATACGCCACATTGTAAGAATTGAAATCTAAATCTCAACTTTTGAGTATATTTTCTTTAACAATCTGATGATTCCTTCCATTTATTCTCAGAATCTAAGGTATACAATAATCTAATATGTAAATAGTGATAAGGCAGATTAATTGCAACTAAAGCGATCGAGTACGACCATCCTATGATGATATATATATGATTTATATGATATATGACGAAGAGAAAGCTTGAATGATATTTTTTCATCATTTGACAAATTAACGTCCTTGTAAAGGTTGATTAACAATATTGATAATGAAAGGACGTTGTGATTAGTAATAAATGTAAAAATATTTTTGGTTGCAAAATACGTGAGAAACTTTGGAAGCGTTAGTCTTACATCTTCAGTACCATATGTAGAGTATTCTGTGAAGAAGCGTTAGTATTACATCTTCAGTACCATATGTAGAGTATTCTGTGAAGAATCGTGAGTCTTACATCTTCAGTACCATATGTAGAGTATTCTGTGAAGAATCGTGAGTCTTACATCTTCAGTACCATATGTAGAGTATTCTGTGAAGAAGCGTTAGTCTTACATCTTCAGTACCATATGTAGAGTATTCTGTAAAGAATAGTGAGTCTTACATCTTCTGTGAAAAAAAATATCGATATGAACGAAGATCAATCCAACTACTTAGTCCGATAAGCTCATCATATTCCAGAATCCATCTTTTACCAATATGAAGAGAGATAGTGGCACAAACAATGATGCTGACTCGTCAAACTACACCTAAATCAGTTCTTCAGGTCGTTGATGTTCATTCCAAGGAAACAAAAGAGCTGTAGATATGACAGGCTGGACTCTGAAGGGCGGAGGTGGGGAGGACATGTCCATTTGTCAGTCTGGTCATCTACCGGTCAAGATCCAGAAGTGGACACTGGTCTAGATGCTGAACCTGATAATTCATTACAATAATTCGTTAGCTTAGTCGGAAATGCTGTTGTTCTGTTGAAACTGTGCTGAAGAAAACAAGTCAATTTTCCACTCAGTATGTGGTACATCGGTGTTTTCATTTGCATGCCTTTTGTGATTTTAGTGAGGGTTTTGTGAAATACATGTTATGGGTTTGCTGAAAGGATTAAGGGGAGGGTGGGGGGGGGGGGGGTTGTATTTATGTGGGAAGACCAATTTACGTACTTTCAACTTACCGACGAACTTGCAACGACAAAGTCCGTTTTAAAAAGAAAATATGAGTCACAATCTAGCTATAAACATCAAATTAATGAATTGCTAGACTGGTAGCTCCTGTATTCAACACATCGACTCATAGCTATCTTATGTGATATTCTTAACAGAAAAGTCAAAACAAGGACAAGACGTGGACAGCTGGATCCCGGAAGTTTGTTCTCCTACCTGTGTATCTTAATTGAAATACCATGTAATTTGGTTTTCATTTGCTTTACTTCATTTGCACTTGCAATAAATCTTCCTATGTCCACGTGGAGTATGATTATTCTGCAATTCAGCATTGGATCGTCAGATGATGCAATTTTCGAATTTAGGCACAAAGAAATAGACGGATGGGATCAGATTTTCAAAATTTGGATTTCATTAAATTTGAAATATAATTTTCCCAATCTACTTATTGAAACAAATAGTATCATACATACATAACATGGTTATATGATAAACTACATCACAAACTTAATAAGCTTTTAGATTTTTTTCAAGGACATTTTAAACTAGAGTCTTCGAAATTTTTACCCTGGTCACATCAGTCACAAAACTGTTACAGTTCACCGTATGGTGTGAAATTGAATTATGTTATGAAACATTTTATTGTCACTACTGGCCATAAAAGACATCATTGAAGGTTTTAATTTTTTCATGCTATGATACTTTAAAGAAACCAAAAAGAAAACATTATACGTATTCGCACTATGAGAGGGAGGTATGTGAAGAGAATTCGGAATGCAGCTGTAAATTGCTGTCTGTGGGTGTTGTATTTAATTATGTGACTAAACACACACGATGAAAAATGATATATTACCATTGAATGTAACACAACCTTATGGATGATTAACTTCTTTATTTTCACCAGAATAAAGAATTTTATCATCCATAAAGTTTTGGCATCTCGATACAATTTCTACAATGTCATACGACTTGGAAAGTGATTGGGTTTTTCTTTTACAAAAAAGCAGTATATCACAAACAAATACTGAATAAAGCCTGATATGAAAATGAAACGCGACATAGTTAAAGCTTTTAAAAAATGGGTAAACATTAAATTAATCTATCATATTTTTAAATCTAAAGAAAGGGGATATGATAGAGATCAGATTCAGTTAAAGAGTGCATTAAAGTATGTTGTTGAAGTCACATATGACATACTTCTTAAAAGAACCTTATTTTTGAAAAGTTTTATTCCTTCCCAAAGGTTAAAGGGTGTTAATATACATTGAAAGTATATAAGGTACATGTTTCAGAAGCTGCATACAGGCTTTCGTCTCTACTTCAAGAAGTAGTTGATTATAATCAACATATTGACCAAACTTGTATATAATTTACGTTTTGGAAAATTTGCAACCGATTTAATTAGATTTACATTTGATGTTGCTAAAAATTGTTTGAATTTGAATTCTGATGGAAAGTATGATAATAACTAGATGCATACAACTTTCTTTGTACAGAATAGAAGGGAAACAATTAGAAAAGGAATTAGAGTGACAATATCTATATAGAGGTATGAAGTCATGATTCTGATCGAAAACAGGACAACGCGGAGCACAATTTGTCAAACGCAGATAGAATGTGAGATTTGAGTGGATAGATGAACATATATATAATCATTTATAAATATCTTAATTTTTGGTGTTTTGATAAGTATAAAAGCAAAATAATATTATCATACAGGTTACGGAGTGTCAATTAGATACATATACGGCAAATTGTCAGTTTAATCTAAGCTTACGAGTGCCACTGGTTTTACCGTACAGGCTTTTTATTTGCTAGAATACATTGTTTTACCATGACAAATATTCATAACTCACACATTTCTTTAATTACCCGACGACAGAATTGCAGGTATATTTCACAAGTTCCAATATGCACAAGTTCGAGTCACATCACATAGCACTCTCTTGTGTTTTTTTACTTGTGATTTATAATATAATCTCTAACCCCGTCATATGGGAAGCTCTGCAAATAGTCTCGAACCAAAAGGTAATGGTATAACTACATCACAAATTTGTCATCACCAAGTTCCGTTGAATCTATCTTTTAGAAAAGAATGCCTTGGAATCTTTTTGGCGTTACACAAACGTTTTATACGTCGACTTTTGTAACGGCATCTTCAAAACTGTTTTAAGAATGCATAATAACAGTTTGCGCAAATGTGAATGGACATTCATTCACTAGTTCGAACTCTAATCATCCCGCAATCGGAAACTATAAATTACACATATGGCATTTGGGGATTAATATGCAAGAAAAGCGATATTTATGTATATCAGCACATTTGGTATTTTGACATGTATCCAAAGCGTATAAACAACATCAAAAACACCCTGCGGTCCTTTAAAAGAACAGTCCTATCAGATTTGTTTTTGGTGGAAAAGAAATTTAAGGGGAAATTCCTGTTTATTCATATATATCATTAGTACATTATCATAAAATAACCAATATGAATCATGTTACTGAGAGTAACATTTTTTGATGAATTGGATTCGACAGCTTGATTGATAAGAGCCCACACTCGGTAAAAAAACCCCACAACAATGAGAAGTGAAGCCATTCATCGGCGATACGAGTGTGAAAAGCCGTGCCATGGCATTACAAAGCATTGTTGATTAGTCTTATTATAATTCATTTGTGAAAATGTGGATATCATATCTATTCATATTGTATAATGTTTTACAATAAGGAAAAGTACAGCGCATTTTGTCATGTCACCCCCCGAAGAAACAACATGGCGGACGGACTCTATACATGTAAGTAACAGGCTCACCGTAATAAAAGAATAACCATCCTCAACCCCCCCCCCCAACCCCCCCCCCCAACCCCCCACCCCCCACCCCCTTCCACCCGCAAAAACTCTTTATGTTTCTGGGGAAATAGTTGTTTTCTGCGCCGTCTGGACAAACTTAAGACGGTTCAATTGTTGACAGAATAATAGAAAAAACTTTCCTTTATTTTTTCTTGCTGAAAATGATTTATTACTGTTAAGCTTATGACTTTATGGGCTGTCAGTTCGAGACCTAAATCAAGTTCATAGTTTTTAGCATGAACATTTATACAACGCAATTCTTTTTCCAACAAATTTATTTGAATGTGTTAGGCTTTTTGACGTTAAGGGAGATAAGTGTTTGTTTGATTCTATGTTTGAACGTTGGTTGAAAATTAATTGTTTTCTAACAAGTTATAAAACTCTAAGGATTTAATTACAGAAATAATTTTAATTTGGATCAGTGAGTGAACACGGCGAGTTTAAGATCTAAATATGTGGATTTGCAAAGAAATATCCAATTTATGAAATTTCCTTATAACTGCCTTCTTTTTCAGATCAAAGGAAATGATTAATTGTTGAATGTTCCACTATCACGAAACAATTTAGAAATACAGGCCATTTAGATAGTGAACATGTGTAATTATCTACATTAATACAATCCTTATATTTAGATAGAGTCCCTTGCGGAAATCGAACCAGCACTCAATATTGCTAGCACTGAACATACCAACTGCTTACCCACTCAACCATCGAACTTTTCGTAGGAATGAAACGGCTTCTTTCCTTCATTGACTTTTTAAGTGCGATTCCTTTTAGTATTTCTACTTCATATTTCTCAAAAGTAAGTTACACCAAGTTTTACTCTAATTGGGAAGACTACTTACCATTTATTAATAAGTATTTACTTCTTATACTATCATCGGATTACGGGTATATTCATCATTATTGCATGTAATATATTTACTTATACATTATCTAATAAACCCGGAGACAACAGAAACTGTTGTAGCAAATATGGTGATAAATAGATCACGCTCATCTCTCGATATTTCTAACGATCCACAGTAAATTAAGTTAACTTGTATGTTATTTAACAAACGTAATCCGATTATAAATGTTGATTCTAAAAGACCAGAAGTATTTAATGAAACTTTGCATTAAATCCGCATGAACTACGATATAGGAAATATCAAATTTTCATAACAGCCAGAAGAGCAAAAACGGCAGCCGCTATCTTAATCTATTAACAATACTAATAATATGTTTATGTTACAAGATTACTTTCATAAACACTATTTCTTCCTTTATTCTCAGTTCAGAGTTTAGTTAAATTCAAAAGCTGCACACAATACTAGTTCAGCCGTTTTCAACTGTCCATGTTTTTCATTTTGTTCACAGCTGACAATAGCTGTTTTTATATCTCTAAGCCTACATCGGTCGTCTCAACTTTTTCATTGTTCAAAACAAGTCAGTTGTAAAGAACAATAAGTATTCGATTTCCATAGATAGATCGGAAAACCGTGATATAGTGCCCTTAAGATATGTACATGCGCTAACGACAACTATGTTCAGGTGGAGTGAGAGACCACTAAATTTCGACATATAACATAACATCGTAAGTGGTACATTGGAACTGGCATAAAACATTTTAGCTCCATAGTTATCGTTTAGCTCCTAAGGCTTATCGCCGATTGAACAACTTAAAACACAACCGCCCGTTACGATGTCAATAAAGCGTGATGTATCAGCTAATTCTGTATGAGATTGCCCTTTCCCTCTGTGTCAGCAATCTTTGATTTTCCATCTTAATTTTCGCTACTAAATTTTGTTTAATAGTTTTTACATTTTTAATACATTTATGACGTTGACATGGGACGTCGAGAAATGAAATAATAACCAACACTTTGACATTTTTAGAGAATCAATAGGTGTTTCGAAAACAATGCAATAAACAACAAAATACATTAAAAATGTCAAACTCAATCAATTTTTTTTTATCTATCATGCTCAAACTCATAGATTATGTTTACGATATTGGGTCTATAATTCCTCTTTTTTCAATATGTATTTTGAGTATATACTGTTCAATTCAGATAGTATATATTGTGTTGTTAAGATAATATATATTGTGTTATTAAGATAGAATGTATTGTGTTATTATGATATTATCTATTGTGTTATTATGATTAATTTATATGAGGAATGATGCTACAAATGAAGTTAAATATAGAAGTTATTCTATTCAAGACGATATGTCTCATAAGAACAAAGTGACGAACGTAACTGAACTTCCTGAGATCAATGATATTTTGTTAATTACACGATAGACATAAACGGCTTTGTGGCACACTTTCACGTTTCAAGTTGGCTATTTTAGGACATATATGAGGACACGTGCACTCACTTTCAATAAAATTCTTATTCCCTCCAACTACGGTGCAATCCTTAATGATAAAGTTACGGTGGGAGAAGTCACAAAAGGATGTCAAACATCTGAAATATTGACTGTTGCAGAGGACTCCATGAATTTGTGCATCTTTTGAATGTACCTTTATCTCTTTAGTGAGGATAAAGAGAAATGTCCTCTTATGTTCCGTTTCTTCATCCATATCTTATCCACAGTGTAGGCAGCGCCGTTTTTGGTTTTGAGGTTCTATGCAAACTTTGAATATTGCTGATATCGCACTTCCTATATCGGCCTATATTCTTAGCTTGATTTTGATTATTTTCGTTTATTTCGCGACAGAATATCTTACTCGTACAAATGACATACTATGTTTACAACATTTTCGCTCGGAAATACTGATATCAAATCACTCCTGTCGTTAACAAAGTATGTTATGAACACTAATATAATATCCTCTATGTATTGTTGCGGAAGCGAAATTCGAAAGGTTTCTTGCCTACATAGATACATCATTACTACATCATTATTTCACAATACATTTGAAGCATGTTAATGAGTGTATTATGTTTCATGTATGTACAATTTGACAAAATTGCTTGAAGTTAGCCTCACAGATAAACATTGAGAAATGAAGCCGCTTCGAGTTTGAAATGCCTTGCTACAGAATCACAAATAATCATTCCCTGATAGACTTAAAACTACCTCGTTATTCCGATGCAAGACTTCCCATACTAGTAAGCGATGAAAGGTTTCATTTCGGATAGTTTTTTAAAAGGAATTTCCGAAATGTTTAGAATTTTAAAAAAATTGAACTGCCAGTTACATATTTCAGCCAATCAAAGTGTGTATTAAGAAATACCCTGACATGATCACCCGACATTAATTTTTCACCAAACCACTCACTCACTCTCACCACACATTAAATTCACTCATTCACACACAATAAACTCACTCACTCAATCTTAACTATCTCACTCACTCACAGACCCACCAGCCATCAATTCACGCACTCTAAACACACACTAAATTCACTCATTCACACACACTAAACTCACTCACTCAATCTTAACTATCTCACTCACTCACAGACCCACCAGCCATCAATTCACGCACTCTAAACTCACTTACTCATTCACTCTAAACCCACTTACTCCCTCTAAATTCACTCACTTAGTTACTATGTTATATGTTTGATATTTCATATCAACTGAAAGTACGTACTTTTACTTCACCCATGTAATTTTATGTCTTATCGCTTAAATCAAGACTTGAGTAATAGGGTCTTTACTTTATAAGACTCCTTCAGTATACACATTCACGGATCGGAATTTCAGATCAGAAGTTGTGAATCCGTTTAAGTCCCTTTCGTCTGTCTTAGTAAGTTTAGATCTCTGAATAGGACTTGAAAATCAATTTTTAAAATTTGTTAATGAGTTAAATTTGTTCATTGTAATTATTTCATAGCACGAATTTTAATCTATTCGAGAGAACTAATTTGAGTCTGTCTTGCCTGCATGAGTACGTCTAGACCTCAGAATAAGATTTGCAAATCAATTAAAAATGGGACGAGAAAAATTGCTTTCATCGTAATCATTCCATGGCATAATCTCTCATCTGGATGAGAAATCGTTTTAGTCTTTTCTGTCTGCTTTAGTAAGTCAAGATCTCTGAATAAACCTTGCAAATCAATTAAAAAATAAGACGACGTGGGGAAATTGTTCTCATTGTAATTATTTCCTAACATTTCAATCACTCATATGTCTGCTTTAGTAAGTAAAGATCTCTGAATAAACCTTGCAAATCAATTAAAAAATAGGACAACGGGGAAGAATTGTTTTCATTGTAATAACTTCATAACATAATCTCTCAACTATTTGAGAATTCGTTTGAGTGTGTTCTGTCTGATTTAGTAAGTATAGCTCTCTAAAAATGACTTTATCAAACTGTTTATATTGCGTTAATTGTAATTTGTTCATAACACAATCTCTCATCTACTTGAGAATTCATTTGAGTCTGTAGGTTCGGCTTAAGAAGACTGTGAAACAATTTTAAATTGGGACAACGAGGAAAAATTGCGTTCATTGTAATTATTTCATAGCATGAATTTTAATCTAGTTAAGAACCGTCTGAGTCTGTTCCGTCTCTTGCAGACAGGAAGGTCGAATGACCAGACACTGTGCAGTGAACAGACGAGGTCCCCGCCCCTAGTCCGTCTTCTATCATCGCTTCTCATGTCTATCCAACGATTATGTGTCCACTCACCGCCATGGTACCATACTTCCTACAAGTACCATGTAAATACGCCAACGTTTGATTCACCAAGAAACACTTCAGAGCCGTATTTTTTTAAACATAATAAAAATGGTCCATATCTAATATATCTAAAGCTATGAATGACAAATTAAGTCCATTTCTCCGTGCAAATCGTTATTACCAACGAAAGAAATCGTTTTGATCAACCTAGTGACGATAATCGCCCGACAAGGTCTGGATTCGTTTTTTATTAATAAGCTGTGTTTTTGCCTCGTCTATGACACTACACCTGTATTGTGGCTGCGTGCGTCTCAGTCAGGTCTGACATTTGCGTGTTGACCAGATCAGAAGACAGTAGACAGACAAACAGTACTCTGCGGACACTCACTCCCTCAGACACACAGACATACAGACACACTGGAGCGACAAGCTTTTCACTACCCTCTCTGTTACGGACAGGTGTTTGTCCAAAATAACAGGGTTCTCTTTCCTCAAGGTGAGTGATGTTTTTAGTTAAAATTGGTGTTGATATTTAAAGATTATTTCTCACTATATTTATATATATATATGGTTTTATATATGTATAATCTGGAGCAAAGTCCTCCTTCAACAAATTGCCAGGTACAATATGACTTACACGCGTAACACAATTGAATTAAAATATTTTTTAAGAATTGAAAATAATTCATTTGTAAAGACTTTAGCTTGTATCTCGACTGCAAAATATGACTTTTCAAAAATTAATGTGCGGTTTTTGCTTCTATTTGTTGAGATATTCCATTCTGAATAATTTCTTTAGAAAGCTTCTGCTTAATAGTATGTTTTTTCAACGGGGAAGATCAAGGGTTTTAATATATCTTTAATTTAGAATAGAATATACTAAGGTAAATACCGAATATATGTCAATTTTCAAAGAATTTTATCTTTGATTGGAAATAAGTGTTTTGTCGCTGTGCACGATAATTCATTGTTTAAACAACACTTCAAAAAAGTATGTTCGGCAATTTTGATGAGATTGAGATAGCTTTGGATTTGATTTGTTTTTATTTTTTCACTGTTTTCAGAATAAATCTATTAAAGTCAGTACCAGGTGGACTAAAATTGCAAAAGTCGTTCAGTGTGTCAATTCTAACCAGTGCACATTCCGATTGGCTGTGATTATCAAGTTAAATTTATTCTTGCTCTTCGATATTCTTAGATATCACTTGATAATAATTAATATGTTATTATCTTTTGAAAATATCATAATTGGATCGGATATGATTGTTATTTCCCGCTGAGGCTTTTGGGTACTTTTAAAAACAAGCTATCAACATTGAACATACTTTTGAAATAATATTTTGATTTATCACAACAAAAGCTTTTAATCTGAGTACCTATGGAGACAAAAACATATTGATGTTTTTAACTAGTCAGGTTACGTTTATATCAATCTTAACTAAGCCTTCGTTGATTATACCAGCTTTGTATCCCTAATCGTAAACGAGTTTGGAATTATTTAGGATTTGAAAAAAAAGAAATACCTTTAAGGGATATTTTACATACATGTAGGCGCGTGTAAGTGGTTATCAATGCTAACAGTAGATTTTTATTCTTCAAGGACATTTTATGAATCGAAAACATGTTGGCAATATTTGTTTGCATTTTGTTGTTGATCAAAGGTTTACTTCGTCAATCATGAAATAGATTTATATAAATCCATATTAAATTATGATTCTTCAAAGGAGGGTGATCCTCCTACATAAGAAACTATTGTATCGTGATGTACATATAAACGTGTTGAATGAGATTAAAGGGCCACAGAGTATGTCGTCGGAGTCAAATATATCAAACTTCATCAATGCTATAATTCTATCGAAGAAAAGTGAATGTTTCTCCACATTCTCATTCGTATACTTATCCGTTCAGTATTGTAACAATAAACAAGTTACAGTTGTAATCTATGATCGAAAACCGGACAACGGCGCGAGTAAGTGACTCAAAGGTAATTTTTGAATTTTATTTATAGCAGACAAAAAGACAAATATGGATTGGTAGTTTAAGTACATGAAGGTCTATAAAATGAACATCTGAGTTGGAAAGAACCATCTGCATCGTATGATTCAATCTAAATAAAATAAGATCTAAATTCGCTCATTTATTGGTATATAAACGACCGCAAATTACTCGGCACAGCGTTAAATCATTCCTTAGCACAGCGTTCCGTTAAGAACATTATATCTAACAATTTTAAATTAATTAATTTAGTTTACGGATTATTCTAAACATCAGCTCACGAGGCGAGAATTTTGCTATTTGATATAAATGAAGACCAGTTCAACTAATTTGATATTTAGTACAAATGTCATGCAATATTGTATGAATTCCTGCGATCCATATACAAGATACAGATGGAATATTTTTCTGAGAGAGTGAAATTACATGCTGAAGGGCGAGCATTCTAATATTTAATACATCAATTGAATAGATTTTATCAACTAAGGGATAACAAGTACATACATTTATTCAACAAAAGATTGCACAAACTCTTTTTCTTTATTTTTTATATGAAGTTAGAGTGAAGGAAATACCTCTAGCACTGAAATGCAAAGTTTAAAAAATGTAAATATCTGTCAATACAATGTAGATGTAAACAATGAAGATTTATATTTTGTGCATAATATACTGACTTCACTGTAGAACGTTTTAGGGGGAAAGGTGATTTTACAAAAATGAAATAAAAAAGTTACCAATTGAAAGACAATGTTCTTAAACAATTGAACGTACCAAGTTCGGTTGAGGTTCAAGATTCCATTCCCCTATGATCACTCATTAAAATGGACGCATGCAGTTTTCGTTTGAAAAGTTAGTTCTTCTACGACTACGGATAATGTGGTTTACTAATGAGTTGTTTGATCCTCCGAAGATAATACAGAATATCAAAACTGATATTTATCGAAGAAATTTGTAGAAGTAAATTTTTTTAAAACATGCTACGATGCCTTTAAAACTATCTGTCAGCCAGCTGGATGAGGGTACATCTAATTCCGCGTTGCACCTACAGTCAAAGACCCTCATGGATAAATGTCTCCATCACGAAATAAGAGGTATGTCTTTTGTTTCCTGTTAACAAAGCAATGACAAATACAAAAGATTTTAAAAATCAGATTTTCACATGAACATCTGAAGATGGTTCACAAACAATCGTTCAACAGCTTTAGTAGACCACTGTGAATGAAGACACGACCCGCAACAATAAAAGGTTTGCTGCTAGTCATTTGTCAATTTAACTCATTCGTACAGGCTGTCACGAGAATCAATTTACACAATCACCAACGACTAAGTCTTGTAAAGTGTTACCAAACGTTTATGTTTCCATCATGAATCATCTCATTTCTTTTGTTGCAAAGACAATTATTGACAGGAAAATTAGATTTATATTAACTTTGTTTCAAACCAATCTGTGAAATGAAAGGATACCTAAGATCCTACCCGCATCATGTCGTTACACATAATATCTTGGTTTCTCTTTGCTTGCTTGTCTTGCTATAACCATACCAAGTCCTTTATCAGGCTCGTGACACCAATTTAAGATTGGCAAGTTTTCATTTTAATAGCCTAGCACGTTTTGTGAGTGTGTGTATGTCTATGACTGTATTATAGGACCTTTTATCTTATCATATCTTATTTAGAAGCCTGACGAGCTACAGAAGGAAATATACTTAATATTTCTGATTTAAAAATTGGTCATTAAAAAGAGCCCATCCTTCAAGACCCCTTGCTGCAACGGGCCTGATAAATGTTTCAATACTCAACACTAAATTACCCATGAGACTATTCATAAGGAAATCCGTATTCAAATTACCCGCGTAAGCCAATCAAACTGCCTCGTATATTGGGCTTGGGGGCCCCTCAAAAGACGTCTTTCATAACTCTTAGGTCATGCATTGAAGAAAACAGTATGTTTTTCACCTCTTATCTCATTCTAAGGCAGGTTTGCCTTCGAACTTTCAGATTTAAGTTCCATAGCAGGCGTTAGAAATTATCATTCGAACAATAAGTTACTATACACGTTATTCCATCTGTCGGTTGATTGATTATTTGTTTCATGATAAGATTCAAAGGCAGATAGATAGGGGTTCCTGATGAAGACAATGCCAAAATGACCGAGGCGTATCATTCAGGATTGAAGCACTTTTGGTATTATAAACTACTAAAATCATTCTAAACTAGTGTTTACTCAGCAAACTCCAATTGAGTAGTTTATGATTGATAAGGTGACGTTTACAATTGACTTTACATCAAAGATCAGTCTCTTTAATCTCAGAAAACACAAACTGTTTTTTTTTGGTTGTGTGTGGTGTATCTCACTAAGACTTAGATGCCCCTTCCATTATTTGGTATATTTTACATTTAATACAATTTCCTAATCATTTCACTTTGTGTGTGTCTCACGAATACTGAGATGGTATATGACATACCTAGGAACTACCTTTTCAAAATTTCATTCTGGGTTCATCCAGCATTTTAGATTACTTTTTTTTATCTATCTACCTTGAAGTTTGATAAAAGTATTTTACTGCATACACATATTTCCGAAACGCGTATGTTTTAAAAGTGAACAATTCGTTTATCTTGTCTTGAGACTTGAAAAATAACAGTAAATGTTCTATTATATGTCACCGTGACTCAGACGGGTTATCAAAAGATAAAGTAGTTTCTTTTTATTAAACTATATTTTAATAATAAATATACAACTTAATGGAACATCGATATTGCGAGTAAAATCTACCGTTCACTGATCTATCCAGCGATTTCTTGAAAAAATTGATTGATTAAGATAAAATAATTACATTACATAATCAAATTATGAAAAAAAACCCATCTGTTGCTTAATCTTAAAATTCGAAAAACATTACAAACCATAATCATTATCAAATAAGTATTTTTTTTATCTCAATTGGAAACAAAGATTTCTAATTATACTAGTATCGTTGACCTCATTAAGTAAGGTTTAGGGAACGGACAAAGAAATAAAAAATGACTCTTTGAACAGTCATTACCAACTATTCCTTCTCCGAAATTGACTCGAATTACATTATAATTACTTCCGGGAATAAAACGATTGCTGGTTATTCTTACGTCTCAGATAGGGAGATAGACATAAGATATTTCTTTACTGTAAATCTATGAACCTTGGCCAGAGTTGATGCCTAAACTGGTTAATTTCCCTAAGAGACCAATATTGAAACTCGATCCATTGCTTGAGACTCTGATTTCAGCTCATCAGTTAGGGAAGGTAAAATGTTTAAATCAGGATATTTTTTAATCTCATTTAAGAGAATCAACTACACCACGATATTTCAAACGTCTGATGTTTTGTTGTATTTTGTGTTTGTATCATTGCTCCTTGTCGTCACAGTGAATGTTTAAGCATGTGATATGAATTGTCTTATCTAAATTGATTAATGAAAATACAATTCATAGATTTTATTATCATTTAGATATTATTACTTCATTTATTTATTATTTATTCATTTATTTATTCATTTATTTATTCATTTATTTATTCATTTATTCATTTATTCATTTATTTATTTATTTATTTATTTATTTATTTATCTTTCTATCTATCTATCTATCTATCTATCTATCTTTCTATCTATCTATCTATCTATATATCTATCTATCTACCTACCTACCTACCTACCTATCTATCTATCTATCTATCTATCTATCTACCTACCTATATGCCTGTCTGTCTGTCTATATCTATCTATATGTATCTATTAATTTATTATAGCTTGTGTCTTAATTTTTTAGTTTGTCTGTAGACCGGACTATTCGTCCATCCAGTCATCCGTCCATCCAGTCATTCATCTTTCCATACGTCGATCAGTCCATCTGCCTCTGACTGCCTGATTGTATGTCCGTCTGCATGGCTGTCTCTCAAACTCTCTATCTATTTATCCAGCTACACATCTGACTGGCTATTCAAGATTTAAAATTATTTGTATCTCACTGTAAGTCACATCCAGAATAAATTTGCATTCTTTATCATAAATGTTTATAATTATTGGCTGATTTAAAAAAAATACTTTTCTAATGTCTGATAAACGTGTATGGTTTTTTTTGGTGCCGTTTGAAGAAAATATCATCCATGACCTTAGTGTTTCCATCATGTCCTCAACAGTTTGTGTCAGAGCATCTTGTTTATCATTGAATGTCTCAACATCGATGTAGTCGTGCCTTTTGTGACTTTTGCATGAAATTATATCTCCATTGCGTTAGAGATTCAACTGCAATTTTTCATCTTTCGATCGCCTCATCACACTAACCAAGCATCTCCATTCTCTTTAGTTTTACAGATAATGGTTTAGAAATGTTATTAGGTGTTTCATTATGAAAATAATACATTATATTGCCAGCAATTGTCAACACAATTGTTAAACTTTCAATTGGTATAAAACCTCGTGAGCTCTGTATCGTGTATAGTTATTGATTACTATTGTATCTTTCTTACTTCCTCTTATCACAGTTTTTGAACAGTTACTGATATGGGAAATATTATTACTAATAAACCAAGCAATATTCAATTCTCAATTTACGTTCTTAGTTCGTAGCTAGGCCGGAGAAAATAAAAGAGGATTCTCAAATTGTTATGGTGATTAGTAATTTAACGAATTGGTACCAAACCTAGCTTGACGGAGTCAAATAAGCCAAACGTTATCAATGGTGTCATTTTATTGAGAAGTATTAACTTTTACAGAAAAGTATCACCTTAATTCTAGAAGGTTGAATATGTTAACAATATGAATGTATATAGTCACAATTTTGACCAAAAAACCCTGAATATTTAACCACAATTTTGGAAATATATGTATCCAATACAACTTATTGATTGTCATATATGTGGTTTTTATTTTTTAATAAATATGTAATCTTTGTAAAGTTACGTATATTGTGGCATTTATTGTAATTGGGTTATCATTGTTGTTATCGTAGTTATTATTATTATCATTATTGATAAATATACCTTGAAAGACACAGAGTGTTTTAAACTCTTATTACATCTCATATTGGTACTTATATTGTCAGAGCGCTAGGTAAAATATGTCAAAGCATCAGACACTTTGGGTGTCAGACACAAATAGTTGTCAGGGCGTCAGACACAATTTGTTTAATTGTTTTGGAGACATTAGTTATCAGGATGTTTTGGTTTCATCGTGTCAGAGATATTGGTATTAGGGAGTCGGAGACAATTAGTTTAGTTGTGTCAGAGACCTTGTTGCCAATGCGTCATAAAGTAATGGTTTCATTGTGTCAGAGATTTTGTTGTTTGGGCGTCATACACAATTGGTTTAGTTATGTCGGTGACATTAGTTATCAAGACGTCACAAAATTATTGGTTTCATGGTGTCAGAGATAATGTTGTTAGAGCGTCAGAGACAACTGGTTTAATTGTGTCAGAGATATTGATATTAGGGAGTCAGGGACTTTGTTGTTTTGGCGTCATACAAGATTGATTTAGTTGTGACGAAGACATTAGTTACTAAGGCGTCATAAACTATTGGTTTAGTTGTGACGGAAACATTAGTTACCAAGGCGTCATAAAATAGTGCTTTAGTTGTGTCGACGACATTAGTTATCAGGGCGTTATAAACTATTGGTTTCAATGTGTCAGAGACTTTGTTAAGGCGTTATACACGATTTGTTTAGTATTGTCAGAAACTTTGTTGTCATGGCGTCAGAGACATTGGGTTTGTTCTATTTACAAATAACAATATAGTGTTAGGCAATTGATTTAATTGTGTCAGATACTTTTTGTCGTAATACACAACTGGTTGATTGTGCCTTAGGCTTTGAATCCAGAGGACCAAATTGCCAGAAACATTAAAAAATATTTCCAAAGCAAAGGTAGAAACATAACAGACAGACAGTAACCAGACAGAGACTAAATTGAGTTTAGAGGCAATAGTTCGCCAGAAGCATAATAGAATATTTTAACAGGTAAAGCATAATAGCCACGTGGACATTTCGGTTAGGTGAGACCAGAAAGTCAGAGACACACACAGTACAGTAGGACATCACAATGTCACCACGTAAGTGTTACATATACGAGGAGCAGGAATATTAAAGGGGCAATAGAACGTTTTTTGACAGTTTTAATTCTTACATTTTTCCACCAAAACGTCATGTTATGAGAAA
Source organism: Phorcus lineatus (assembly GCA_921293015.1). Lineage (NCBI taxonomy): Eukaryota > Metazoa > Mollusca > Gastropoda > Trochida > Trochidae > Phorcus > Phorcus lineatus. The sequence goes on along the minus strand of OV121081.1, from coordinate 46,037,461 downwards.
TGTATCTGCTGAGGGTCAAAACATCTCATTACACAACCTGATCATCAGTTGTCAAAGAGAAAATAATATTTAAAAAAACAGTGGAGGTCATGTTTGTGTGAACACATTTAGATCATTTGTGCAAAGGTAACGGGTTTGCTCGTCTTAAACCTGCTCCTTTTCATTGAAAATGATTGGAAACATTCGTTTTCGTTTCTCGAGAACAATTCATTTTATCCCAAAAACGTGCTATTGTCCAATCAGAGCAAATATTACAGAAGAATCAGAGACTCACAGACATAAAACTAGCTTCGGATAGAGAAAGATCCGGAGCTCTTTTTACAAAGCAACAGTCATCATGGCTAACCTTATCTCCCATTCTTTAACATTGCACTTACGTTCCCTTACTGACTTGGGATCTTATTAGGGCTTTGTGAAAGGAGGCTGGGGACATTTTGGTACCAGAGACTTGTTTTTGTGTTTTATAGATTCAATTGAAAATGAAGTTTGTTGGTTTTCTGAAAATTGAACACTTTTCATAATGTTAATTATTACTCTTATTATTCCTCTTCATGTATTTTCAGTTGTTAAGGTCAGCGAAATTGACATGACAGTGTATCCGTAAATTAACAACATGCTGATCTAGGCCCTTGATTTATTAAAGGCTTCTGTTTTATTCACATGAAAATAGCATCAAGAAAAATACCTTTCTTAATATCAGTTGATTATGGATGAACAGAATACACTCAACGGCAAAATAAATGTCACCACATAAAATGCAAGATAGAGGGATAAATACAACAGTCGGTTAGTTACATCATCTATGTTATTTCATAAAGAAGATTTTTTTTATTCTTTTAGAAAATTGCCGTTTTTGAATCCCCTTAACTTGTCAATTTAGGAGAGTAGAATAAGACTTTTTGGTTTGTGTTAAGGATATCTTACATTTATGACGAGTCAACTAATTACAGTCCCCGAACAGTTTTAATGTTATTCATATTTTATAACTCTGGGACTTAAATCCCATGATGAGATAACAACTTAAAACAGAGATTTCAGCACCCCTTGTATGTATGAACATGTGTGAAAATTCATAGTCAATACCCTGAAGACATAGGTTTATTTATGAAATAGAACATCAACTTTATCTGGCAGCAGTATTTTGTTATGGGCTCTAAAGGGTGACTTTTTTGCCACTGACTGTATTCTACTGTTAAAATAATATATATTTGTATCATTTCAATTTGTATTTTTCGCAGAGTATGCTTTTGTGGTAAGAGGCAAATACATAACGAACTAATGGCCGATATTATAAATCTTAATAACTTCTGATTATGACCTATAGACCTATTATTATCATGGCTCTAATCAAACAGATATGGTACTAGATGTAACGAATAGATATAAGACTATCAGATAACTATATCAACACATCAAGACATATCGTATTTTATTACCAATACTGTCAGGCTTTCATCAGTTCAATTAAATATGGAAATCGGTAAATTAAAACTGAAATCCTTTACAATTATTTGGTATGATAATGATAATACGTGGTTTCATGGTAATGATTTCAGTTACATCACATCAACTACATGCATCAAAGACTTGATGAGAACTAACAAGAGCGTTATGCCTATTATCAGAAACTCGTAAATAAAATAAGTATGTTAAGTATAAACAACTTACAAATGTCATTAACAGGTGGCGTGCTTAGGAAAAAGTCCTTTAGACACATAATAGACCAGTTTATCTAATCAATATCTAAGATTACATCGTAAATTTATATTTGAAATTCGTTTTGAATGATTTTGAATAAATCCAATTTGAATAAGAGTAATACATAAACAATGATTGAATACAACAATTATCCTTTGATATGTATATAAGAATGTCATAAGTAAAACACTGTCTGTGGTAATAAAACGTAATTTTGTGGCGAAACAATTAGTTTTTAAGGATTATATACTTCAGTTTCAGTAGACACGATTTTGCACTATCAATTAATTTGTTTCTAATAGGAAAATACTGTTTTAACAGGGATATATAGAAAATGATGCTTATGAATTATTGGTGATTGTTGATGTTCCTTTTAATAATAGAGATCGTAGATAATAAGTATTTAATTAATTTCGATATATCGTCTCAAAGATCTAGAGCATCAAATAATTAGGAAATTATATTCATTCCAGAGTAGCGTTTAGAGAAAATTGCTTTATGTATTCTTTTGATAATGATGGTTTAAACTAAATAAACCGTATACTTTTTGATTGCATTCTTCAGGGAATGTGAAAAGTTTTCGTCTGTGAAATGAAAAATAATGTATATCAATCAGGGTCGTATTGTTCTTCCACCTATTTCTAATTTCCTTTCTTGACTAAGATCAAAGCCATTAATTGATAATATTGCTCAAATGAAATTATATTAAATGTAGTCTCTTTGATTAATACATGCTTATCAAATATTACTTCGAAAAAGATTTTTTATATGTGTTAAGACACTTCCAACAAATCTTTCATGTAAGGAAACAGTTCTCAATCCTTAAGTTATGAAAAATGATATATTTATATTAATTGATAAATATGAGGGGAATCTAATTTAAAAAGAATGTTTCTGTTGGCTTTATTTTGAGAATGAATTTATGAATAACAGATAACAATTAAAGCAAGAACATTAAAATTAAAAGTTTAAAAAGGTTTGATGGTAATTGGTAATTGTTATCAAACGTGTTTAGGAGATCATTAACATGATAATCCTGATTTGTCCTCTGAATATTGTGCAAATTAAGAAATGAACTTACAATAAATGATAAAAACCTGAATAATTCTCATCATTGGTGCCATTGCGTCCTCCATCTGGGAAATGTAGGACGCACCATTACGAAATGTTTCAAAAGGTTCATTGAGAAAATTGGTCAATTTAGTGGTTAGTTATTAATGGATCGATGAGAGTTAATTGTTATGTTAAATTTTTGTTCTGTGTCCTGATACACATCTCATTACATATAAGAATATTTGACAATATGAATGACACATCTTGTCTATCGGTTCCGTGTCTTGTCTAAAATCCTCCAATGATGAAATACCCCTCAAAAACACTTTCACACTTCTGGGAACCACAAATAGCAAGCAGTCGACTTAAAAGTCATGATCAGAAACAATGAAGAAATCTTTCCTTTCCAAATAATTGGAACGTTGCCTTCCGTATAACAGGTAAGGTATGAACCATTATCCAAAATCTGAGGTAAATCTGTTTTCTTAGAGAATCCATCTGTAGCTTCTGTATATTTCATAGAGTGACCTCAAGAAAGTTTAAATGACAATTACAACAAATTACATATTTCTTTGAAAACCCAACTGAGTTAAGAAGTAAATGAATATTTTTAGAAACTGTATAATTATTTTAGGACGATTTGAAAGTATTATAGATCAGGCGTCCATGCTGTACATTGATACCCAAAATATCTCTAGAATAAATAATTTCCCCACTTAACTTATCACCAACTTGCCTAATTTGCCTCTCCTCTCATTGATGCCCTTCTATTTTGACAATATAATGATCCCTCAAAATAGATAATATTATTTTCAAGATATTGAAAATAGGTTTTGAAAATCCGGTCTAATATTTCTTGACGGAAGTCAACATTTCATTGCTTTCTGGTCGAGTTCATTAATGTAAATCTTTGCAAGAATAAACTTACAAATTTTGAATCCAATCGAACAGAAAAGGCCAAATTTATAAACATGCTTACATACATAGGTGAAAGGTAGAAATTTCAAAGATCGTAGGTCTTTTTACAATACGTATAATTGCGGGTATTTTAGGTTTTAACCTGAATAAGCCTTGAGTGTTCCTTTTGAACTAGTATCTGAGTTGTAAAATAGTTAGGTTTATCATTTGAATTCTGAAATTAAATTTCTTTGGTATGAGTAATGATCAATTTCGAATATTTTATTGGATTTTAGCTTTTCCTGCATAGTGTTCCCGACTTAATGACTCCTAAGAGGTTTAGCCATTTTGTGTTGTGTAAGTCGTTTTTATGACAAAAGGGCAAACTTTATTTGCCTCCTTAATAACTAAATCATTGTTCTTTCTTAAATCTTATAAGGCTTTAGACTCACAATTAGTTTAGTGTAGTTAACGTTGTTTTAATGTATGAAAATATTCTTTTTAGTTTGCAAATAGTTTTATTACATCGCCATTTCATGGTGTTTTGTATTTAAAGATACCGAAGAAAAAATATTCCTGCAGAAAACAAGAAGATATCTTCTCGCATTATGTTTATTTTGTATTGTACTATGATATAATCCTTTGTATACATCAGTTTGATATTTTATCGTGTTATCTAATATTTGATATGGCGTTGCAAATGATCTATTCGATTCTATGTTCATGCATTTTTTGCAATAAGGCAGACAGTGTAAATGATTATTTATGAATGTTTATGAATATGAACTGTGTGTCACTCTGGTAAAAAAGATGAGATATGACTTTGCTTTTGTATGCCCGTATTATAAAGATTCAAGAGAATAAAACATATAAAACAATTAGCTTTTGAAATATCCTTTGTATCAATGACAAAAAATGGAAACATATCCATCACTCTATGGTAAAACATGCTCTAGGGAGTAATTTATCGTTTAAACTTTTATTCCTTTTGTACAATGATTATAAAATAACCATTCATTTTATGGTAAATAAAATGCTCAGGAGAAGTAATTTATTATTTGAGCTTTTATTCCTTTTGTACAATTATTATAAATTATACCTTTCAAAAGAAGAAAGGGGATATATTTTATAACATGCCAGTAAAAAGAAGAAAGGAAATATTTAATTAATAAAATTTAAACGGTATAATATCTTACTATTTTAGTGGTGTGTATTGTTAATCAGTTTAACATGTGCGTGAGAAATCAAGGACAATCTTTATCTTATATTCGTCTTGGCTTCACCAATGTGGTGTATCTGTTCTTGCAAATAGATAAATTCCGTTCGATGCCAAAGACATGATATTCGTTACGAGCACTTCGTGCTTATTTGTTTTATTTATTAGTTTTTAACTTAAGAGTCAACCAAAATTAACCTGACGGACATTTTGTACTGTTAGATACATAGAAGTAAGGTTTTACTGAGATTAATTTCACTGTTAAGAGAATATAACAAAGGCAGCAACAATGTCATTTTTGTAACTTTGTTGGAAGTTTCAGGTTGCCACAAGGAAATTTATTTGAGTTCAGTAATTAAACACCAAAGAACGGTTTACCATCGTATCGTCATATAGTTATAATGAGCTTGCTAGAAAGTTTATCAAAGTGATATTTTTGTGGATAACCAATTGTTTTGCTTAATTTTTGTTCAATTATCCAAAAGAAGAATTGACTATTGATCCCCAAATGCAAGAAATAAACCAAAGTAATATCCTTGTCTGAAAGTAATTGTATAAGAGTTTCGAGTTTAAGATACATGTAATTACATGTATCGACATTCAAACAACGCTTGATTGTTTCATAAGATAACATTTATGTACAGAATAAGTATAGATATATAATGCTAAAAATAAGTCTTGTGAACAGTCCCTGAAACCAACACGTAGATGCATGGGTTCCTGCCATGTCATTGGAAGGATGTCCAAGAAGGAAGGCTAAACCATCTTCTAGCCAATACATTAAACGTGTGAGCTAACCCCGCCTGCGAATATGCAAAGTACAAATCAATGAGATCCAGGTAAGGCTTACATACCAAATGATAAGTTTGTATCTATACATGTAAATAACAATGGACATGTTCCGCCCAGTACAGTGACGCAGATGTATAAATGCTTTGTTGAAGAAGACATTGTTATGCGTTGTATCAGCTACAACTGCAACATCTTCTTCATTGCTGAGAATTAACAAGCAGTGTTCTTCAAGAAAGAGAAAGGTATTTCAGAAATATTTGACTTTGATACATATATTTACAGTTATCTTTGTAATATACCTGTTATCTTATGCAATTTTGGTTTATATAACCATATATTTATATCCTTAGATTTGATAGATATTTGACTACTTCAAATGGCTTTGGTCGGATTCACTGAATTGACAATATGAAATCATTCTTTGACTTCATTCCTCAAGGAGGAGGTGTCAATTCATGATATGTAATATCTTGTAATCATATCATATGTATACAATTAATGTATATATACAAGCTCTGAACTTCTCATGTTGCCTTCGAAACTAATGATTAAGTACTTCTCATTTCCATCTAACAAAATCTATTTAATATTGCAAAACGATATTCATGAATTATTCAGATTCGTTAGATACTGATATGATATAATTGAAAATTAAAAATTGTTAGCAAGGTGCTTTTTAACTTTGAATGGGGCAGTAGGATGGATAATTGGAGAGAAACATATTTCGCAGTATCAAGCTTAAAATGGGTGGAAATGAGCTATTTTAGATATGAAATTGGGAGGTCTTCAAAATTCCGAGATTAATTAGTTACCTCATAATATACGGTTAGATTGTGTTTTAAGTAATTTTGTCTCTAATAGTAAGCATTTTCATTATATAATGTGAAATGAAAGTTTGACGGTCAAGTGAAACGATTGGTTTTTTGTTGTCTTTGTTACTCACCCTATATGTATGGTTTTATTTATGTTTAATTTATTACAAATTGAGTTTTTATTCCCAGTACATGGTTTTTAATAATGAATTTAGAGATTTAGGCTTTTGGACATCTAGAAGTATTGTTAGATAAGTAGTTGAATTGTTAAGATAAATAAATAGTGTATCCTGACCAGGAGTGAATGTATTTGAATAGTTCGATTTCAAAAGTAAAGAAAATGAATATACTATTTGAAAGTATATAAAGGTATCTTTTCCTCTTCGTCTCCATGCTGGACTAACTTGAATTTTTGTCTGTCCACCACAACCAAAGCTCTGTGCATTCTTCTACAGGAAATCATTTCCCTTAAAAGTCAATGTTATAAAAGAAACTTAAATCTAAAAAATAATCATGCACTATCTCTCGAAATACACATTCAAACTGTTTCGGTAATAGAACATGTTAGATTTACATAATTTCAGACTAACTTGCTCAATTAATCACGTTTATTAATATTAAAGCCTCCAATATTTGATAGGTAGATATGTTGATAAGATATAGTTCCTCCCGCGCTCTCTGATTATTTCCATGAAATTATTTTTAACAAACGAATGCTAAAATCAAAATAGCTGTTAATCTTTGATGAAAGGATTATTTTGTAAAAACAATGGGTTGATGTACATCGATTTCAGCTTACAACCACATCGAGTGACTCAACCCATGCTTTTTCCCTGGTTTCGAGACCAGAGCCCTGTCAGCGGCCATTGACTGATTACTATCGAGATGAAAACGATACTGTTGATATGATATCGAGCATTAGTACCCATACTTGTACTGAGGCTCCTGGGCATTCTCTCAGTGAACTGCTAGTATCGATTAGATGATGCATGCCGGCAAAGCGTGAACACAACCGTGAAACCGTGAAAAGTCTCTGCAATTATTTTGAACTCACTTTTAGCCTGATTACAGTGTCTGTTTTTAAGATTTAAATATATCAGGACTGAAATCTTAATCTTATAAAGAAGTTGGTATCGTGGGTTTTCTGATTAATTTGATCTGATTAATTGAGACTAAGAAAGAATTTATCTTTTTTTTCTCTTCAAACACATATGCATTGTTATAAAATGATCAAACGTCTCATCTGAAATTTACAAACAGCAGGTTTAAAAGCTAGGAGTCTCTCTCCCAATGGCAAGTGTTGAACGCACGTAGTCTAAGGAAATCATAAAAATGATATTTGTTCTTGACAAATATTTACTGAGAACTGCACATTTTTTATCACAGTTCAACATGCTTCTACAGTACTTTTAAACTTCTCTAGCTAACCTTGTTTGCAAGGTTTCTTGTTGTGAAGAACTTTTCATTGTGTTAACACTGCCGAAACACATCAAGGTCAAATACTTCAATTTAATGAGCTACATGCTATTATTGATATCCTATACCTGTAGTAGACAAAATCTAATTGTTTTATGATTGATATTTTATCAGTAGTCAAAGAAAAAAAATCAATATTTTTTTAAATACAAAATTAACATTTATCTCTATTTTGTGTCCAATATATCATCGAATCGAAAACATAACATCTTAAGTTTTAATGCATGCACTTGTCTTGTGTCAAACACTTATACTGAACTTCATTTATAAACCACTCGATAAGACTGCAGAATCGCTCAACTGTGCTCAGGGACAACGTTTGACACAAATAATAATGAAATTAACATGCGACATGAATCCAATATGACGAACATCATCAGGGATATTGTATATGGTTTATCTGATTGATACCGTGTCGGATCCAAGGGAGTTAATGTTCTGTTCTGTATTTTACTGCTCTACACCTTAATTTGCCTACACAATTATCAAAGCAAAATTACCGATGAGTACACATGCTTGTACCCCTTTCACTACACCACAGGAACTCAAATATCAAATATTAATGTCGACAGCTTTGTACCGACAATAAACTCTTTCTTAAAGTTTCTTACTCGCTACTGTCTTATACTGACACGTGCTACCAGAGTATGCTACTCGCTATTTTCTAATACTGACACTTGCTACCATATTATACTACTCGCTACTCTCTAATACTGACACTTGCTACCATATTATACTAGTCGTTACTCTCTAATACTGACACTTGCTACCAGATTATACTACTCGCTAATCTCTAATACTGACACTTGGTACCAAAATGCTACTTAATGCTATCTAGCTTTGTACAGAACATATTGCAACCATATTTACATTTAAAATAATTACTACCAAAGGTTAGAAGATCCCATGAATTCGTACCAAAAAGCTATAATTTCAAATATTCTATACCTTTAATTTCATTAACTTCAAATGATTTGTATTTAAGCTACTTACCTTGTATCAACTTTCATATATCGTGTACCTCCTCTCTAGTCGAGGGATCTAAAAAGAACATGTAAGAAAAATACTTATCAACTATATTTTAAAACAAATTTAAATTGCATGTGGTGAACGTTGCAAAGAATTGATTAACCTATAGCTTTTAATCTAATTCGTGTTTAAGTTTCTCTCACAATTACATGCGTCTTTCTTGACAGATTTGATCAGGTTCCCACAAGTTTAAAGAGCTACATTTTATTTGACAGAAGGACAATAAATTAGTTATGTTGTATTCGGGTGACGATGGCACTTAAAGAATAAGGCAACACATAACACGTGAAGTTGACACATGCAATTACCCAGAAAGTCATTATTAGGTTAGCTCTCACGCTTCATCCGAGCTCCCCTGATACATTACAATAGTTTGCAAGACAACGAAAAGAAAACAATTGAGGCCGTCCATCTAAGTACTCCCTGAATGCCTTCCTAATTAACTTAACTCTAATTAGGTAAAATAATTATATACAATACGACTAGCAAAGCAGATTAGAGAGCCACTGGTCAAGCATCTGTATGTTTAGAGATGTGGGTCACCTATCTGCCCTGGAGTCAAAAGTGCCCGGACAAGTCCAGGATGTTTTATATTAGAATGTCTGTCGCATTGAAATCGCTAAGGAATCGTGTCTTAAACATTAACCTTTCTCTTCAAAGATGACAATGAAGTGAAGGTAACGCCAAGGTTGATCATTTTCGAAGGTTTAACGGGAATTCGTTGTCGTTGAGAGATGTTTTGTAATTTGTAAGTGCGTGATTTTGTTTAATGCAGTATGTCTTGTTTAGAGAGACACTCCTTGTTTGATATGACATTTTATATGGCTGATATAAATCTAACAGATTCACATCTAAAAGCCATAAAGACACATAAAGGTTTGCAGCTTTTCAAACTTATAGATGTACGGAAGCCGAATAATCGGAAACTATTTAACAATAAAATACTAACAGCTCCACTCTGTCTTTATTTGGTTTTCGAAATGTTTGAATAATGACGTTTGACCCTTTGATGTGAGCCTGCTGTGATAAATTTCCCCCGTTTGTTATAAAAATCACGATTTGATAACTTTATATTATTATCGCCCGTGTAAGATAATGCAGTGTTATATTCATACGGCGATATTAAACTAGTGTAATACCGCTGCACGTATGACGTCATAATATATTGGTAATGACGTCACAATGTTAGCACCGCCGTCACAATGTCGGCCCAGTCGCGGAAATGCTTTGTTCAATACACTTTCGGCAATCATGTTTGATTGCTAAGGTCAAGTAATAAACGGAATACTAAACTTCCTTCAATCTAATACTATTTTTATTAGACTCGTTAATGATTTGGTATCAAACTCGCTTTCGCTCGTTTTATACTTAATCATTAATTTGTTTAATTAAATGGAAGGTGGTTTAGTGTCCTCTATTTATCAATATTCTTTGCTGATTGACAATGATTTTCAGCATCAGTTTGGTTTTTTTACTTTTAAAGAGACATAGTTGTTAACCTTCCTTAATCGATGCACGTCTTTATAAAGTCAGTAATACATGTATATGAAAGTAAGTCAAGTCCGATTACTTTGGAAAGACTATTAGACTCTGACAATTGTTGTCTCTTCATGTTTCACTGAACAAAAAGAAACTGAAAGTACAATAATGTCATATACATTTAAAGTCAATGTTTCAGTATCCTATCAGTTACCAGCGGCATACGAAATGTGTAAATATACACAGTTTATAGCAATATCTCGTGTCATGGTCAGCATCAAAGGAAACGGCGTACGGTCAGATTACTTCGGTAGTAGGTAGGAAGGTAGGAAGATTAGTGGGTGGACTTACTGGCAAGGTTTTTCGCCTAAAATTATATACATGCGTCAGACAAGAAAACTGATAGTTGACAGAGAATTAAAAGTATAAGTGATAAAAATGCTGTTCGTGTTCATGTTATCTTTTGTTATTGACAAAATTGGATTTTGATCTTTTTCCTCAAACATCAATTGTACTCCAAGTACGATTGTATTAAAGACACCTCTACCTTCCTAGGTCTTTATGAATTTCAGACCTTAGATCCTTATATTCCTAAAGTTAAACCAGAAAATGACAGACCCTCCATGGTAATTGAAAAAGTTTACAGATAAGGAGATAGATATTTGTCAAATGTTCCCTGTATGTGTTGCAATCAAGATGACCAAATCCTCAAGAGTTAGAATAACTTCACCTTTTTGATATTGTCTACACAGCGTGTAGGAACCTTAGGAATTCGAAACGTATGACAAGAGTTGTCTCACAGAAATATTCGGCGTTACAGTATATGCATGCATCGACTGATTCTGTCTGAAAGACGTCGGTATCCAATAGCTTGAATAGAACTTGCATCCTGTATCGGGTTAATGGTATGATAGATGACATTGTCGTCTCTCCCCAAAATGACCACAAGACCAGGCAATGATCAAAGAAGATATAATGACGTTAGTAGATAATTGCTCTGCGATTTTATGATTATGATATGGTATGTTCTGTGTCCCTGATCGCGTATAACCAAGTTCAAAAGATTCGTGCCTTGAAACACGCGTTTGCCAGAGACAAATATTCCACCAGATATTGAAGCTTATCCTGGTCACATGATCACATAATTTATCTGTTAAAGTGTTAAAGAGTGGACATCATGACATCGAAAAATGAAGAAATTAAATAATAAGTCAATTCATATAGCCAAGGCAAATCCTTCTAAAGCTGCTGAAATACGTGTTTTTAGTCATCATTTTTTAAAATTATACGGCATAACATATGTATTAAAACTACCGTATATGTACAACTTAAAGGTAATGATAGTTATTCTTTTGCTTATTTAAAATGTTTTTCTTATTTTGTTCATTTTACGTGCTAATGTAAAACATATTGTTGACATTTTTAAGAAGGGAGTTCGATGCACCAATGAGCCTTTTGATTATTTTTTTAATCATAATCATCGATCCATAGTATGTCTCATATGGCTTCTACGAAATGATTAAAATGAGTATATAATGTATGTTACTCGAACGAGAAAACTATTCGAGCATGACATCAAATCTTTATAAAAGAGAAGAGAGGAGATACTTCTATGTTTTAAGACAACACAGACATAAAAAGGCAACTCCGCTGAAACACTCGTTGTTTGACAAAATTGATATGTGAAAATGTGAAGAAAATAATCAAATATGAAACACATGACACTTTTAAAAGTTATGCAAAGTATTATCATTAACATTGTCACAATACTTAGTAAAACTTCTCACATGGAAATTCAACATTATCGTTCCAAACATGAATCAAAATGTCTTGAAACAGTTTCATTTTTTAATCAGTTCTTGTGTTTGTACAAACACAACGCGTTTTGTAGAATATTAAAACAATGAAAACTTATCAAGACCACTATGAATACCAAACGGCAAGTACTGAGTTATACATACAAGGCTGATGCATAAAATTGTTAACATAATCCATTTGTGACAGATATATTTTCGCAATAAAATGAACCATTAACAAAAATAATAGCCGTTTAGACGTGAAAACTATCTCATACGTGCTAGAGAACTGGGAATAAAGATCCTGGCATTGTCTAAAACTGGACCATATGTTCGCTAATCTGATGTTCCGGACATGTTTGTTTTTAATGATAAGAATATGCTGAACTATCAGTCTGCAAAACAGTTAATAACAATTATGATTTGGAAATGTTTTTTTAATGTCATAGTAATGCCTACGATAAAATACCGGTATTGGAATTTATGTCGTTTTGTTTCTGTTTTGATTATAAAAGATGACATTACTTTGTCTCATTCGAGATTCATAGGTGCCATTTTGCATGGATATCTTCAAGAACCTTTCTTAATGATGTCGTTCGATGTCTTCCAAATTAGCTTTAGTTTCTCCTCTTTAGAATGGAATTTTTTAAAACTTTAACGAAAACTCGTCTTATGTATTTCTTACAAGAATGTTGTTAAAGTAAGTGTTATCTTTGTTAACAATAACATCACGTTTTAGTATAAAATTATATAAGAGAAAGACCAGAGAATAACGTTCTTACGATTAAAAATCCATTTCTAGACTTCTCTCTTTTAATCAGTGCATCTATTCAATTCTTATTCATTTAATGGATTCTTTCTAATAAACAAAATACAATTTGCAGTAATACTGGTATAATCAATTGAAATCTGATACAGGTAAAAATTAAGCGGCAATTATAAGCCCTCAAAATGCCCGCGTTCTTCGAGGTATTAATTTTGTTTGGAGATTTGGGTAACATCTTTCAATGTTGAAGCTTTGGATCATTAAAAATTAAGAATTTTCTCTTATTATTTCATATGAGCACGAATCGCCTGATAATAATCCACAGCTCTAGATGCTCGAAACGCTTTTTTAAATGAGCTGCTGACACTAATAGGTGATGAAGTGTCAGATGGTAACATTGTCAGCTGGCAACACTGACAGCTGGTAGTACTGTCAGCTGATGACACTGTCAGGGGATGACACTGTTGGCTTGTTACATTGTCAGATGGTGACACTGTTAGTTGGTGACACTGTTAGGTGACGAAAATGTTGGCTGGTTACACTGTCAGCATGTTACACTGTTAGTTGGTGACACTGTCAGCTGATGACACTGTTAGTTGGTTACATTGTCAGGGGATGACACTGTTGGCTGGTTACATTGTCAGCATGTTACACTGTTGGCTGGTTACATTGTCAGGTGGTGACACTGTTAGTTGGTGACACTGTTAGGTGACGAAAATGTTGGCTGGTTACATTGTCAGCATGTTACACTGTTAGTTGGTGACACTGTCAGGTGATGAAACTGTTGGCTGGTTACATTGTCAGCATGTTACACTGTTGGCTGGTTACATTGTCAGCTGGTGAAACTGTTGGCTGGTTACAATGCCAGCATGTTACACTGTTGGCTGGTTACATTGTCAGCTGGTGACACTGTTAGTTGGTGACACTGTCAGGGGATGATACTGTTGGCTGGTTACATTGTCAGCTGGTGACACTGTTAGTTGGTTACATTGTCAGCTGATGAAACTGTTGGCTGGTTACAATGTCAGCATGTTACACTGTTGGCTGGTTACATTGTCAGATGGTGACACTGTTAGTTGGTGACACTGTCAGGTGATGATACTGTTGGCTGGTTACATTGTCAGCTGGTGACACTGTTAGTTGGTGACACTGTTAAGTGACGAAAATGTTGGCTGGTTACATTGTCAGCATGTTACACTGTTAGTTGGTGACACTGTCAGCTGATGACACTGTTAGTTGGTTACATTGTCAGGGGATGACACTGTTGGCTGGTTACATTGTCAGCATGTTACACTGTTGGCTGGTTACATTGTCAGATGGTGACACTGTTACTTGGTGACACTGTTAGGTGACGAAAATGTTGGCTGGTTACATTGTCAGCATGTTACACTGTTAGTTGGTGACACTGTCAGCTGGTGACACTGTTAGTTGCTGACACTGTCAGGTGATGAAACTGTTGGTTGGTTACATTGTCAGCTTGTTACACTGTTGGCTGGTTACATTGTCAGCTGGTGACACTGTCAGGTGATGAAACTGTTGGCTGGTAGCTGTTGGTTCCATGTGATTCCAGCTATCCTGGAATGCTTTGTGACGATTGAGTCTGTGAGGTCATAACTGACATCACACGACCCTACGATCGTCTCAACTAGGAGTTATTACATTCTCTGTCAGGTCTCTGTTGAAACCTGTGTGTAAACCCTTTTTGCATCACTCAAGCAACTAGCTTCCAGTTAATTGTTTTCTTGTTGTTAAGTTAAATGTGTTATTGGCGAGAAAAACTATCCCTTTTCCTTTTGTTGAATATATTACAACACATGAACTTCAAATGAAAATAGAAAACATGTTAATTGCATGTTCTTAACAACATTCAAAATAATCACTTTATTTCTTAAACGTTTCTACAACATTTAACTATTTTGTAAGTCATAGAACATTTTTATATCTAAAGAAAATTACTATTAAACAAGTTGATATTTCTCAAAAGAATTAAATACACCGTAAAACCATAAATAACTATCGCGTACTTATGTTATAATGTTTAACTTATGGAAAACATTTATGAAATTTGTTCGAAGCTCCTCAAAGATACATTATGATATTTTCCAATGCCTGAAGTTATTATTCGACTTGATTTCCTCATTTATCTGTTTTAATGGTGTTTCGTCATCAAGAGCAATATGTCCATCCCTAATAAAAATTCAACATAAATATATTCTATAAGTTCAGTGTTTTTATTTTTGTAATAAAACTTCGTATTCATTCCTTAACGATATGTTCTTATATCTTCCGAAGTTTAGCATTACAGTTAAAAATACCCCAACCGGAATATTTTTGAATATTAATTGAAGTTTGAAGACTATTCCATATAAAAATGAGTCTAGTGATTCATAGTTTTTAATGTAATTAATTCCGTACAATCAGATTTGAGAAGAAACATTCAAATGTCAGAAGATGCATAACAATGATTTTCCAAACTGTACATTTAAGTCGGCGTCTTTATTGTCTTTTAAGGACAATCAGGAGGAGTAAAGCTATTCAAAATTGCCATAGATCTCCTTAAAGACGATATGCTCGATTTCAAATGGTTATTTGATTCACATATATTTATTTATGCTTGTGATATCGTTGCATTCTTACCTGTGCAATTGTTTGTATTCATGTTTCAATGTAATCTAATTGAACATGAACAATAACTTTCAGTATAATTAAAAACATTAAATCCTTTCAATACAATAAGACAATTTTCAGATATGATACAAAATATAAACTTATGAAAAATATAAAAATGAAAAACCTATTTCAAATAGGCTTTAATTGACGTGTAAAATAACTTTTAATGGATTTGAACACAAAATTGTTCAATATACTTGAACATGAAAAAAATAACTTTCAATGTAATTGATAATGAATAAAAAAACTTTCTATATGATTAAACATGAAAAAAAATAGCATTCAGGAGAATTGAACATGACAAAATAATTTTCAATTTAATTGAACATAAAAAATAACACCCGGTATGTTTGAACATGAAAAGACTACTTTTCAGTATAAATGAACATGTAAATAGCTTTTCAGGTTCCATATAGAAATATGTATGTGTATGCTATGTATTGAGTAGAATTAGACTTGACAGACTTTAAACTGTCTCCTTTTTAATTTTAGTTTGTAAAATTACATTTTATATTGTACAATTCAAGTAACATTCTAAAACATTATAATCTGGTACTGATCCTTATGTTTTTAAAGAGCCACTCCGTGAGTTGGAGTCATATATGCCAAACTTAATCAATGGTGTCATTTGATCGCAAAATATCGATTGTTACCAAAAAGACACATTTAAAAGCTTATTGTTTTTTACAGTGACAATATGAAGGTAGAACGTCGCAATTGTGATCGAAAACCGGACAGTGGCGCGCGTCAAATAGTCAAACGTAATTTGGGAGACTTATCTAAAACAGCCAGGAGGGCAGTGAGGAGTAGATAGTGTTATTTAGGTTATATAACTAGTATACATGTATATTGGACGTGATATCAAGATATCTGTCGTGATATCTGTTTTTAGATTTTTATGGAAAACCAGTATTTGTAATATATATGTCTTTTGGACATGAACAGTTAAGATGGTTTGTTTTTATATCACTACATATAGCATTTAGGTTCGTATCAAAGGTAAATAATATGTTATAAAAATCATATATTTGTACGAGAACATGGTTTTATATAGGCATCGACCATCATAAACTTAAATAAACCTGTACTTATTTGACTTGTGTTGTATATATGAGGAGAAAAGTTTTGATACAGCTGCTTAAAAAATTATTATGATAAAAATAAATCATATTCAATTTGTTACAATATTTTCTTCAGGTATAACCATATAGATAACTAGATGAGCGTTTGCGGAACACGGCAAAAGCAGAGCAGCCTCGAAACTGAGGGTTCCGCCTTCCCCTGTTCCGCCTTCTTCACAGCCACAATAAAATGGGCCTTTCTTTTCTAAATATACCACAAGGCAATGGGGCATTTAACTCAAGACATCGCATTAAAAACTAGTAGCATTTGGATGTCATGACATTATGGGGGTTATTTCACATATTGCCCATTTTTTAAAGTGATTTTAGCATTTGTGACTTTGAACTTTGACCTTGAATGAGAACATGTCCAAAGAATTCCAAAGGGGTATAATCAATACAAGATTAATCAAAGATCTCAAAAAAACTATTTCTGATTTCAAAATTTGACTCAGCCTACCAAGTGTTAAAAGTTAAATAAAGCATTTTCCCAAAACGTAGGCCATGATCTCCTTGTGACCTTGACCTTTGGCCAATCGTACCGAAAACCTTTTCAAATCTTGGTAGTTCTATATAGTAGATATATACCATATATTAGCCTCATTGCAACAAACCTTTCCAAGTTGCCGTGTTTAAAAAGAGTTTAAAATAATTTTATTACTCACGACCTTTACCTTTGACCTTGAATTGAAACATGACAAGAGAATTTCCAGGGAGTATTATCAATAATGGTTCAAATGAGTTCTAAATACCTTTTCATGTTTAAAAAATTGATTTTTTTTTATCTCGCGACCTTGACTCTCAATGTGACACATCAAAACATGACACCCCATTTATTGTTGATAATGTATGACACCCCAAAATGATAATAATGTATTTCTTAAGTGCCCGCTGTCCTGCTTCCAGTTGTCATTGGCGCTACAATAAAGTCTAGGAAAGATCAACATTAGAGATAGAAATGTCTGTAAGAGAGTCAGAAAGAATTTAATGTTCCTAAAGAAAGAGACTTGCAAAGAGCTGGGGATGTCTCTGAAACGCTTTAAACAAACTTGTAAACCCATTATTCGTTTACATGGGTTGCAGAATATGTACATAAATCAGGAACTTATATTCATGTTTCAATACTTTTACAGGTGTATGTCATATAATATGTTATCTAATTTGCAGAATTTGGCGAAAAGAAACTCACAACAGTATGCATGCGTCCTTGCTGCATCTTTTTTGGTGACCCATAGTATATGTAATTTTATTTATGGGTTATTTTTTCTCTAAATAATAGTTTAGGTCCTTAACATATAGAATTAAAATCAATCTGATAAAAGATTAGATGTGTGAGAAAGAAATTACTATGAAGTAGTTGATCTTGTGCAGTGAAAAGGATTTTTTAAAGATGGTTATGATGATTAAAGATGATTTATTAACCAATGTTTTGATTCTCGAAAATCAACATGTAGTATGTAAACATAAACAAAATATGAATTATTACAAACTATTATGAAAAGGATCAACAAACGGACTACATCAGCCTTCACCACCCATCTCCATAAACAACCATAAACCATAAATTGTGAAAGAAACATTTATGAAAACTACACTTATAAATAATAAATGTAATGTTTTAAATGTCTTGATTCATTAATGTGTTTATCTAACCACAAATTGTGTTCAAATTCACTTAAATCTAACTTGAACCCTTTTTATTTCAAGCCAAATGAACCTTCACTGATATCATTAAGTTAGTGTGTTTAAATTTGTCTCGCCACTGAGCTCAACAATTTTATTCATTTAAACATTTGAAAAATGTAGGTCGCCAGAAACGATAAGTAGTGATGACAAATGCAAAGCGGTCTGAAGTTTTGAAAAGGCATTATTCTCCGACAGAGATACTCCTTTGTTCTGAAAGAAACAATCGCTTTCATCCTGTAAGTGATTTCTTTCGCTGCACATGAGCATGTTAAAGAGCCACTCCATGAGTTGTTGGAGTCATTTTTGCCAAACTTAATCAATGGTGTCATTTGAACGCGAAGACACATTTTAAAGCGTATTGTTTATTTATAGTGACAATATGAAGGTAGAACATTGTAATTATGATCGAAACCGGACAGACAGGAGGGCAGATAGGAGTTGATACTGTTTGTTAGGTTATATAACTAGTATTCATGTATATAGGACATAATATCTACACCTATGTTCATTTATAAGGCTGTTTTTAGATTTTCGTGGAAAACCAGTATTTGTAATATATATATATATGTCTTTTGGACATGAAAAGTTCAGATGTTTTGATTTTCTATCACCACATATGACATTTAGGTTCGTATCAAAGGTAAATAATATGTTATGAAAATCACGGATTGGCTCTTTAACTGAATGAGGAAAATCAGTTCCCCAGAGCATCTTTTCTTGTGGTGTGGAGTTATCTTAGAGAAAACTGACAAGAAAATTCTTTTGGTAAACAGATCGATTACATTATGCATTCAGACCTTTAAAGTGCGTATGAAAGACCTTATTGAATCAGTTTAAATTAAGGTTGTAATTCGCCTAATATAGAGATTTGGCTAGAAACGATATCCGACATTTAGTGAATTGATTTTACTGGATGATTCTGTTTGATTTGTGTTGATCTGCAAGTTTCATCTATGGACAATTAGATCTAAGTTAATATAAATGTAGCATTGTATTGAACATCACATTGTGTATATTGACCGTCAGTGATACAAATCTTCATGTACTTAGCTGTTCAAGTCTTGTCAAGTAATTATTTATAAGCATTTAGTGTAAACCTCTAATTCATTAATTCTCAATTAGACTAGCACATTCTATTTCCAAGTTAACAGGAAAAGTTTCATTATTTATTATTCGCTGATCAGTGGATAGTGTTATCTCAAAGTTCACAAACCTGCACTTTGTTCTACCCTAAAAAAATCACTTAATCAATAAAAGAATATAGGTTGATTACAAAAGTAAATGAAACGGCCTTTGATGGAATGGAATGTACAATTTCAAGTACAAAGTACAACCCTTGATTCGTCGGTCAAGTCTATATCCTGAAATTATACTGAGATGCAACCTATAGAGATCATTTGAAGACACTGTTTGTCAAACCATTTCTCATTATTGAAGATAGTATGCCATAGTCTTTAATTCATAATAAGATAAACTGAAAACGTCAAAATTGGACGATTTGCATAAATTGTTAGCTAAACAGCCGTTTCAGCTTTCACAGGCGGGGGTGGGTTTTTCCGGGAACTGGAACCCTAATACATCATTAAAGTGACACTGATACCAAGTCTGTCTGATAGTAGAAAAGATGTTCCATACCCCATAACTTCCTTGAATTTTTTATTAGTTATGTTTTCAAGATGTTCCTTGTAATGTTCTTCCAAGTTTTTTTATCATTAAAAATCACATCATTTGCGTAGTTAAGACAGTCCTCCTTAACGCCCTTTCAACTGCAACTTCTAAAAGTATCACATCAGTTGAGTGGATAGATAGTGTAGATAGTTAATATAGGATAGTCTAATGATAATGCTAACATACTTATTTGCAGAAACATTGTAAAAGTTATCGAAAACAGGTTGAAATTTCAGTTAACGTCGAGATCAATTAATTGTCGTCAGAGACGTAATGACTATTAAGAATTAATTTGTTATCTTATTGTGGCCTCTGCGTATGGTGTATCCTTATATTGAAAACGGCATCAAATATGACACATGACTCATTTAGGTTGAAATTCAAACTGCTACTATTATGTTACTTTTAAGTTGTTAAAATACCAAGATTCTCGTTGCAGGTTAGCCTCGCTTGTTCTGTTGAATTGAAAAGGAATTGACTGCCAATGTTTCAATCCATATCGTGTCTCGAAATCCATGTCAATTGACCACAAACTGTGTTAAAATCTGATTGTAGTCTAATCAAATTTTAAATCAAATGAACCTAATATCGTTAGGTTAATGATTTCAAATGAGGGATTGCATAAAAAATTGCAACTCAGCTCAATAATTTGATTTATTCAAACCTTTGAGGAATAATGTAATGCCGGTAGAAAAAAGTTTTGACAAATGCAAAGCAGTCCTTTCTGAGGTTTTGAAAAGGCATTATTCTCCAACTGAGACAATTCTTTGTTCTGAAAGAAACAATCGCTTTGATCATGTGAGTGATATCTTTTGCTGCGCATGAGCATGTTAACTGAATAAGGAGATTATTTCCATCGGAGCATCGTTGGTGTGGTTACGGAGTTACGAAAAATTGACAAGAAAATCCTTCTGGTAAACCGTCGATTACCTATTCCAAATTCTCCCAGAGCTCTGAAATGCATAGCAAAGTCCTAATTCACATAGTGGGTGAGTGAGTGTGTTATTGTTTAACGCCGCATGGGCAATATTTCAGCCATTAGCGGCGTTTAATTCACAGAAAGAATGACAAAACACACATGGAATAAAATAACTTTTTTTAGCTTTTAAAATGTATTAGTGTCCAAAAAAATGGAGTTGGCTAGAACGAAATCCGACATGTAGTGAATAGACTTTTCACAGAATGATTCTGTTTCATCTTTGTTGATCTGAAAAGGTTAGATTATTGAGGAAAGAGACTTTCCATGAATATTAGATCATTTGTGTAGCTGAGAAGGTCTTTTTTCTGATCTTCCAAAGTTGTATGCCGTCAATATATGATCAGTTACGTGGTTTAGGAGTTTATTTTAATGTTTGTCTAAGGTCTAATTTTATTAATATCACATCAATTATTAGGATAAAACAGTGCTTGGTAATGTCCTTCTAAGGTCTAACTCGAATACAGCACATCAGAAACGTGGTTTAGGAGCTTTTCTTAAAGGTCTTTCTAAGGTCTTATTGTAATAATACCACATCAATTATGGGGTTAAAACTGTGCTTGGCAATGTCCTTCATATCGCAGCAATTAGTTGTTAAGAGAGTCCTTCTTAATGCCATTCGAAGGTCTAATTCTATTAGTATAACATCAGTTACTTGGTTAAGCGAGCCCTTCTAAATGCCCTTCTTAAGTCTATTCTCAGATCTAAACATGTGTTATTAATTATGAATACAGGGTAGCCTAATAAAACTAACATACCTATTTCCAGAAGCATAAAAAAAACACCTTTAGAGGAAAAAGCCAACTACAATCTCAGAGATTAAGTTTTCGGTAACCAGAGGAAAGTGCCTTTCATTACGTGCATAATTACTTTTTGGACATACGAGTACATTAAGATTTGTCAGCAATTCAATAAGGATAAATTTTTGTCTGACTGTGCCTTCTGCGTGTAGTGTACTTTTGAAAATAGCATTACATAGGATATAGGATATATTATTACACTGAAATGATATTTCTACTTTTATTTTACCTAAAGTTTTCAAATACAACTATCTTATCGCTTATACGAAGACAACAATTGTTCTGAATTGAAATAAATCGACTCAAAATGTACAAAATCAATAATGTGTCTCGAAAACCATATCAACTGAGCACAATCAATTCTAATTTGCAGCCCTTTCATATGTTAAACCATTATGTCCAAGTGTTCGAATAAGGGATTGCATTTTTTTTACCAAAACCTAGTAACTGAGCTTGAATCGATTTATTCAAACGTTCGAAGATCAATGTAATGCATACAGAAAAAGAAATGTTTTGACAAATAGATTGTTGCCAACTTTGAGGGTTTGAAAATACATTATTCTCCAAAAGAGACACGCCTCCATTTCTGAAAGAAACAATCGCTTTCATCATGCGAGTGATTTCTTTCGCTGCACATGAGCATGTTAACTAAATGAGGAAAATTGTTTCCATTATGGCATCCTTGGTGTGGTTACGGAGTTTGACAAGAAAAGCCTTCTGGTAAACATGTCAATTACGTTGCCTATTCAAACTTATAATGTAGCTTTGAAGTGCCTATCAAAGTCCCAGCTCATAAGAGCAATGTGGGAAATACAAAACAGACATGAAAGGATATCATGTTAAAACAAGAGCGTTTTTCTCCTGCGATGCATTAGTGAGCGAGGAACAGAATTGGCCTTGAAACAAAATTCGACATGTAGCAAAGTGGGGTTTTTTTCAGGATTTTTCTGTTAGATCCTGAAAACAACAGATGCCATCATCATCTGTTAACATTTACACTACCATGTACAACAGGGTTATCTATGGATGTACATTGTATTGGAACATTTACGTTTTCATCAGTGATTGTATTCTTGTACAAAAATGTTCCACACCTTATACGTTTATGGGTCTTATAGGGTTATCTATGGCGGTACATTGTATTGGAAAACAAAAATGTTAATTAGCATGGAATGAAAACTTTTGTTGAGTTGCAAGAAGACCCTCGTTTATATAATGTAATGTATATAAATGTACTGTCAAAGAGTTTATGATTCACAGCTCCGTGTGTATAGAAATCTCCAATTTTAAAAACGCAACAAAGGTATATAGGTTAAATCTCACGTGGAAATGAAATGACTATGTAAGAGGCGAGTTCATTTTCATAAGAAATATTTCCACTTTTTTACAAGCAGTCATAATCGATCAAAACAATATCCTGACTCGAGTGAATGAATGAATGCTTTATTCGGTAAAGGGGCCACAGGCCCATTATACAGTGATAACATTACAGAGTAAGAAATACCATGAAGCGCCTTTAACATCTGAAACAGTAAATGCCGTTTTAACATTGAACAATCATCATATAAATGAACAATGATCATTGTGATAGAAACTTATTTCGCATTTTAAATGCAAGAAATGTGTATTTTCCAAGATTATTGAGAATAACATTATTATTAGAAGTCAACAACAACAATTATTAGAAGTCCTGACTCGAGTTGTTTTAGGAATGATTTGGTTTCGAAAGTAAACTGTTCTGCAAAGTTATCTGGTAGATCGTGCGCCTAACGCCTAAATTCAATGCTCTTTGAAGGTATCTTACTAATCATATGCATGTTTAAGTAGTTACATAGTTAAGTCTCTTATATGCCTTTCTAGGTCTAGGCCTTGAAGGGCATTCGGAAGTTATATACATAAGTAAGACATGATTTTCTGGATAACAACTTCTTTATTGTGTGATGCCCGTTTAGGGGTATATATGCTCCCTCCTTCATCAGGGGGGATGTAGAAATAGGAATGGGGTACGTACATACCACAGCGTGACACAATAGTTAGGAAATCTAAATAGAGATATTAATATATTGAGAATACAATACAATGGGTATTCGCTATATAAAATTAGGTAAGTATGCACTTGAGTGGTGAAATAAACAAAGGCATCTAGGCTTTATTTAAGAAGTGAGCTCATTGTGATTGGTAGTATATCGTAGGTTGGATGTACGATTAGAGTTTTTTGCATCACACATAGTAGAATGTGACTTCTATCATTATAAACCAGTTGCGTATTTAAGACATTCCTACTTAATCTATTGAAAGAATCCGAAACTAGTGGTATATGAAATATGGTCATGTCCATTGATTCCGATATATCATACCAGTTGTCACCAGTTTGTCACCAGTTTGATTGCATTGTACAATCCTTCTTATCTTTCATCACTGTTTTTGATTGATTTCAGGCAAGAAGGTGTGATACGGTTCATATATCATCATTCAATGCAAATTCAGATTCAGCCAAATAGTACCTATATAGTTCTATAAATATGACAGTTAACCTTAGCACCTTCTTCCTATCATTAATATCAGTCTTGATAGACCAAAGGAAGTGGAAAACAAAGAAGAGGGGAAGGTTAGTGGAAAAGAACTCTGTAACCTTTATATCTTTGGTCTTTGAAAAAAATTGAATGCAAAAATAAAATGAAATGAAATTTTTCTTTCATGGTTAAAAAGTACGGGGACATTGAGTACAGTAAAAACCCAGCAGATCTAGAATGATAGAACCAATGCAATACTTCTAGTTACAGAATTTAGAAGTTACCGGGATTTTCGAATATAGTCAGTTCGAGCTGGAGGGGTCAGTTTAATTTATTTTCCAAATTGTTTGAGAACAGAGTCTTTTTGGAGGTGTTACTTACAGAGGTCCAACTAATGGTAATGAGAGATGGATAGAGAGGTACCCGTAGTCATTAGATACCCTTAGATGGTTTTAAAATTAGGGATGTTCGTTGAAGTTTTACTGTGTGTTATTTGAGTCATAGATAGTCATTAATTGCAAATAGTGCGTTTTTTATTGACAAGTTTTGAATGTTGCTGAAAATGATCATTGTCATACTTATCGTTTCAGTATATTAACACAATGAATGTAACAGTCATGTTTTATGATCGAAAACCGGACAATGTGGTTTATGATATTTCATAGGTTATACAACTAGTACACATATAAATGGTGTGTATGGCCAAAGCACATACATAAAGCCGTTTTCGTGTTTCATTGACAATTATAATTCACAATAATATTGGCTGTTTGTGATGACTAAACAAGGCGACTGAGATGGTTTGTAAATCAGCACATGTAGTAAAATAGCATGTATTAAGTAATATCATATGAAACATACTCTTTGGTGCTCTAACTTTCAAAGATACATTCCATCAGCATTATTCCAACATGGCCCTTCAAAGATATAGTCTATCCATATAAGGATGCACGGGTCCTTTGCTTTAGGTACGTTACAGTTTATTGCATTGTCCAGACGATCCTTCGATATGCTCCTCAAGTATTTTGTCCTTTCAGTAGTGATCTGAAGTCTAGCCTACTTAAGTGACTCTCTACCATTCGGATGTCTTTACGAGCCTCTCTGTTGAACATTTCACTATCCTTATACTACCGTCAGGTCATTAGGTATGCTTCTATAACGACCCCAGTCTGGTTTGTCGTCGTTACCTCAGAATATTTCTATAAAAATCCTAAAGTGACCTCTCAAAGTTGAGTAATTCAAACCATTTAGTTTTTAAATTGGTTTCACCTCTGGTATAAAAATGGTAAATATGAATTTTTTATTATTGTATGACTATATGAGAACATGACTGCAAAGACTTAAAGGTTTTACAAGTCGTCCAACAGTTTTTCAAATGGTAGAAATCAGAAACATTCAAGAAAAGTTATATTACTCTTTCGCTTGTAGTTTCTCAAATAAGCTTATTGGATTATCTGATCATTTAATGTTTCAACAATTTGAAATATTCAGGAAGCAACAATTTTCGCCAATGAGTTTTTTGTTTCACTTCATAAAGTTTCAGCTTTGATTATTTGAGGATCTCACTTCTTCTGATTGCCTTCACTGGAGTGACTTCGTATCGCTTCCAGATAGTTGCTAAAAGCAATTCATTGCTTGAAGACATTTATAGTACTCTCATCCAAGTACTATGAATTTTTTGTAGTATCTCATCCAAGTACTATGAATTTTGCTTGATTTTGAATTGAACATTGACCTTGAATAGTCATGTAATTGGCTGTTTTTATAAAGGAGTTTTTAAAGTAAAATTTATATTCAATTATATTTCTGATTATTTTGTTTGAATCACTCTATCAACTCAAATGTTGCAGTTGGTATCCAAATTGATTGTACAATATGTGGAGCATTAAAGTTTAAGATTAAACTAGATATTGAAATAATACAGAGATATTGTTTAGATCTTATAGCAGCAAAAGCCTCCAGCCCACTAAACAAAATAATTTACATATATTCAACCATTCACAGTAACCACTTTTTTATAACGAACTCTTGATAGATTATGATTTTCATTAAATGCATATCATTTGTCTGCTACTTTAAAAAAAATAATTTTACTCGTTCTCATCCTTTTGTGTTACTGAAATCAACATTTTCTTTTAACTTGCCAAACTTTTCACTTGTATCAGATTTTTATATCCATCGAAGTAGTTATCATTCTTCACTAATGAGTAATGTATGTGTATTTGAATTAAAGGGAATCTTATTTCAAGCCCTGTTATTTTTAAACGGAATGAACATCATGTAATTAAGTCAAACAGTCAAAATGGTCCTTTAGTTAATTCAGTTATGTGTCAAATTCTCATTTCTATCCAGTGTAAAAGCATATCACATAATTAGCTTAGCCAAATTTTCTCATCTATTGGAAGGTGAAAATCCATTGAAATCGTCATCATTCGCCAAAAAAGTATCTAAAACCTTGCAATTCGACTCCAAAATATATTAGATTTGAAAGCACTTTAATTTTCATCCCTTTCATTTCACCAACTAACATGCAAATGAGCCCAATCATTTGATTTATGTAAACGTTTGATGTGTGTTACGATGCTGATAGAAATCGAAAAAAGTTTGAATAACGGAACGCGATCGACTCTGAGGTTTTATAAAGGCAACAGATACACTCATTTATTTTGACATCATGTGAGCTTCTTTCGCTGCACATATGCATGTTAACTGAATCAGAGAGGTGAGGTGACTTGGGGTTTAACGCCGTTTTCAAGATTATTTAACTTATATCGCGGCTGCTAGCATTATTACAGGGAGAAAGCCCGCAACACTATTATGGCTATGCATTGCGGTGAAACCTGCGAGCATCGGCTGGAACTAGCGAGCCATGGGTGGTACTGCGCTGGATTTCAATGTAGGATTGAACCCAAACCTGACTGCGTGTAGAACAGTTCTCTACTGCAGACAAAGTTGCCGAGGCCCTGGCGGGATTCGAACCACGGACCTCCTGATCCGAAGCCGAACGCGCTAACATCTGCGCTATCACGCCCCCCTGAATCAGAGAAAAAACTTCCAAGAGGGCATCTTTGGTGTTGGTGCGGAGAGCGAATTTGACCAGAAATATCTTGTAAAGAAGTCTAATTCTAAATTACGCAGCTTTGAAGTGTTGGTATAAAACTCTGTGGTGAGAAAGACAAAACATACATGAAAGGAAATCCCTTTATAAGAATGGCGTTTTTCTCTTAGGATTCATCAGTCGTGGAGAATAGATTGGCCTTGAAACAAAATCCCACATGTAGAGAATTGATTTTTTGCCGGATGTTTCTGTTGGATCTATGTTGATATATCAGATGCTGCTTCGTCTGTGGACAATTATATGTGCGTATAGAACTTGGTTACAGTTTGAACACTGTATTGGCACTGTACATCTGAAGTGTTTACCATTTAGGTTATGTTCCATATGAACATAAATGTGACAGTCTTTCCAATGGACGAATGATTGTTTATAAGAATTTGGTACTCGTACATTACTATTCATTCTGAAAATTGTCTTCTTTTTAAAATTTACATTTTTACAGTTGCAACAAGAATTCGATGGACAATGACAAATCATCACTTACCTGCAGTGTACATGTTACAAAAGTGATAATTGGAATCTGAAAGAATCTTTACTTATTCGGATTTTTCATTTAACCCTGTTGTACTTATGGAGTTTTAACTGTACTTTTTTAAACATCTTTGATTTACAGTTCAGTGGATTGTGTAATCTTCAATTTTACAGCAACTATAAAAGTAAATTTCTTGAAAGAAGAACACGAATTGCAAAGCTTGCTTATATTATCTGTTAGCAATTATCTGTTCAATTGTTTATGACGGGTTGGTTCGGAAAACCCAAACGTTGGTGCATATTAAGAACCCTGAAAATGGTGTCAATTGTCATGTCGCAAAAGTTCAAGCTTATCCCATACATTCAGTTGCTTATTAAGACAGTCCATCTAAATGCCATCCTAAGGTCTTATCAGCATTTGTTTACTATAGTAACATCTTTTTAAGGTTCTTCCAAAGTCAAATCTTTTATCTTTAGAAAGTCACCCGATCATACGTAATCGAAATAATCAAGTATTAAGCAAAAACCACTCATGGCCATTATTGCGTGAACACCTTTGGATCATTTGAGGTAGGGAAATTGACTAACCGATCATGGTATCCTTGTTTTAAAACTGCTTGTATTATTTTAAAAACATTGTCATGCAATTAGAAACATTTCGTTTCTTTTTCGTGAGATTACTCAATTCATCTTAAGAAAACGTGCATATGCCCCTATAATTATTTGAAAGACCTCGGAAGTGTAAGGAATTTAAAGACATCTGCATAGCAATACCAAATTTGTTTTATCCAGAAATAGCACTGTTTAACCGCTTTGAAGTCCCTTGAAATTGAGGATTCTACCAAAATGTATTTATTTTTAGCGGAATTGTTCTTCTAAAATCTTCAAAGATGTATTCCATCGATAAGGGGATGAGGAGTCATTTGCTTCAGATAGATTTCAGCATGCGTCAGAGTTTATTGCATTATCCAGACGATTCATTTATACGTTCTTCAATTTTTTTGGTCTTCCAGAAGTGATCTTAAGTCTAGCCTACTTCAATGTACCTTTCTATCGTTCGGATGTCTTTACGAGCCTATTGTTTGAACATTTCAGAATCCTTAAACTACCGTCGGGTCATTAAAAACTCTTTTGAGTCTGTTATTTGGTCATTTTTATGTTAAAAAAAGCGAAGTACCCTGTCAAAGTTGAGTCATTGAAAACATTCAGGGTTTTTTCAATGATGTGACCTCTAATTAAAAAAATGATTAATATGAATTTTTTATCATCAAAAGACTACATGAGAAAAGGACTGCAAAGGTCGTCATAAACGTTGGATTAGCAACAAGGAAATGATGAAAAACATTCACTTTAATTAGTAAAACTTTATTTTATCATATTGGCTTATAATTTTTGAACTCACAGAAAATAAATGTTAACATTATTAATTGTTGCCAGGAGAGCTTTATAATTTTTCAATATCCATTCACTACATGTCTGATTTTGTTTCAAGGCCAATCCATTTCAGTTCACTAATATATCTTAGGAGAAAAAACGCTCATCGTATAAAGGGATTTCCTTTCATCTGTGATTTTTCTTAGTATATTCTGTACTTCAAAGCTACGTACAAAGTTGGAAAGCGCTACGTAATCGATTTGTTTACCAGAATATTTTTCTTGTTATACCATGAGCTCTACATCAACACCAAAGATGCCAACACAGAAATAATTTCCCTCATTTCGTTAACATGCCCATGTGCAGCGAAAAAAATTGCTCAACATGATGAAAGCGATTGTTTCTTTCAGAACTCTTTCAGTGTCTCAGTGTGAGAATAATGCCTTTTCAAAAGCTCAGAGTCGACCGAATTCCATTTGTCCATTTTTTTTCGAACTCAAACAGCCGTTGCATTGTACTTCAAACGTTTAAATAAATCAATTTGATTGCTCAATTGCAAGTTTTTTCATTGTAAAGTATTATTTCAACTCTTTAACTAAATTATGTTAGGTTCATTGGGTTTGGAGAATAAGAAGAGCTTTCAGTAAGATTCACTTAAATTTTAATGCATTTTTTACTGACGAATGTTGACTGTTTAGATTGGTATTAAACATCTGATACATGAGAAAACATAAGTCAGGTTAAACGCTTAAAATGTTTTTATAAAGTGGACACATAACTATCTTTTTAAATTTTACATCTCGCCTAATCATCGTTAGTAACATCATGGTTGAAAGTGCTTGTAGCAAACAATCATTTTTTAATTTTTCTTAACAAATTTTCTTTTCTTATAAAGGCTGTTTAGAGATGTTTCCATATATGCGATTTGTACAAGACTCGAGTTTTGGAAGCTGTTTAAAACTGTTTTCATTTATAAGTTCTATATTTAAGTAAAGGTGTGATTTCTATAAGGTATTATTGTTTAACTCTGCATGAATAGTTGCACGAACATGTAGAGAAGAAATACTGAATAAAACTAACAGATAAATTTTCGAATAAAATCTGCAAATAGGTAAATCGATCAGTAGGTTAATTCTGCATATCGTGGTTTTTAATTTTGATAAAATATGACAGGCATTCCAAATAAAATAGAAACTTACCATTTTGACAGAAACTAACCAAATACTGTCCATGTGAATTAAGAATACTTGTTACAAAACCGAAACAGTAAACTATTTTTAAAATATACCTTTGTATATCAATAAAGAAATAATTATTCGTAACCTTCAAAATAGCAATTTAACTCATGATATTGCCATCTCAAATTATGTTAGAGATGCATTCATTGTACGAAAAACTTTTGATTGACCCTATGCAACTCTGTTAATCATTTTATGTAATTGATCTTTAAGTTTAATTTGTACGTTGGTCAAAGGTCCTTCTACTGTAATTAATTATTGATTGATAACCAAAACTAGTATTGAAACTATATTTCGAAATCGTTTGATTTCTTTATTTAAAAGTATACAACATTTAAAATCATCCATTCAATGAATGCAAAACTACATTTCATTAAAGTTGAGATTTTTCCTAGTTTTGAAGAATACATAACACTGTTATTCGTCAAAAATAACCTAAGATAAAGAAACTACATTTTAGAAAAGTAAAACTGTTTGGGTATGGAAATCGTGTAGCTTTAAGAACAACTATGACGTCAAATGTAGGTACATTTTACAGTTTTCCATACATCTATACAAAAGGTACCATTGTTGAAAACTCACACAAATGTAGAGTAACAAGCAATTTTAAAGCATGATAAAAAATAGAATCACTATCAATAGTTGAATCTAATAAAAGATAAATATCTTCATAGATACATGTACAACTCTCAATAGTTTAACTATCATTTCATAAATCTACATGTGTATTAGCAGGGTAGGTCTCATGAGCAGGAATCATAAAAATGATCTTCCCCAGGAGCCTATCGTTTAGCGTAATCTGAATCTAAATACTACATGTAAATGGTACAAGAGCTAAGAAATAATTTGAGCTTAAATATAAGCAAAAAATTGTCTGACATTTCATATTCTAAGCCAGTTGCTGATCCCAACTTCCCGGTGATTTTCCGAAGAATGTTTGATGGCATTAATGTACGACTCGAACGAACAGCTTAATTGTCATTTATATCAAATCCAGAAATATCTTGGACCATACGAACAACAATTAACCATGGACCAATGGACCGCTATAGCAATATTAGGTAAGAATAATTGAAAGAATTAATGCTTTGGGACATTGAGAATGCTCAAGGACCATTGTATCAGACGTGAACAAAGCCCTCAGCAATTTTAAGTAAAAAACAATTTTGAAGGCATTCATGGTTTTGGACTTTGCTAGTGTGCTCTTGGTTTCATACAGGGGAATGAAGACCTCAACACATTCAGGTTTGGAAATAAAATATGATTTCGTCCTCAAGGTATGACAATGCACCATGAGTGACGGACAGAATCATAAAGACCTCATTGTTCCTGAGGGAAATTAGGTAGATTTCTGGATATTTCTATGCGATTTGAATCGAATAGTATTTTTTATTAAAGAAATTATTACATTATGAAGTGACTTTTACTACATGGGTCTGATTTGTTTATTACCCGAGCGAAAGCGAAGGTCATGAACAAATTTGCACGAGTACTTTTTAAACACACTTTCTCGAGTAATTATCATTATGAGTAAGTGTGCTCGACATTGTTTATTTCATCTGTAAGTAGTCCTAGTTTTTGATAGATGAAATGTTGGTGTGAGTTGGCACAGAGAATCTCAGTGTGGTACAAATTCTTGTTTGTTCCAGTCAGGTCCAGAGTCACTAGTATGGAGGAATTTCTCGATCATGCTACATAATCTTACAAGAGGCGTTACACTCAATTCAAACTCAATATCGGAGATTCCGTGTCAACGGTGCATGATGCATTAAAAATGCCTCCACTATTTAAAATGTTTTATGCAAGAATATGGGCTTTGTGATCAGCCTGGTATACTAGAAATGACTGCTCTGTTAGGTTGTCTTTGGATTCAATATTCTAGGTTAAGACAACTGTAACCTGGCGCTGACACGGGTTGGTGTGACAAAGATTAATGAAGACTATCAGAGACTGTATGATCAGGGTCACATGCGAGGGTGAACAAGTTGAGATGATCACGAAAACATTATGTGCCAATGCTACAAACCATAGTTCCAGTCACTTTATTTCCCCTTTATTCGGCTTAATTAGACCTTCATTATTGACATTCTTGAGGAAAAAGGACCCCGGTATCACGGTGGTCTGGACTCGAGATGGCCGAGATGGTCAAATTGAGGGACAAAGCGAAGGTCAGGGAAGCCTGTCTGGAATCGGCTGGTCATTAATGTTAATACTCTCTTCCTCAAAAGCTTCAAAGAGTCGTACCGTCTCGCATGCCGTCAGATCTAGCTTAGTTTACAGTCTTGCTCGTTATTTACCGGCGAGGGTCTGAGAAGGTTTTCCTAACGACGGATTCTAATGAAGTCCATGCGTTGAACTCCACTTGAAATATTACGGACACAAATAGCAACATTCGATCGGCTATGTCTGGACATCGGTGCTCTTCGTAGGAACAGCTGACCGCTTGCCAAGACCAAACTGCTTATGAATATTCATAAGTCGGACACATACTTATTTGGTATTGATTGTGCTTCTTACAGAAGTAGCCTGTGGTCGCTGATTGAATCCGCTTGACCAATCAATAGTTTGTTTGCATGATTGCAAGACAGAAACGAGAATTAGCATAGACGGACAGTGTGGGGCACGCGTGTTTGCGCGATATTATGCCGACTTTGGTCCGAGTCGGTCCGTTAATACGTTCAGGGGTGGAGAGAGAATTAGTGGTAAATACCGACTTCCGTCGGCGAGGAGGAATGAGAAATAAGATAAATAATTCACCTCTTTGTCATTGTCCCGAAATGACAACAAATGTAGATAAATGGCGAGGGGCGAGCGGGGGCAACCATCTAGCCGGGGCTAATAGGGTCCGTGTCTGCAAAAACAATATTCTTGCCTTGATGACTTGGGGCACCGTCTTCATCGACTTTATTATCTCTGGGAAATAATGAAGCCGTGGAAGAAGATAAGAGCAATCAATGCAAGTTAGCAAATATCTTGGAATTGTTCATTCCATGTATGCTGGGTTTAATTTTGGTTATCATTTGGGGTTTTTTAATAGATTTCCGGTAAATGCGTTTTACTTTTCAAATTGGTTGAAGACAAAGTCTCTTACCAAATCATAAACCGTATTCAATATTCGTGACCAATAGGGAGAGGGTGGTCTAAATTGTGTAGCATGTACTCATTTTTTTCTCGTGAAAGAAATATATTTCAATAATGTTTCAAAATGATCATCTGAATGCACCGAGCGATAATCATATACAAATTCCACTTTATTCTTATTAACCTTTTAGAAAGTACATGTTCTTATAGATATAATTTGTTATTTGAGTAACAATGTTTCGTCAGGGTTAATGTAGTGTAAATGATTGGATTATTGTGTACTTGGTAACTGAGAGTGTTAACCGTTTTCAAAGCCTACATTTTGAAATAGGGTTACTTTTCCTCAGAAATGACTCATACTACTGCGCTTTTTTGGCCAGTACTGTCAAATGTTTATAACAAATTGAATAATGATATTATAAAGCTGAAATTCGAGCTATAAAACATGCATTCATTATTTTCGTGAAATATAGCTTTTAACAAATGATAGTTAAAAAAACAACACTACTAGGTGGTTGTATTTCCTTTGAAATCGTTTTGCAGATGTATGGGATGTATATTATATCTGGAAGGAAATTCCATAAATAAGTTATGTCATGTCTTTCTTCTTGTATTAAACAAATGGTGAATCACATTTTTATTTTTATCACTTCCAACATATTTATATTAATTGCTTTAACAATGCATTTTGATTTCCCTTTCGTTTATTTATTCTTCGATGAATACATATTTAGCCTTTAGTCTTTGTTTAGTTTTCCGTTAATACAGTGTAAATAACAAAAGATCAGATTCTGTGAAGGGAATTAATACATTGTTTTGAAAAATAAATGGTCACTATCTATGGTACAAATATTTGTCGATAGCTTTTAGATACATGTATATCCAAAACTTCCTATTAGAATATACCATTTATTCGTTTTGTTCTCATCAGAAGACTACGTACATATATGAATGAATTATATGGATTAAAAGATATTTGGATATCAATACATATTTTTTAATCTCGTTACTTCGCCAATACGTTGAAATACAAAGTACAGTGGATTTTTTCTGTTGACAAATCTTGATTGTTTACAGCTTAACAAATAAACAACCTATCAGTTGACAATAAAAACATTACATTTATTACATTACATAGCATCATCAGACGTAAATTGTATGACAAGTTCAGTTTATATATTTTAAAAAAAATCAAAATAATGAACATTTTCAATGATTGCAAGGAAAGGCACGGTAACTTAACAAAGTTTGGAGATAAAACTTTATATGAAATATGCACTGGGTTTATTTGCTGTGTCATAAATATTGAACGATACGAATTCCACAAACAGATATCAAACTCAAATGAAAACAAAATGGTTTTAAGTATCAATGACATATAACATATAAGACTGACAGAGAAATAAACAGAAACACGATTGTGCAATATAGTTCAAATGTCTAACCAACTTAGCTAGCATAATGCATGATTGGCATGGCTATTTCCTATTTTCAAGATAAAACATTCCGCAAACAATTAAATAATGAATTTTACCTACCAAATCGACTAAGCATAATTAAACTATGTTTTCTTGCAAGGGGAATTGTTTTCAATGACCATTACATATTCAAGCTTTTCAAGAAAAACAATACCACAAAGAGTGAAATTAAGACAATATTCTTGAAAAATGACTTCGTAAAAACCAAACCATTCCTTGGTATAAAAAGAACTTTTAAATGAAAACAACATACTACATCGTCAAGGAGACAAAAAAACATTTTCTTATAATACATACAAAATGAATTGTGTACACTGACTATTCAGAATTAAGTAGAAATCATTTTTTTCAAACCTATTTTTTTATATAGAATCTACCTTACAACATTACTAAGCACAAAAAAACAATATCTAAACTTCAAAAGAAAAAAACATGACCCAAGAGAACTTGTTTTTTCTCGAAGCACATCTTGCCGATCAAACTGACAGAGTATGACGCATGGGTCAAGTGAACGCAAAATAAATCAACCCAGATATTCTTTGGCTTCAAAGTGGTCAGCACGTCAGTCGGTCAGCTGTTGTACAGTATTGGACTCGATCGATAATGAAAGAAGTAAGCGGTCAGTCGCTGCATGCAACCATACCATCGGCTCGAGGCTCCGGATTTACGCTGTATGAAGTTTCAAGCTTGATTTACAGCACGTGTTCACGCTACCACAGAACTTGAAATTGCAGTAAACATTGGTAAAATGTTAGATGTTTATGGACTTAAATATAGATATTTGCATTGTCAATATTGTATCATCATTTTGGTTTCTCGAATGTACTCTAGTGATATGTTGCACAATTTTTTAAATTGTTTTTTGTTTTTGTTTTGTTTTTGGGGGCTCGGAATTGTTTTGCTTCCTAAAGCTTAAAAAACATTTGTTTTCAGTTTCTGTTTCATTTCTAAGTTTTTTTATTTGTTATTTTAACAAACACTTGCTATCTACAGTGGCACATGTACAAGTGTGTGATATCAAAGGAATTGTATATTGATATTCATTGTCAATATCGTGTCCTCATGTCTGTGATATCTTTTCAAAATGTAATAATTATTCTTTAGCACAATTGCTTTAAATCTATATTCTTTTACTATAATGACAATATATGCATAGTCAACATTGTATCATTTTCGTGTTTAAAAATTTACACTATTGATATACAGCACAATTTCATTTTTTAACTTTCTTTGTTTTCAATTTGCTGTTAGTAATGTTTATCTTATGTGTTCATTTAATAAGCTGCCATAGCACTCGCTGTCTAATTTGGTAATATTTTTTTCAAACCCGTATAGACTCTTATGTTGATAACGTCTTATGTCTTATAGTATCAACATTTTTGTGTGTAAATGTACACTTATGTTATGATATTTGTGTCACAAATCTTTAAACATATTTTTTAAATAATATTGATTAATTTATTTTTGTCAATATTGTATTATTGTGGTGCCTGAGAAATCAGACTATGCATGTATTAATTTTGTAACAATATATTTTTTTCTAACGTTTTTGTATTGTTTAACATTATAATGCTTAAGGAATGTTTTGTCCTTTTTTCCATTTGTGTATGCAAATATAGTTTGGTTTTGGTAACATCTAACTAATCATAGAGAAGTTTTTGTATTATGTCAGATCATCAATAGAAAAGTAACAGTATATAGTAATGTGATTTTTATTTCATGCACTTTTGTATATGTGTTAAGTAATACTATACATTTGTAAAGAGTATAATTCTTTAAGATAACTTCTTTGAGTGGCATTTTAGATAGGTATTTCAGCCTATCAATTTAAAACATCATTACAATATTCATACCATTACATGCATTGGTATGCAATATATATATTATTTGATCCCATTGTCGGCACAAAGGTAGTGGGTGAGTGGTTTAGTAGTCTAGAATGCCCTCACATCCCATTCATTGCTTGAGAACTTTCGTGTGTTGAGTAGTCTTACTATTGAGGCATATCATAGATATCTACCCACCCTAGAAACTACCATTGCCTGATAAACCGCGTTTTTCTTATCGTTGATAAAAACAATTTACAGCTTCATCAACTGAGTGAGCAATAAATCAACAGTACCATCAATGATCACATGTATAAGAATAATGCAACATTATCAATCCAGCCCTATGCTCATTAATTTATCCATCTCTGGTTTCACTAACAACATTATGAATATATTCTCGAAGAATTTTAAATTAAATACTTAACTAGCGATGATCGGTATCTAAATTAACTTAATTTTCAAAAGGTAAACTTTCGATATTTTAGACTTAAATTTAACATAGCTTCGATTGTATTCTTGTAAAGCATAGTAGAGTTCCTCGTCAATTTTACTTTTATAAATGTATTAATATTTGACTAGTTTTATTGTTGGATAACGATGGCCACAGGTAAAGATTCAAACACAAGTAGATAACTTCTCAGTAACACCGAATGAATCTTTTTCAGTGCCTCAGTAACCAACCTTGTTAAAAATTATCCACTTAAAAAGGCTACTTTGATTATTTTTCTAGGGTAATGTTACGACTTTTATCACCTAGGCGACCTCGTATCGAGAAGGAGGTAATTATTGGCTTTACTTGGAAATGATTCATGTATAAAGATCATTAATGCACATATTTACAGTCCCTACATTCATGTGTCGTTTCATGTTGACAATCACAGCATCAAAGGTCAGGACTTACTTATTATGCTTTATGAGGGACCATAATCTTCTACGGATATACTTTATTCATGTACTCAATACGTGTTTTGGCTGAAAATAGGTGTAAGTCTATATAAAATATATAATATATCATATTCAGCAGAATTCGCTTGAAGTATATTCCATTTCAGTGATTTTGGTTTTATTCCTTTTGGGCATGATTAAAGGGCATGCATGACACGATCGAATAAAATTCATCATACTCAAGTCATTGTATTTCAAATTTAATCGGGAGATCATGTACAAATCTTTCTGAGCTTGAAATCATTTTTGGTATATGGTTGGAAGTTCGTGTCTTTCTAAGTTTATAGAATTAATATGAAAAATATTTTGTATACAATTTACAGTGTTCTTTATTATATTGTATATAAGAAAAAAAGAGAGATCTTTCTTGGTCAATTTAGGTCCCTTAATGTTATGATATATGCATAATATTTTTCATCTGAAGAAAACAAATGTTTATAGGCGACAGTTATGTACATATAAGATCATTTTAAGGCCCGTTTTCATTATACGATTTGCAGTTACAACTTAAACCCGTTCAACAATGTAAAAACAACTATCTATATAAATATAATTTTTTCAAGATAGACTTTTCAGCAATTCCTGCAGTGAGAATATGTCTGCAACATATCGATGTACAATAAATTGAATAATATTCTATCAAAATGTGCTCTTGTTATATGTAGTATCTAACTTTTTACACAAATATTGTCAATATATGTAAACACACAGTACTATTCTTGGAAGCATATGATGTAAACGCGTGACTTTCAGGAAACAGGATTTGTTTTAAAGAAAAAGTTTTCATCAAACAATCTACTTAAAAAGAGATCAGGTTATTTGATCAGGGGCGTGTTAACAAACGTGTTGTTTTTTAAACAAGTCAACTGTACGTACAATGGATATAACGTTAACGTTACAGCACATTCTATTATTTTAATGTAAATTAAATCAAAACCCACGATAAGATCTTAGTCTCTGCATAATCGATTTCTAAATATGTTGAAATTATCGACTCGCGTGTTAATTGCTATAAGATTTCAAACTGACTAATGATACGAAGTCAAATTTGATTAAAATCTATAAGCCTGGTGTTAGAATCGGCGAAAAGTATTAGTTTTCATTCTTTGTAGAAGATCACACACCTGATATTGTGTTGTGTAAGATGGAGTCGTATGTTTAACGTATGGTTATTTTGCCTCTCCGTTAGTGGGATATTTTGAAAAATTATTTTCTTTGGATCATATTTTAAAAATTTAATGTTTTCATCCTTCAAAAGCTTTACGTGTATTACATGTGAACGTAAATATGTATTACATGTGATCGTATATATGTATTACATGTGAACGTAAATATGTATTACATGTGAACGTATATACGTATTACATGTGAACGTAAATATGTATTACATGTGAACGTAAATATGTATTACATGTGAACGTAAATATGTATTACATGTGAACGTAAATATGTATTACATGTGAACGTAAATATGTTTTACATGTGAACGTAAATAGTTTTCTACTTCTCAACCTATGCAGTTGGAATGTGCCTTTATATATAGAAATAGTAAATAGTTAATAAGTCAACAAACATTGCCAACCAAAATCGTTAGTCAAAGTATTATTGTATGTACAAAATTAGAGTTGGGTGTACCTTTTTAATATTTTAGAAATGATAAATACGTTTGAAGTAAATTAAAAATCGGACACAAATGTCTGAACATAGAAATGCAATTACAGTTTTCGGCTTTTGACTCTATCAATAAAAGGAAAATTTGACTTTAGACTATATGTAATGTTGAGAGAATAATTGAATCATGTATATATTTTAAATAAAATGTATCTGTTTATCTACATTACCAAAATCTATTCTAATCGATTTGAAACTTCATAAGTACGTATGAGCGTCGCTTACAAGCAGTGATTCAAATAAATTGTTAAATCGTTGTGTTATGAAATTTAATTAATTTGATAGTACGTAAGCACTTCTATATATACATCGACTGCCAAACAAACAAAATGATATTCCTGTATCATTGAAGCTAAATTACTAGTCATACATGCGTAATTGGATTATATTCATTTGCATATATTTACTCAAATATGATTGTATTGGAGCGGCCTTGAAACAAGCACTTCGGTGCTTGTTGGCCAACCCATACATGGATTATGGGTTTTTTTCAGTGAATAGATATGTTTGAATTATCTACATCCCCATGTATAACCGAAGCGCACGTAAAGCGCACGCTTCTGGCCATAAGCTTTGTGAGTGGCTGGCCGGCTGCGGTCACTTGAGGTCATCGGTCAAGCGGATTTTGAACATCAATTGCATTACTATGTGTCATACCTTTGGATCATAGAGAGTAATAAGAAGATATATAGGTCATATGTTTTCTCAAGCATGCAGTTTTACATTTTTTGAAAGCGGTATTTATGCTTTTGTAATTGATTTAGAATGGTTTGTTAATGTACGGTTAGAGGGTTTCTTATGCCCCTTTCTATCAATTTGAAAACAGATGATGCACTAAAGATGTTGATAAAAAATACTTGATGCACAGCTTGAATGTGATAAGCACACTTGATAGCGATGTTCATATGATTTGGATAGTGGATAGAAATGTTTTCTCTAAAGTATGACAAAGATGTTAATGATAATTGAAGTCTTGGTAATATTACTAATAAAATCGTGCTTTCAAAAGGAAAAAACCTGTATGTCAAGATTCTATATACAGAAACATACCAATTACATAAACTTTAATAGGCGATTTTACTACTTGGATTTAAAACTTCCCGAAATTATGAATCTCCTCGTCACCATAAAAAGAAGCATCAAATCTAAGTCAATACAAATCACGTAAAATTTATTCAGGGGCCAGCTGAAAATTGGACGTTTATTACTTTTTAAAAATAAGTTTCAGGAGACTAAAGGTCGTTAAACCAACAATTTGAATACGACGCTTATAAACAAGCGGGTGGACTGCCAACGGACAAGGCGAGTGGACCAATGAGGGGCAGAAGGGGTATGGGGAGGGGTAGATACTGGGTGGACCTCAAAGGGGGGACAGGGCAGGGTGGGGTCGACCAGCGCGCGAGAAAGAATAGAGTCACAGCGTCGCACTTTACTCACGGCCTGTCCGTGCGAGACCTTCGCTAACAAGTCCTCTACCGATCTTCTGGCGCGCTAAGAGGTAGGTAAACATATACTCTTGCGTTACATTCACTGAAAAAAGTCTACCTGTATGTAAGGACAACAAGGAATTTTATGGATAATCAACTTCTTTATTGTATCTGTATGTAGATAAATAAGGGTTTTGTTGTTTTGGTAACAGGGTGTTTATTCTCTTACTGGATGTGACTTTAGCACATATATACATGTGTGTGAAAAGTCACCTAATTAGTGTGTCTTATGATACCAAAAGCTGTTATCGCTTCGGTTTTTAAAGACACATATGCGTGATGTCACTCAAGCATAGTTTAATCACATGTACATTAAGGGTGTTTTCGTTTTCGTTTAGTTGTCCCACTCTCTCTATTCTCATACTGAAGGTGACTTTAACACACAGGTACATTTATGAAAATTTACCTATTATGTCTTATATAACCAAAGTGTTTTATCGATTTATTTTTTTCAGGAAATGAATGCGTTTAACGCCCAAAAATACTTTACTCACATGTAAATTTAAAAAAATTATTTTCAATAAAATGTCAAAAAATATATACGTGTCATATTCAAAATTTCATATACTTAGTAGTTGATGTTATTTTACCAACGGTTGTAATTGTTATTTTGATATTTTTAAACGCATGTAGACTAAACATTTTATAGAATGTTCTGCGAGTTTTCACATAAGAATATCCTTATCACCCCGGAAGACTTTGAAACAAAATAATCGATATTTATATCTCATTAACAACTGTTAATTTTGGATTAAGGATTTATATGGGAATATTCAGATTTCTTCAACACATCGATTCAATTCATTAACCACTAATAGGAACACCGTATTCCTTAATGGTAGATATGTTGGATTTCTTAAACATTCGTGTGTTTAGATATTAATGTGAAGAAGGACGCGTAAGTATGTCAAATAATCTAGACAAAGTAAGTTATAACGAAATTCGTATCAATCATATGGATATTTTTTTACTGTTCCTCACATTTTTGACACTCAAATATTACAAGACAGACATTACAATATCTTTCAGTTATACTTAGCGTTTGACATTTGCCGGTGCATGGCGATATGAACATTAAAATGACATTATGTGCATTTATTTAAACTAAGTAGAGCCATTTGAAATAATTTCAAAGCATAATGGAAATTATTTACATGAAAATGATTGTCATCATCAGATATTTACACTTTCCGTCATGAATCATAATATATCAACAGTCATAAATGTCACAACCATGCATGACGATAATTTGTTTTATTCTGCTTCCAACAATATAATTATTTAAACTCTAGCGTATTCAGCTAAACAAGGAACAAATAAAAAGGAAATACGAACAAAGTAAGTTCTATATACTTAGTTTATTTAGTTTATTTATATAGCTGGTGTCATGGAACCAATGGATTATCATTTATTATTTTAAAATGTACATATCCATATCTAGTTTC
The DNA here is from genome assembly GCA_921293015.1 of Phorcus lineatus. NCBI lineage: Eukaryota > Metazoa > Mollusca > Gastropoda > Trochida > Trochidae > Phorcus > Phorcus lineatus. Next base: position 45,994,876 of record OV121081.1, on the reverse strand, counting down.
ATCTTATTTATTTTACAAATAAGCTTTATTTACCACGGCGGTTTGATAAATATGCTTTGAAAAAGCTTTGATGTTTGTGGTTTGAAATAAATACAAATGTTTAATTAAGTAATTGTGATGTCAGAAAAGGAAAATTTAATAAGCTCTACTTCAGAAATTGTTAAATTAATCAGATTGCGGAAGATGCTAATTGGTAACTATAAGGAACTATCTAGCCTGTCATTAGTAGTTATTGCTTGTATATTCTATATCTATGTAAATATCTCATTTGTTCCGTTATTTTTCCCCGTATGTAGGTATATGGTGAGCTCAAAGGACCTAATTGTGCAAAAACTAACATTCGTTAAAAATTGGAGAGCCATACAATGTTATAAAATACGACATACGAATAGTAAACGTCGAACATAAAAAGGTAATGTACAGAAAATCTCTAAAGATAAAAAGGTTTTATTGTGACCAGAAGGTGACTTTTACCTTCATATAGCATTAAAAACATTTCTCTTTTTATTTTATGAAAATAAAATATTACTTTTTTGGCAATTGCAGGTAAGAAAGGTGGTTATTTAGGTGTGTGTATACATAGTGAAAAACATACATACATAAAAAGACAAACAACGATTGATATAATGCCATATGAAGGTCGGTAATGCGTGCATATAAACTAGTAGGACGCAAATAAACGCAACGTTTCAAAGCTTATACGTGATTTTCATTTTATCTACACGCATATCTAGAAAGATTTTTTTTTTTTTTTTTTAAAGCAAAAGATCATAGCCCAGTTGGTAAAGAGAAGATCTCTAAGATTTCGAGATAGTATTTTGAATAAGCCAAAATTGATTTTAAACATTATTTTGTTAATTTTATTAATTTGTTGTTTTTTAAGTCCAAAGGTTGTTTATTTCATAACTCGTACTGATAGTTATAGGCACAACACTATCCATTAACATATATAAACATAAACAATTAACATTAATACGAAAACATAAAATCATCGCAATCAGACAATCGATAAATAATTGCGTGTGAATATATTTTCGCTGTTTTTATATTAAGATAATAACCATATCATGTTGATTGTTAATTAAATCTTTTGAGAAAATGTTTCATATGCACAATTCCAATGCAGTGGTGCGGTATTTTTTGTCAAACAAACTGTATAGCAAGCCATAGGAAACGGATTAAATCATAATCCAAACTTCGTGAATGGCGTGGAAATCTAATTGATTTTTTATATTTAAATAATCACCATATCGGTTTACATTTAAGTTAACACCATACAAAAACGGTTCAACTGCACGATTACAATGGCCAAGTAACGATTACCGTGCAGTGCCGATTACACCGCTGTTAGTAATAGAACGCGGAAGCAATATACACGCTTTCCGTTCTGCATCGCTGATCTTTATACGGAACCATTGCCCATCTTCAATTATCATAACGCACGCCTGCGACCAATCCCTGCCACTCGCTCCGGAGCCAAGAATCTAAGATCTAAGCAACCAATAATCGTAGAATATTTGCCGATGTAGGCAGTGGGATATATTCATCGGTCCAGCATAGATGTAGGTCAGAAGCTCGCGCTGAACTAGGTCAGTATAACTCTCTGCCGAGTGGGGAAGGTGTGGGGATCGCCCAGTCCAAATGTCTTGAATTTCGGATGGTGCTGCGGGTTGGAACAGAACACCGTCCACGGTAAGTCATGCAAGCACTCTACCCTTTAACCTGTCCATCTCTAGCTTGAGTCTAATTTTTATCTGATGATTCTAAAAACGTCCGGCTAAGCCGAGTAAGGCAGGTGGTCTCGCTATACCACACTAACATGGGCCATTGGCTCGAACCGTTAACATGTCAAATATTTCCGTAACAAAGTTCTTGTGCGCATTTAGCTTATTTTATCATCGAATTTGCAAGGATCGTGACGATTCTTAACTTAACGCTATGCTGTGGTTTGTCAACCCGTGACAGTAATCTCGCACCGTTAATTTTAGATTTTTCTGTTTCTCTCTCTTAGGTTAGTCATTGCATGTGGCCATTGGGATTTCGCTTATCGAGGGTGTTTACTAGTTATAGTCGATTTCGGAAAAAAAACCGCTAGGTTATAAAAAAACTTCCTTACACATATGGTGACATTTAAACCGAACGTGTTCGGGTGTGAACTCATGTTTTGCAATAGATATATATTCTCCTTGTGAGTGACATGTTTGAAAATATTCATGATATGATTTTATCTAGCCATATCATGAAACAAAACGTACATGTCTGTTCATAAATTAGTGAATAAATAATTTAGTATTCAACTCTTTCTACTTTTGCAAATTTTCAAACATGACATACAAGTCAAAGGTGTTTTCATAATGTATATACATTTAAAACATTATGAACATAATAACAATTAAACCATGTAATAAAATGGGCTGTGGTGCGCATTATTTATTTGTCAACAGATCATATCAAATTACCATGTTGGCATTTTTAGAAGGAAATAACACTTTTTTTAGAAATCAAAACCTTGGATCCAAGCTTGCTTCATTGTCATTTGTCATATTGTTTGCAATTTTACTTCATGTTGACTTCAACTGATACATGAATTTTTGTTTCTATGTTGAACAATGAAAATGGTGTGAAAGGTTGAAGGAAAGTTATAGATGTATGATATTACATACTGATTAAATGCATTGTTTTGCTACTTTAGTTTCATTTTAACATCCTTGAACGGAATGGAAGTTGCTTAAAATAGTATGTGTGTTTAAACAACATTATTATCTTATGTATAATTCTAATCACCATCATCATCATCAATGTCTACAACAAAAGCATTATGACTGTAATCATCAACATCATCATCATCATAAACATGAACAACTAAATTAAACACATTGTCATTATCATCATCATCATCATCATTATGATTATCAACAACAACAACACAAAAACATTGTCATCATCACTGAGTATCATAATCATCACCATCAATCATAATCAACACCAACAACAATCATAATCATAACCAACAATCATTATCATCATCAACAATCATAATCATCACCATCAATCATAATCATCACCAACAACAATCATAATCATCACCAACAATCATTATCATCATCAACAATCATAATCATCACCAACAATCATAATCATCACCAACAACAATCATAATCATCACCAACAATCATTATCATCATCAACAATCATTATCATCATCAACAATCATAATCATCACCAGCAACAATCATAATCATAACCAACAATCATTATCATCAACAATCATTATCATCATCAACAATCATAATCATCACCAGCAACAATCATAATCATCACCAACAACAATCATAATCATCACCAGCAACAATCATAATCATCATCATTAATCATAATCATCACCAACAACAATCATAATCATCACCTACTATCATAATCATCACCAACAATCATAATCATCACCAACAACAATGATAATCATCACCTACTATGATAATAATCACCAACAAACATAATCATCACCTACTATCATAATCATCACCAACAATCATAATCATCACCAACAATCACAATCATCACCAACAATCATAATCATCACCTACTATCATAATCATCAACAACAACAACATCAACCACTTTAAGTTGTAAAACAACTTTCTCATTATCAGCATTATCATCATCATCAAAATTCTTATTCTTTCCATTAGCTGGACAGGATGACAAGGATTATTTGTGATGGAATGAAACTTGATTGCATCTTGATGCTTTAATTTAACCATTTCATGCATACATATTTCTAATATGTTTGTTGATGAGCAATAATATTGCTTGTATGAAAATGGAAGTATCTTGCAAATTAACTTTCTCATTTAATACCAAGGTCATAAAAAGCTAGATTTAGCATTATGTTAGTTACATTGACGAATGATGCATTTTAAGCAATTCCAAATGCAATTTATTTTGGCATTTTAACCATGTAAATTCCATGCTTTTAACAACTCAATCGTAAGAACATGCAGTCTATATGACCAGAAATGAAATATTCTATAAAGTATTTCTTCACTTGGAATACCCTATAGCTTACCATTGTCATGTTTATAGTTCTGTAATCATCATCAAGGTATGCTTTTATTCATTGCATTTATGAAAACATGTATATAAAAGATGATAAAATCAATTAAGTTAGACTTTATTTTAAGTGTTTAAAGGGATTTTTGTTGTTATCTTTTGTTAAGGAAGTCTTATTGTTAAATCCTTATAACTGTCGTTCGTTCAAGCAGAGATTTTGAGATTATTGTCTTCAAATATGTAGTAGGATTATATGAACTATTTTGCTATCTTATCAGATGTAGCATATTAAATTTACGGAAACTTACTGAAAAGGGATTTTGGATGACATTTTCTCTGTATTTGTGATGTATGAGTTCTTTAAGGTGCTTTTGCTGTTAAGTGAAATACCTTTGTTCTTGGTATTTGAATTATTGAAACTGACTTCATTTTGTCATCTTTGGTAATGGCAATGAAGGGATCAAAAGGATTTATAAAAGCAAATCTGAAACTTGATTTAGATTTTCAATAAGTATAGGACTGTCTTTCATGCAGATTTGGAATAATGGAATGGAAATGTATGTTCATTTAAAAAAAATTCATTTTAAAAGTTTGGTAATGTTACTTTAATCTTGAAGTCATTGATACTGTATGTCTAAAATATTATGTCTATGGAATTATTTTAACATAAATAAGACTTACTTGTATTTGTTTTAAATTTTGAAAAACGTAAAATTCTGGAAAGTCAAAGATCATCTTCTTATATAATAACAAGCAGATCAATATTAAATTAACATCATTCACTTTAGGACAATTATAAATGGTCTAATCTTAAAGAGGTTTCTTCCATGTTTTTTGTCATTTCATGAATTAACATTTCCAAATCAGCTTAGGGTTCCTACGCTGAGTAGATGTTGATGAGAAAATACACGCTGTCTATATGCGCTGACATGGAGGGTTTGGGGTATAGGGGGGATATGTCTGTGCTTGGGGGGGAGGATGAGTCTGCAATTGATCGAGTCTGATTACTTGACCACTGACCAAAAGTGGACGCCATGACAGCTAGTGATTCGGTGCAGGAACGGTTCCTGATATAACTCGTCACAGACAGGGCGATGGGCAAGAGTCTACTTTTACAGGAAAATACGATTTGGATTCTTGCATGACAGAAATTCATACATCCTGGTAATGTGAAATGTGATTCCTGATTTAAATGCTTTTACTAGATAGATATTGTATAAATCTTTAAATTCAGGAACTTGTAAAATGGTATATTTGGTATATTATATGTATATAAAAAAAAGATGGTTAAATATATCTTTCTAACTTGTTTACAAATCATCAGATATATAATAATGCAAATGGTATTACATACATATGTAAAATGAATGGAAAGGATTTCAGATATGTTCATACAAAACATTCATTAAAGAGCCACTTCGTGAGTATATGCCAAACTTAATCAATGGTGTCATTTGATCACGAAGTATTGACTGTTACCAAAAAGACACAGTTTAAAGCTTATTGTTTTTTTACAGTGACAATATGCAGGTAGAACGTCGCAATTATGATCGAAAACCAGACAGTAGCACGCTTAAAATAGTCAAACGTAATTTTGGAGACTTATCTAAAACAGCCAGGAGGGTAGTTAGGAATTGATAGTGTTTGTTAGGTTATATAACTAGTATCTATGTATATTGGACATGATATCTACACCTCTGTGCATTTACAAGGCTGTTTTTTATTTTCGTTGAAAACCAGTATTTATCATATACATGTCTTTTGGACATGAAAAGTTAAGATGTTTTGATTTTATATCACCACATATGACATTTAGGTTCGTATCAATAGTAAATAGTATGTTATGAAAATCACGGATTGGCTCTTTAATATTCAATGGTAATACAAACCTTTATACTAATAGGCATGCAGATATTGCAAGATAGAAGAATTATATAACATATGGATATTAATACTTATGTTTTCATCAGTAGAAGTACATTAATACATATACTTATCCTTTGAGTCATATATATACCAAACTAACAAACATTACCAAGTTACCCATTAACATTAATGAATTAAAAGAACTTATTATCAATCAAAAATACATTTGATGTTGTTTTTACCCAAAAATACCCCAAACATGACAATTATATATTGAAAACGCATAAAAAGAGGTAAATTTAAGCACACTCCTGCCATGAGGTAGTGCTGGGTATATAATAAAGATTTACTGTAGGTGCCAACCCTTCAATGTTTTTTTACTCATAACTTGAACATTAAGTGATTTGATTTACGTAAACTAAACACATATTTACCATGATGTGAGTATATGCCTTTGTATATTTTGTTCATGTACTCTCATTTGCATAATTTATGAAAATTTCTAAGTTTTGTCACTTCATTTACTTACAACAGAAGCACTCTTCAAATAACTTTATGAGGAAGCCATTTTGTTCAGAGCATATTACCAAAATTATAAGGTTTATGAAACCTGAGAAAAAATAAATCATGATCCCTAGATCTGTTTTGTGAATAGTTCTGACTTTTGAATTTGATTTTTATTGTTGTGTTCATTGAAACTTGACAAAAGCGATTACTCTATGAGAAAGTCATTTTGTTTAAAAAATATCTCAACAACTCTCCATTTTATGCTCCATGAAACTTGATATACATATCTATCATAAACCCTTTTTAATGAGGACCTATATCTGAATTTTATTTGTTAGCAATTTTTATTGTGTGATTTGAACAGTGACTTGAGAAAATCATGAAATTTGTCTCAAGCGAAACTTTTGAAATATTCTGTCACAGGAAAATGAAAAATGTTATCTATAAACTTTATCTAACTAGGTTAGACACTCAGTTATTCCTGAAAATTATTTTGAATATAACAAGGTTAATGTGAATGTGATCCTTGTTGATTAAAAATGCTAATGTTTAAGGTCTTTTTCATAAATGCTGTAAAGGAATAGATAATTTGAAAATGAAGTGATAAGAGTCTTTAATGTAATTAATTGTTAGTAAATAGCTAAAATAAAGTTGAAATAAAGTTTAACAACAGATTTTGAAATAATGTTTAAGCCGTTAATATTATCAGGTTAGATGAAAGAATGGATAATATATTTATGAAGCTTCCTTATGTGTTGTCAAATTATCTTAAATAAATTCACATTTATAAATCACATGTTAAAGCATTTTTTTAAGATAACATTTTCAGTTAATATTTTAGACATGTGCATTAAGAACTTAAGAAGAAATAGAAAGTATATTTGAACTATTTTTGAAGATTGTATAATGAAAAGCCATAAAGTTTTTTGCCATAACAGTAATGGATTTTTAATTGAAGTTTTTGCAATTAAAGCACAGAAAAGTAACACATGTTTTTTATATCAGCATGCCATGTTGTAGTTAAGGCAGACCTGCAGATTTCACTTAGCAATATTTTTATGATAGGTTGGAGGAAATAATTCAAGAATCAATAAATCAGACTTTCTTTGATCCTCTTTTTGATGTTTTAAACATATTTCTTTTATAGTTTGGTTGTGTGATATATGATTTATGTCTCCTAAAAGTTTCTTTGAGTAAGTTGTAAATATAAAGAATAAATGAAGTCTTCATACAAACAATAACTGATATTTTATTCAGATTGGTTGATGTTTTACATAGATTAAGTAACAACAAAAAACACATTACATCTTTATGACATTATCTTGAAGTTTGTTAAATAGTAATTACATTAGTTTTTTTAATTTCTATGGATATTTTCAAACATTGAAACTAAATGAATAAATCTTAACCTAAACAGTTAAACACCTTTAACTTTGATAATGGTACATAGATTCTTATGTAGCACATGTAAATATTTCATAAAATGTATTAGATAATGTATTGTTTTCATGCCATATATTCATTAATGTAATTCGGCTTTGATACAATGATTGGAATACATAGGTTAACTACTTGTATAAGTAGCTGATAAAGAGGATAATGATTTAATTAAATTGTGCACAAATTCAGTATTTTTCTTGATTTGCCTAGTCACCCATGTTGTGAACAAGTTTGCTGGTATTGTGTTCTTTATTCTGATTGTTCAATTGTTTCATTGAAATCCAAATTAGGATGTGTATTACCAGATAATATTTCCTTCTCCAGATACTGACAGTATTTGAAACTTGCCACAATCACAGTTCATTCCTCAAAGATTATATGTAAACACTGAGTTCATAATTCTGTTTTTGCTTAAAAACTACACAATACTAGGCTGGACCTATTTACACAGAGTAAAGAATTCTGTGCTGAAATAAGCACAAGATATATAATACTGTGCTGGACTTTATACAATATACTTGACTGAACACTGGATATACAACGTAGTGCTGAACTGAACACATGGTATACGACATTGTGCTGGACTGAACACATGGTACACAACACTGTGCTGGACTGAACACATGATATATAACACTGTACTGGACTTAACACTGGATACATAACACTGTTGGACTAAACACAGGGTACACAACACTGTACTGGACTTAACACAGGGTACACAACACTGTACTGGACTTAACACAGGGTACACAACACTGTACTGGACTGAACACAGGGTACATGATTTTTAGCTAGAGTGTACACATGGAACATAAACACTGTGCTTGACTGATTAAGGATACATGATTTTGTGCTGGACCGAACATAGGGTACACAACACTGTGCTGGACTGAACACATGGTACACAATACTGTGCTGGACTGTTTAAGGGTACATGATTTTGTGCTGGACCGAACATAGGGTACACAACACTGTGCTGGATTGAACATAGGGTTCACAATACTGTGCTGGACTGTTTAAGGGTACATGATTTTGTGCTGGACTGAACGCTAGGAACACAATACTGTGCTGGATTTAATACTGGGTACACAACACTGTGCTGGACTGAACACAGGGTACACAACACTGTTCTGGACTGAAAGCTAGGAACACAAAACTGTGCTGGATTTAACACTGGGTACACACTACCATTCTTGACTGTCCATGACTCCTTAGGGTACAAATATTGTGCTTGACTGGACACCGGTTACACAGTATCATACACAATTCTGTGTTGGATACAACTGGTACACATAACTGTACTTGGCTAAGTTGGTAGGTCTTTTCATCTCTTTTTTCAACCTTTGCAGCATCTACATTTTTCTTAAAGATGAGGTCAGGTCTAGAGGTCTACAGGGGGCTGAGTCTCTAGAAGATAAGCCTTTCTTATGTTGCCATGAAGCTTTTGAAATATCATTTAGAAGTTTAAATCTAGCTCAAGTTTTTGTACCCTCTGATGATAATACAGTTGGCATAAAAAATTGTTTATTGATGACAATTTTCAGAAATAATATTTTCCTACGTCGTACTGGCCCTTTAAGAGTATGTGTTATCTAGGAAATGTGACCTTGGAGCTGCTCAGTAGTATGTCCTCACCTCGTTGAGGTTATCTGGCTTAACAGGTAAACGCAGGTATCTGAACAGGTGATATATTTGACAATGTAGGATAAGTAACGATTAAGGATACCTCGTTAATCAAATTGCGCTGGTGTAAACTTCCTTATTTTCTCATTTTAATCGAAACAGTGAAGCACTTCACGCTCTTGATATCTATTTACAAGTTGACATTCATTGGTTTATTAAATCAGAAAATTCTTCAATTACTTCCTTATGTTATGATATCTTGTTTGCTGTGAATTTATAGACATTTTTATAAATTTGTGTAGGATTTTGTAATGATTGTAGTGATTTTAATGTAAAATGTCTATTTTGTTAGAAATATTTGACCTTTATTGAAAATACTGAAATAACTCATTGTTTATAACATTTCTCTTATTTGATCATGATATGAACTTATATTTCTATGGATTTCAAATTTGACAACTTATGTTCTTTTATTCATGAAATCCATTTTGACACTGAGTTTCTTAAACATTTGCCTTTTTCATTGGTTTACATAAGCATCAGTGAGACCTTACCAAAACAAAATGTTCTCTCTTTTTGTGAAACTTTACTTGAATGTATCGTGTAACATCTTTTTGCATGTTAAAAGAGTCAATTTCTCTGCTGTAGGTCATATTCTGTCAATCGCAAACGGGCAAGTCGCAGGCAAACATTTCTTTCTTCAAACTTTAAATATCATTATGGAGTTCCCTTTTCAAGACTGATGATATTCCCAATGGGCATGCAGCAGTCGATCTAACAACGCATGCAAAAAAGCAAAACACATTAACATTCCTTTTCCTGAAAATGAAAAAAATAACGTTTTTCAAATTGCTCATAATATTTTTTTATCCGTCCAAGATGGAAGACATAAGCAAGAGAACAAAAAATTGTATGCCGGAGGGGAAGTTTGTGGAATGTGAAACAGACTATAGTCCTGACCTAAGCCTCCCAGTAGCACACTCTGACCCACATGTCAGTTGCCAACCTCCACATGCAGCCTGATTTAGCCTCTCCATAAGGTTACATCCCAACCATGTACAGTGAGATCTTTCCCCTCTCCCTCCCTCCCCTCTCTGTACTGCCCCAGCCTACTGCAAGCTTCTGGCATACCTGATTAGATTGAGTATTTGCTTACACGGCCTTCAGCCCATTTGAATATACGGAAATAAAGATAACTCAGTTAGGAACATGCCTTTTGAGTAGTATGACATGTTTTTATTCATTTCTATCAATAAAAGAGCCTTCTTAGTTCTTGTGTTGGCATTTTTTTTAGTCAAGTTTGAATATAGGTCAGGCAGGGCTGCATTCTACTGCCTACTTTTTTCATTGTATAATACCATGGTTGGCTCAGTTTAGGACATGCCCATTGAGTATTTAGTTCAGTGGACATGTATATATTCATTTCTATTTATGAAATCATCCTGCTTATTTCTTAGTTGGCGTTCAGTCAAGTTAGAATATGGGTCAGGCAGGGTTGCCTTCTTCTGCCTACTTTGTCCATTGTATTTTACCATCCATGAAGGTTACACTATATTTTGTCATTATAGTTGAGTAATTGCTAGGAAAAAATAACAAATGCCTTTCGGGCATATTCATAATTCATAAAGGCTGGTTACATGCTAAACGAGAAGTGATAATTACGCAGTTACGAGTGATATATGAGAACATGTTTTCCTATCCCCTGCTGGGTTGAATATGAAAATTAAACCTCTTCCATTGGGATGTTCTCTTTTGGATAAAAACAGCTTTTGTCATTTTAATCAGCTGTTTGGATTTTTCATTAAAAAAACTTGCTCAAGGTTGATATCTGCAGTCTACCCTATTTAATTTTTTGTGTAAAAACATGTTCTCTGTAATGGTTTGGGGTTATCTTGATAATGAATGTGGAATAGAGTTGTATATAATTAAGATTCTTCTTGAAAGTATTTTCAATACATGTTTTTCCTCTTTCAAAACCTTTTAGATAATGATAAATGTTTTTTTAATGCTTTTATATCGCTGTCTAGGGCTATGTAAGTTTATCTCTGTTTCAAACATTTTTCTGATTGTTAACAGTTAATTTAGATTTAAAAAGAACTTCTAATAGAACTTAAAACCTATTTTATGATTTCAATTTGAAAATAAAAGGTCAAAGATATACTCATTTGCAAAGTAATTTAAAAGAATAAAAACTGTTTGAAGATGAATCGAACATGTTTTTTCACTTCAATTTTTTTAACAATAGTTTTGGTTTCAAAATGAGTTTTTGTTACTCTTATATCCTCTTTGTAGTATTTTAACCCTCGGCTGTAGCATTAATTATTGACTGACACATAGATGAAATTTTACCCTTTGACATACATATAACAAGCGTGTGGTACAAAGTTCCGTAAATAATAACAAAGTTAACATTATCCACATCACAAATCAATAGGCTTTCTCATGGTGCAAAGATTATCAGCATTAATTTTTATTTGATTAAGAAATGATAATTTAAACATCTTATATGTGAAAATCCGGAATTAATCCAGCTGGCTAAGGTTAACAAAGAGATCATTCTTTGTTATATTTAGTTAAGAAATCTTCAAACATGCAATCTCCCAGTCCAAAAGCCTTTTCAGTCAATGCTGTCAAATGTGAGAAGTTTATGATACCCTTCCTTTTTCCTCCATCTGTGTTCTTGTATCAGAAGCTAATTCATCTGATGGAAAGAGCTTTTGCAGTTAGACTAAAAGATGACAAGTTAAAAGTAACCTAAGGAGCGACGTCACTAATGACTAACTGCCGAGTTGATTTATTGCAACATGATAGTTTCGAGGGAATTAGGTATTTCATGCAGAAATACTTGAATGAAAAGCTCAAGCTGAGAAAATGATTTTGTTGATGCATCTAGAATTTGATTTTGCATTCAGAAACTGTGAGATGAAATGGTAGTTAACCATGTAGAAAATAGAAGCAATGTCCGCCATTTATTGATTATAAAAAATCTGACAGTTGATGTTGATGCATAACTTGGTTTATCATCAAAATGCTTGGAATAATAATAGGATACTATGTTTTGGATTTTGAGTTATTTCCACATGGACAGCTAATAAAAAATAATTTTTATGTTTCTCAGCTGTGCTTTTATTTCAATTAGACTTTAGTTAAACTTTATCAAAAAACAATAAAGCCAGGGAATTTCATGCTCAAAAACACTCGGAAGAAGATATTGAATTTGAAAGAAGTATTTTTTATGATTCGAAGTCTAATTTTTTAAGCAGATAGTTCGTCATTGATGGATTTCGCTAGAGCTGGCATTCAGCCTACCTGTCAGTGAAGGACGCATTTTGGAGTACGGAAAATATTTTTTTAAAAAGTAAACATAATGTGTTTTATAGTGCACCGAGTGGCAGCAGGTTACACAGTGCAATTAGATCCTTTACGAAGGGAACAATTAACTCTTTACCCCTTGACATGATAAGGGTTCGGGAGCTTCCACAATAATTGAAATCCCCGATGTAATGAACAAATCCATTTTTAGAATTGCAGTAATTTGCATCTTATCAAGGCTTAACTAAAACAGCATTGTAGGAAAAATTCAGAAATCAGTTTCTTAGTTATACAATACAGGGGTTTAGAATATATATATATATATATATATATTTATATATATTATCCTTATTAGTTTTATCTTTAAAATGTTTGATGAATACTACAATTCTGCAAACAAACAGGAAGCATAATAAACAAAGAGACTTCAATGAAGACTTACCTTATTTAACTATGGTAATGGAGGACGAAAGAAGGACTAAAAATACTATCAAATCTATCAGAAGACTTCTCAACATATACACTAGATGTCAAAGAACTATTGAAACAACCAGGATGATGAAGATAGTGTTTTAGTTATGCAACTTTTTTTATTCAAGGCAGCAATCTTTGGACATATATAATAATGTTGTTTTCAAGCAAGTGATAACATAAGTATCTATGTTGAAAGGTTACCTGCCTTGAATGCATAAGTTGTATCATTATCTTCATCATCCTTCATCGCCTCAACTTCTACAAAATGCAAGTCAAAAAATTGTTTAACAGTCTAGAAGGAGGGTACTTAGAGAAACAGCTGTTTAAGAGTCTAGATGGAAGATGAATTGAAGAAAGATTTAAACTGATTCTTAACATCTAAAATTAGGGTACTTACAGAAAGATTGAAGCGAGTGTTTAACAGTCTAAATGATAAGAAAAAAAGATTAAAGCGACTGTTCAACAGTCCAGATTGAAGATAATTTTAGAAAGAGTAAAGCAACTGTTTAACAGTCTAGAATGTGGGTACCTGAAAAGACAATCTAGAATGAGGATAACTGAAGCAACTGAAGACGGTCTTGCTTTTCCAGCTCTTTGCTTCTCCCCATGTGTGTGACAGAAGCCCAATAGCTGCTTGATTTATGTCATACAATTCATTATTTGTTGAGATATTATCCAATCAATAAGACGGGCAGTGGAAGCAATGGCGCTGCTTTCAGATAATCGTTAACCCGGCAAAGCCTCAATGCTGGTCATTCCATGAAAAAAGTCCTCTGGGACTCGGAACAATTGATACTCTGATGGAAATTCCCTGCAGCATTTTTGCTATGGACAATCAGCCATCTTGGTGTTTGCAAATATCATTTGTTTTATTGTGAAGTTAGTATTCTTTGAGATTTTCAATCACATGTTTTTGTTAAAATCTTTTGAATGAGAAAGCCATATCTTGATATTAGACTTGACTATATATCAAGTATATATTCCATATTTTCGAAGTGAGTTATCTTCCCTTTACAACTAGTGGAGCATGTTGTGTTGATGAGTTTTATTGATTTTGAAATTAAATTCCTCGCCATTGTTTTACTTATAATTCAATGAAAGTTGAAAAGAAATTTAAAAGATAACATTTTTCCCAAATCTTTCAAATTGATGTTTCAATTTAGATTTAATCACCTCATCATTGATGAGCCTGCAAATCCTAACAAAATCATGATCATTAATGTTTTTTTGAAATATGATTTTTTTCTTACAAAATGTTCCATTTCAATTATTTTTGTTCACCCACTATTGCAGATATTTTCCTTACTTTGAAGCAGATTCCTATCTATGTATTTTTTTGCTCAAGACGTTTTTAATCATTTTGAATGTAAGTGCATTGGCGTGGAACATTAAAGCAATGGTGAGCTGATCAATTCAGTAACTCAATTTACACGGGCGTGTTTTAGCGTTACCTCTAGCATTAATCATCCCATAGTGTCCCTGATGGGAACTCTCTCTGTGTATTGATCGAGACTTTTCATGAAAGACTACTGTTGTTAAAATGATGTAAAATGATACAATTTTTCAATTGCAATCAATGTTTTTTAGTAATCATATTTGTTGAAAAAATTTATAACTTTATAGTCATTTTGATAATCAATTTCTTATATGTCGCATATTTACAGACCCAGATATACTTATTTTTATGTGTGCTAAAATTCAAAATGGTAGAAAGAATGGAGGCATATTGCATTTGTTAAAAAACGGTTTATAACTATATTGGTTTTCAGATTAAAAGATATCATAAAGGATGCATATGTCTTATTTCGTTAATGACTTTTTAATCGATAAAACATATCTGTATAAAGTGATATGAACTTTTAATTGAAAAAGATAATTTTCAGATAATGTTTTGGAATTATTTGATATTTTATTATAAATGTGCGTGTTTACTTATTCAGTGAGTGTTGAAAATGTAATGAGGAGATAAGATCCAACACCTATAATGTTATATCAACTAATGGAACAAGAGTTAAAGTCATTCTGTTACAGTTGAGTGAATTGGGTTGAATATACTGTAAGTAATTCATATCTTCTGAATAGCTAATATCTTTTTCAAACAAATGAATGATGATAATGATAATAAGTTCCTGAAAATTATCAACAGACTTTAAAATTGAACCTGCCGAGAAGAAACAAAATCTAATTTTATGGAATGTTGAGTCTGCAAGAAAGAGAAATAACGGTATATCATATTTATCAAAGTTATCAAGTTATGATTATGATATTCAGAAAATTGTTTATAAGCATTTTTTAATTAAT
The DNA here is from genome assembly GCA_921293015.1 of Phorcus lineatus. NCBI lineage: Eukaryota > Metazoa > Mollusca > Gastropoda > Trochida > Trochidae > Phorcus > Phorcus lineatus. The sequence continues at coordinate 45,979,300 of OV121081.1, read as the reverse complement.
GTTTTTGGCGTCTTAGTGTGGTTCTCTATGATGCTATTATGAAGCAAAGGGGCAGGAACCCCATTTCAAAGTGTCAATTGACTTGATGCCAAACTCCTAAATTCGAATATGTTCAAACTTCAAACTAACATTGACTGGCATTGTGATAATCAAGTTAATGAAGAAGGGGAAAACAGTTTTATTGATAAAAACTTCTTTATTCAGTGAAGGCAAAATTTTTACAATTCAAATGATGTTTTTAAATCATAAACATTTTTGGTCATTTTACCAAAACCAAAGTTATTGGTTAAATGAAACTCAAAATTTTTATTTAAAAAGTATATAGTGTTGAAATGAAACTCTGAGATGCTCAAGTTTGTTGATATGATTTAATAAGGAATAACTTTTGGATAGACTGCATTTGGTTTCATGTAACATATACACAAAGGGAAATATGCTCTGAAATTTTTATGCAAATCATACTATTACAGGGAGGCCTGGGGCTGGCTTTCACTACTGTAATGCCAATAAATGGTAAAATTTCTCATTCTATTCTTGAATGAATTTACACTATTTTGCGTCAGAACTCTAAAGCAAACAAATATTATCCTCAATAACATATTTCTTGATTATTTTATACTGATGTCTTTATGACATAGGTATGTAGAGTATTATCTCCAAATTTGATTGCAACAGATAATACCCCCTAGAACTTTCTCTTAAAGCTCTCTTGTATTTTTTTTTACTTCGGCCAAAATGTACTTTTCACACTGAAACCTCTAAGGACTTGCTCTTGTTCGACATAATGGCTTTGTATTGACCGCTGTCAGTGAAATATGTGAACCCTTGTGTAAATCCCTTGCGAAAAGAGCTATAAATGTTGCATGGTGAAAAAATGACCCCAAAGAATTAAGAGATTGATTATGCTTGCCAACCAAGTTATCAAAATAATTGCATTCAGCGTGAGGTACAAGTGTTTTCAATAATTGCGATTTAATTCTTTAAATAATATACTTTATTCTTGACTTATCTACTTTATCTTACATGTTTTATTCAAAACAACCTTATCAATCAAAATGATTTGATAATGTAACGACAATATGATTAATAAATGAGATTATTATGATGATTTTGGTACTTAAATGCATATTTTATATTAAAAAATCTGCATCAACATCTTGGAAACAAATTATTAATACTTATATATATTTAAGTTTCTTTATAGTGAAATAGTTGATAAATTTATTATTTCAGTGAATGCATTATGCATAATATTAGACTTTAGATGATAATAATAGAAGACTTATTTGTCGGATAAGGAATATGGATATATTATGAAATAAGTATATTTTTGGAACCTATAATCAGAAACAATTAGATAATCAACAGAGGTTTGTATTGAGTTATAAGAATTACACTGATAAATGAATCAAGTTTAAAAAGAAAAATTTTCAGTATTAAATGAGTAGAGTTATTATTGATATTAATAATAAAAAGAGTACTATTAATTCAATCCTGTGAATAAATGAATAACCAACTTAGCATAATGTTAGAAAAATTTAATGTTAAAGAAAACTCTGGATGAAGGAAGTCCAGAAATATATGCAATGATTGTAAAAACATAAATACTGTTTATGTATGTTATGGAAGTAAAAATACATCGAGTCTTAATACATTGAATGAAGGTATCAGACAGTTTTGTTCGAGGACTAAAAACACCAGGTTTCTCATTTAGTGAGTCTATTATGGCTAATTGAAAAATCCTGAAAAAAATAATAGGAGTAGAGATAATGATAAGACTAATTTGTTAATCTATATATATCATTAAAAGGCAAAATAAATTTTTTTACATGATTTATACAAAAAAAAAATAATAATATTATGAAGTGTGAATGTGCAATTAACATATCATGTATGATAAATAGTTGAGGATAATGGATAATGTTAAGGGAGGTTGGGAGAAAAGAGGGAGGGGGCATTAAACATTTAGGATAATGAATTAAAAAGAGGGCCAGTTTGGGATAGAGTGGAATTAAGGAGGGTCGATTTAGTCTTATTTTGGGGGAAAATTGGAATGAATGGATTGGGTAGTAAGGGTTTGAAATGAAGGGGTAGGGGGAGGATATTTGGGGAAGGGGCAGGGGGCTGAATACATTAACTACCTCCGGCAGTGGACAAAGACCAGTGTCAAATGTCAGGCTAAAACAACCCATAGTCAGGTAGTGTAAGATTTACTAGGTGTATCCATTTTCAGATCGTTAGCATAGCCAGGTGGGTGGATATGTTAGGGTCCAGGTGTAATTGCCTGTTTCACAATAGGTAGATATACCCTGTACATTTCTCATAAGCGTCTAACCTCAGGTTTTATAATTTGGCGTTTCCGTTACGGTATCTTTTCTGAGTGACAGTTGTTTAAGCATGTGATAAGAAGATTATGGGGAGTCAGTTACTCAGTATTGTTATGCATCGATCATAATAGGCATTTTTTTATATGAGTATTTTGCTACTTTATAAGGATTTCATCTTGTTCGAATAAAAGATGGATGAATTTCTTGAAATATTTATATTTTTAGTTTATCGAAATTTGTAAATAACTTATGTTATATAAAAAAATTAGGTTATTTATTTAAATGATTTTATAAAATGAGAAATTATTATCTTACAATTACTAATTATTGGAGACTGATGGGATAGTTCATCTTCTGATGCTTCTTCATAGATCGATGTCAATTTGTTTGCAATGAAGAAAGAAGTTTTTTATTGAAGTAATTATTCTGTAAATCTTGTTGAAATGTATGTGTTTCCTTACGGGCATATGTCAGCTATTTTCGTTTTTAAAACATTTCAAACTGATGAGTACAAAGAACTCTTTTTTAACCAATGAACATTGGAAAAAGGTATTAAGTATCAATCATTCTGAAGTTGGCAAAACCAGAAGATGTTAAATTGAATCTAAAAGAATGTTTTTCTTAAAAGGTGATGCATAATTGGCCTGAAGAATTACAAGAGAGGCTTGCGCTTTATACATGCAATTTGCAGTCAGGGGGAAAGCTGACGTATTCAATAGCTTCCAAAGACACTTTGAATTCAATTTCAAGTTAAATTAGACTTTAAGTGAAATTTAACAAGAATAAGTGATTAATAGAAAAAGTGATCCCGTGGAATGACGTTAAGCTTTGTAGGGGTTTGTTCCCTGCGGCAGTTTAGGGATCGTTACGACAGGATCAAGTGCCTTCATAATGCAGCAATTATGAGTAGAACAAACATTGATTTCTAGGCAGTTGATTTGCAGTTGGCGAAACACACTCTCCTCAACACTTTTTATCAAAAGAGCAGCAAGAGTTGATTTATAGTGTAATCCACAGGGATCTAGGCCTCTCAATAGAGGCGTGAACCGGCCTCGAGTTATCTTGCCTGCATTTCATCCACATTCTTGATTCCCTCTAGACTTCAGTATGATTAGCAGATATTTACAGCACTTCTTCTAATTTTAGCTTTTTCCTCTGCTATTTAAATTTGCTTCTAGTTTTCTCTTGTATTAATTTCCTGTTTCTAACTTGAAAGCGAAAAAGCATTAAAAGTCATGAATCTTTTTTCTTATGTTTCGTCAATCTTGAGGTGTTGATTTGTTTACAGACTTAAGAGCAAGTAGTTCTTTGATAATTATGACCTTTTAAAACTGCATTTCTTTTATGCATTTTGGAAATGAATTTAACAGTTTGTGTTTTGTAAGACAAAGCATTTTGTTAAGAATATAAAAATGCAAATGTTGAGTACTAAAAGATTTTGAAAGCATTCAGCCTTAAAGGATATGTCCATGACGATGAGGAAAAAATTGGATTATCTTTTTGCACAAAGAATAAATTAAAGTCCTTTTAAAAATATATAAAAACAAAAATCACTTTGAATGAATATCAAAACAATTACTTCAGTCAAGAATTATTTTAACCAAAGTCAATCCCTTTTGTTGAGCCGAAATAAAAATGAAAGATACTCCCTACTGATTTGGAAGCAAGCACTGAAAGATAATGATTCTAAATTTAAAGAAGGACTGTTGGTACTCAGCTAATGGAAGTAGGGGGAGATTATAGTCTTGGCAAACATTAGACTGCAGCCCGAATTAGGGATTAGCTGTAATATTTTAGAGTGCTAAGTTTCCCTGTGTAGTAGGGTAGTAAAACACTTTCCTGGATTGTTTATTATTTTAGTAAATCTTTCGTGGACAGCACAACTACAAGAGTAGCTGACTGGAGAGATGTCACTTCCTCCCAGATAGAATTCCTCTTTGTCAGACCTGTGTTTAGATGTCAGAATATGGTGTGTGAATGTTGTTATGGTTTTCATTCTGTTCTGTGATATGAAGTCAAACTCCTGGCCTTGTGTTTTCGAAGCTCTCTTAGTTGTAAGTTAGTCGTAAGTGACTTATGGCAGCCTTTTTGGTAAGAGAGCTTGGAAAAAATATGTCCCGGCTTGTCTTTTTGTAATATTTAAAGGCACTATGGCATTTAATTGTCTTTCCTTAAAAGGATGTTTATTTAAGTTTTTTAAGAAAGAATTTTCATGAAAACAAAAATTATTGTTACTAATGTCAAGGTTATAGTTTTTAATCAACCAAAGTAGTTCTGAAACATTTTGTTAATTTGTGTCATTCCATTTCCCTACCTCAATTGATTAAAAGGTGTTCAGACTAAAATTACAGCCAGCAACTTTCACTTGATACTTAATACTGTCTTCAACGTCTTTGGATAGTATGGTTGAGTATTGAGGAGTTTGACCCTCTGGAGATAATGCATTTAGCATTAAAAGTACTTTTTGGGGAACATTTGAAAAAAATAAAAATTCTCAAAAATCGTGCTAATTTCCCTTTAAAAAGGTAAAATTACATTTCAACCATTTGTGTTATTCTCAATTATTCACTAAGGAGATGACGCTTCTTAACACCCGCTGCAGTTACAATATTAGATTTCTAAGAAACATTATAAAAAAATTCCTTTTACATATATTATAAAAGGAACTAACAATTTATCACTCTCTACAATTTGATGACGGCAGTAAGTTTATTTCAGAGGTGATTTGAGATGAGTTGAGGTTTTAATGCCAAAAAGAGTATTTCACTTATTTCACTTATTTATTGGAGAGGGATCAAATGATATGCTGCATCTATGTAAAGTCATATTAATCCACCGATTTGTTATTAACATAAGTATTAAAAACATCAATAAAAATCACAATCAGAATCATTGTATTAACTCAATTTGCCACCATCAGTGGTACAAGAGCTATGAAAATATACAATCATGTGTACAAATTAATCAAGACAGCAGGGACAGACATATATACCCAAAGATACAATAAACGTTATGTTAATTTTTTCATAATTAGTAAATTTTCATGTTTAAGAACAATTGTGATTAAACCTAAGAATGTAAAGGTTGCAAGAACAACTTAAGAAAAGCCAGCTGCCACCTTCACTATAAGGCTCAACTCTTTTGAAAAGAGCAAGTATTCTCTTACAAAGTCTCTATGTGATTTACTAGATCCTAAATGTACTAGGATATGTTTGAATTCTATAAACCATTGTGACATTGTTGTACCATCTGTGGATTTTTTGTCTGTATAGGTCACATTGGCCTTCATATTTTATAGAAATGAAATTTATATCAAGCAATTTCATTCATTTTCACAAATTTATGTTTCACAGGTGCTGTGGTAATGTAAAATATTTTGGAGTTACTGAACTAAAAGAATGTTGGTAAATTTTGATTTATCAATGATATTATTTTTCAGACTGAATAACATCTTTTTACAGAGCACATAAAACGTTATCCTTTTGGCAAAAAGCTATAAAACAATGTAAAGTTAATTGTATTTCTCTAGGATAATTTGTTTTTCCAAAGATTCCACCTTCGGCAAGAAATGTCTTTGAGATGTGAGTCTGGGTTTCCGTATGCATTGACCGAAATCAGGCGGTCAGTATTGCCCAGCGAGCGGTCAGACATTCAACCTGTCCGTTGCCGTGACAACACGTACATGCGCCAGTGGTCAGTTTATATATCAATTTGTGCTATTGATTTGTCTCACGCTAGTGTGTCGTCTTTGAACTGATCTGTCTGGCTAAATCAGGTCACCTATCCTCATAAGCAGAATTAGGTCGGCAATTAAGCCGGTCTAGATCAGTATATGACCGCCACACTGGACTCGACTGGACATCAGTGGACTCCAGCCGAGTCTGGAGAAGACTGACCAGTAAGGCTTTCAATGAGGATGATATTCCTGACTGTCTGAAACCTCGTCTTAATGTGATAGGGACCTGATTGAACTTCCTCGTTTCTCTGTCATTGTCGGTGTAATTAGCGCCCATTTCTTATCAAGCATCCAGCTTTACAGAAGTAAGGCATGTGAAGAGGTATTTTTCTCTTCAAACTTTGCATGAACTGATTATCATAAACCATGTGCCTGTTCTTGTCTCATATACAAAGAAATGTTTCTTTTTACCATATACAAACATTAAAAATCCAGTTTATGTAAGTGAAGCAAGTTGCTTCTTCTTAGACATGTTAGAATTTTGATGAGGAAATAGGAAATAGGAATAGATTGTTGTTCAGCACCTCGATATTGAAAAATATGAAGTCATCAGGAGTAAAAACAATTCATTTTAATGGCTAGTGCTTCCAGCTCAACAAGCCTCTTTAGGCCATACATATACATACAACAGGAATAATATAATTATATGCCTGTTGTATGCCTAATGTATATATCTAATGTATATGTATGTATATATATATATATATATATATATATATATACTATCACTGTTATCAAGTAAGTGATGAAAGACTTTAAAACAATCTAGTAGGACAATATCTGATTTATTTCATCGTCAACATATTTATTTCCGCCTTTGTTGTTTATTACATCAAAGGACAGAAGGAGTATATACTAAAAGAGTGAGAGGTGTTAATTTTGAAATTAATATTCTAGCAATACATACAAAGACTTAAGTGATTTTCTTATTCGTACGTAAATACCAACAGCTTTCTTGGTTGAATATTTAAATTATGCTTATAATTTTGCTGTAGAGAAATGAAGCCATTCTTACTATTTTAATCATGATAGAACATAAATATAAATGATAAGAATACAAAAACACAAATGTGGATACATAGAAAATATCACATGCTTGATATTATTATGGTATTAAGTTCCGCCAACTGAAAGCAAATGCGTGAACATTTTGAGAGGTAAAAGTTTATTATTTGAATTTTTTGGTTAAATGAAAAATGAAATGTTTTACTAATAACACACAAGTATGCATATCACATGTATGATAAAGTTGTTATTTGTGAATATTTCTGTGAATTGTCTAGACTTAAAAATTTCAGCAAAAAAATTAAGCTACGAGAAGATGATATTTAAATTTTCCAAGGGGACTTACATTATACAAATAAATATTTCAAAATAATTCTTTTAAGCTTTGAAGAAATGTTTTGATGGTGGGTTGACAGACAAGCCTTTAAATAATTGAATAATGGAGACAAGGCTAATTGCAGATTATATTTGGAATAGATTAATGGCGGTCCACTTTCGTCACTTGATTGCAGTATTCAAAATATTGTCTTAAAGTTTTCATAACCACAAACATATTTCACTATGTTCTTTGGAATATATGAATGTCTGATTACAATATTTTATAGTGCGTCAAAGGTCGCTACTAAAATATGTTCAGGCATCTTAATGTTTGAATGACAAGCATTTCATTGCAGCAATAGAAAGCTTATGTTAGTACAAATGTCCTCATGTACACCCAACAATAACTAATTTGAATTAAATCTAGTTCCATTAGCCTTTGATAACAAGAAGATGATAATCGAATGGGTTAGAATAACACCAAGGTTGACTGCCAATTCAAATTTTCTAATTTAATAAAAAATTTGAAATATTCAAAATTTATATTTCTTTTTAATTTTCGCTCAGAATCATATGAAATTCACACACAATATTTATATGAAAGTTGAAGAGGATTAAATTTATTTAAATATCTCAAAATGTTAATCTAATTCAAAAAACAAAAATGGCAGTTAGCATTTGTGCCTTTATCTAAATCAGTTTTATACATTGGAATGTCAACGTACAAGATTTTTTTTCACACTGTATGAATTATGTATGTATGTAATTAAATGGTAGTAAAAAAACAAAATACAAATTAATAATCATGATTTCTTTATATTAAGAAATTTGTTAATCTGCAAAAGGGAAAGTTTTAAGTAGACCTTTGATAATGCTGACATTATGTAGTGACTTACCATTTACATACGTAACAAATTCATTTAAAGGAAAAGACCTGGAAAATGTCAAGAATAAAATATGATGAATGTTTGTGTAAATTTGTGTATAAAAAGTAATTTCATTTGCCATTTCAAAAACATTTATCTTCGTTAGGTAGTTAACGTCGCTCATCTTTGTTAAAGGGAGATGTTAATTTTTTCATTAATGCCCCCGGTTAACTTAGTATAGTTATGGACTTTATAATATGCAATAAAAACTTTTTCTCTCTACTTATTATTTATTAAAGTTAACCTGGAGCATGTTTTGAAAGTTTAAAACAAAAAGACAGAAAGAGGAGTTTCATATTTTATTTGAATTATTTGAATTACAACTTAAACAACTGTTTCTTCATGTGAAGATGGCCATTTATCAATTAAATGTCTTGACTATTGAAGTTACTCTGGAGCAGGTTTTTAAACTTTTAAACAAAAAGACAGAATGAAGAATTTCATGTTTTATTTATCTAATTTATTGGAGAGTTTCCATAACAATATCTTTTGAGATATTTGTCTCACAATTGAGTGGTTCGTACAGTTCCAATTCTTGCTTTCATGATTTAATTGGTTCCAAGTGTGAATCGTGTACAATTTGCATGATTCAAACATACGACATGTTAACAATCTAAGTGGAAACTTGAAAGTGTGCATATAGGTGAGGCTGATTCGAATAAAAGTTTTTCAGTTTAGTTTAAGATTTTAATTGTTATTAGTCCCATACATGTATCACTCTCGGCTTAGTCTGGTTAAAGAATAATTACATTGAATTGAAATTAGATAAAATTATGTCTGAAAGATGATTTGATAGCGGACCCAATAACTACATAGAATATTATTTGATGTAACAAAGTAGTTTTCCTATCAATTTCAATATAAACCATTTAGCTAGGTGGGGGAGGCGCTGACCTACGCTATAGAATGGCGAAAATCATTAAGGGAACTAACTATGGATCAAATAAATGATTCATAACGGTACAAGAAAGTTAGATAAAGTATGGGGGGGGGGAGTACCGTCAAAACATAGATAGAACTCTTGATAGACTTTCAAAACTTTAATTGTTACTTTTCGGGGATCGATTGACCCCCTTCATCAGACGGTCTAATGAAGGGGGTCAATCGACCCCCGAAACGTAACAATTAAAGTTTTGAAAGTCTATCAAGAGTTCTATCTATGTTTTGACGGTACTCCCCCCCCCCCATACTTTATCAAACCATTTAGCTGCGGGCTCCAGGAAGTTATTGGTTAGGTAATCTTAAGTATTCTTTGCAAGATTATTCCTATTAGTTGTCTAATCAATATGGTTGACACATTTTAATAAACACCTAATGCTGGCGTCAAAAGGATATAAAAAAAATTTAATTAACAGAAACTCTTTAAAAAAATGTATGTGACTAAAATGCAAGATTTTTTTAAGTCGCATTGATCATCGTACTTTTAGTGCAATTCCCATCAAAAGGATAGCAGTTTTAGGGAAACAGAATCCATCCAATAACTTATATTACTAAAGTGTTAGATTTCTTTTAAGTATAACATCACGTCATTGGAGACTACTTTTAGTCAAGCATGCAACAGTCAAACTCCAACATCAGGAATGATGAAAAAATAATTGTAACGGATGATTATTTCAGATAATACTTTAACTCTGCCGCATAGCTAAGTAGACAAGTGTAGCAAGTGTCCCGTGACCAGCGTTATAATGAGGGCATATTCATCAATAATAAATCTTTGCTGTCGACATGCAGGGAATCCGACAGCTCGCCAGCTAGCATGTCAGCTGTGGACCATGTATTCACTCTGGTCCATGGTGACCTAATTTTTCTTTGGGCCTTTAAGCATGCGCAGATTGGCCACTGCGGCCCAACGATTAGGCATGGTATCAGTTGCTTGGTCAAATGACACATGGTTACGTTATATATCACATAGATGAGATATTGATCACTCTGTTTGTATGAACGCTGACTCGATTGATGAATTTCTGACTTCCCTACAGAAGAGCTATTGAATTCTAGCTTGAATGATGTGAATCAGTATTATGTTCAACATGATTTAATTGCATTTGCACTGAGTCATATTTAATCAGATCTGGAATATGTTTTTTTGTGTAAATTGATTGGGAATGTTTTCTATTCATACAAATTTCATATTTGATATCAATTTATGATTTTGGGATAAAAAGAATCACGTTTTTTTTTTATAAAATACGTTGTTTCTTTTACATTATATGTAAAAACATGAAAAAATATTTCATGGGTATATATTTTAGAACCACATAATGTATGTTTTTATTTTTTCTAATCAAGCTTTCAACAAATTCTCTTCTTTCAAGAGATGAATAAGCTGTTTATGGTTACCTTGAATGATATTCTCACATCTTAAGGAAAGTTAGCTTGAGCAATGAATCCTGTAACATTGTCCATTCGGAATGGCTGCACTTACACTATTTGAGAATTTTATTCTATAAATATAAAGAAATACATTATTTTTTGTATGCCTTCTTCCAACAATATCCTCCACATTAAAAAGTTATCGTATGCGTGCGGGTCGGCAATGTGTGGCATAACAACTTGATGATTTTTTATTCTCTGTATGTTTCTTTGCTAATTGACGTAAGGTAAGTTAGATATAACTTCCCTATACAGCAGGTGAACTAGCAAACATCCAACATGCTGTCGTTATTGATCTGATACTGCTTTCCAATAACTAAACATCAATAAAAGGCAGCAGATTGGTTCATGCCAGATAACTAAAAAAAATTAATCATTTTTACAGAATGTTCACGTTTGAAAACAATTGCCCAATTGATTATGGTAAAATCTAAAAGTATCTATCAGTTCTAAATTTTAATGTCAATTTTAATATCAATCATGTAAATATTTAAGTTGTTTGAAAATATTCTTTACACATAAATATATTCATTTATAACTATAAAAAGAATAGATTTATAATAATAATTCTTTCAAAGTATTAAAGGTAAGAATGATATCAATCATAATACAATTATTTATACATAAATGTACTTTGACTCAATATAAATCAATAATGAAATATATGAAAAAATGTAATATAATATGTAAAATGATAATATGTAAATTGATATACTTTTTCAAAAAGCTAACTTCAATGTTCTAACAAAGAGCAGTTTTAACTTAATGTACTTAAACCTGTATTTGTCCCTGTTGATTGCTAATATCAGCTGTTCAAATGCGAGTCAGATAGCATGTCGGCCATGCAGAGATCTGTTCGTAAAGGGAGGCATGTAAGGTCATGCATTAACCCAGATATGAGAAGAAGAGATAAAGTGCATAATACATGCTCACTGTAGCAGTGAAAGCAGGTCAATACGGTGTTATTCTTCCCCCTCCCGTTAGGAGGACAACCGAGCTGAGAGAGAGCTCATTCGCTCAATGTACGTGTTTTTCTAATAGCATGTTATGTAGGCCACTCACTCTGAACCAATCAGCAAGTGGCAGTGTGTAATCCATGTGTTTTTAGGGCTGTTTTGCTCGCAGGAAAACAGGTTGACTAGCTGCAAGACATCGTGAGGATATTCTCGAGGCAGGGCTTTGCGTATGGAGCAAGAATGGATGGTTTAATCGCGCAGCACGCGTGAGTGGTCTTGCATTGTGGGAGCGCGTGCTACATGTGTACTGGCCTACTCCACAGAGTTTAGTGGAATAGTGGGGGACTGCTAGTAGTTGGTTAGACTGTCCGTTGGCCGCAGTTGTCCTCGCAGTTGTCCTCGGCGCATGCATGTAACAGTGACATGCCATTTATGAGAATGGTCGAGGCTAAATCTCAGGTCGGTCAGCTATGTTGAGGAGGATTGTGAGCCTGTCACCGAAACCTGTCAATGCGTGTGAGGATGTACGGAAAGGTGAGAGGGCCGGGATGTTTGATTACAGTTTACACACTGGCAACAGAGGAGTGCTGTTTTGTCAGGACCTTGTAAACTTAGTTCTCAAACTTCATGCTTCATGATTATTCACGTAACATTGACAGTAGGTGTTTATTTATAGGTGAGAATAGTTAGGTTGGAAGGAAATCTTAAAGAGAAGGGGTTCAATTAGCGAAAGGGGGGTTCGGGAGGGAGGTTGGTGGGTCATAATACTTACATGTAGTTCGTAAAAAAGTTAGAGTGAAAAATTTAAAAGGGGGTTGGGTTGGTAACGATCTTCAAAATGAATCTTCCACTGATAATTTGTAGTTTACAAAGTTCATAAATTTCATTTTCGATGTTTAGTCGGTGAAGTTAATTGATATTCAGAGCAGTGACATGTTTAGTATGGTATATCGATAAAAGAAGCCTAGTTTAAAACTGGTTATGTGCTGTAGTTTACAATCAGTGTTTAATTTAACTTGTAGTGTAAGTACCTATTTATAGTTGATAACAATGACATATTCAGCCTATCAATAACTTAAGCCAAGCTATAATTTGTGCTTTACATTATTGATATATAACTTGAAGTTGGGTGGGTACCTATTTATAGTTGATAACAATGACATGTTCAGCTTATCAATAATATAAGCCAAGCTATAAATCGTACCTTACATTATCGATATATAAGTTTGGTTCATGGGTACCTTTTTATAGTTAGAACAGTTAGATGTTCAGAATATCAGTAATATAAGCCAAGCTATAATTTGTACTTTTCATTATCGATATATAACTTGAAGTTGGTTTGGTACCTATTTATGGTTGATAACAATGACATGTTCAGCTTATCAATAATATAAGCCAAGCTATAAATCGTACCTTACATTATTGATATATAAGTTGGGTGCATGGGTACCTATTTATAGTTGAGAACAGTTACATGTTCAGCATATCAGTAATATAAGCCAAGCTATAATTTGTACTTTACATTATCGATATATAACTTGAAGTTAGGTGGGTACCTATTTATAGTTGAGAACAGTTATATGTTAAGCATATCAGTAATATTGGCCTAGTTATAAGTTGCACGTAAAGGGAAACACAGAGTATGTTGTTGAGGTCAAATATGTCAAACTTTATAAATAGTGTTATCTCATCGGGAAGTAGCGACCGTCTCTCAAAATCACCAACTCATTGCTGATCAGTTCATCAATAAACAGGTTAAAATTTTAATTTATGATCGAAAACCTGACATTGGCTAAATTTTGACTTCTTAATGGTGTTTTTTCTATTATCATTGAAAACAAGAAAATCTCCTAAAAATGGTATATAGAGATAAAGAAGCAATTTTAGGAACAATATTTGAATTGAACTCAAGACAGATGGTATTTTGGCTGTCATTTCAGCCAAATAAAAATCTATGAAACATACACTGTGTCACTTTAACATCTTCGATGTATGACTTGAAGTGAGATGGGTACCTATCTATAATCGAGAACAGTAACAAGTTCAGCATATCAGTACACCATATTGTTGCTCTCCCAGCTCTGTTGAGTTGCTCTCATAGCTCCCACTCTGTGCAAGTGTTTACAGTTCAGTAATTACATGTTAGAATGTTACCAGATACACTCGTGTGGGTTGTATGTACGATTATGCTGATATTGGGTCATGGTCGCCAGTTGTATAAGCGAGATGTTTTGTGCTGTTGCCTGGTGATTATTCATTGATGAGGAATTTGGTTACTAATCATCATTTATTACATCATTTTGTATTGATATGTTCTGTGGTTCATTCTTGTAAATGAGAAATATGAATTAGATTGGTTTTTTTCAATCTTTATAATACGCCTTGTTTGATTGATTGATTCATGCAATTCAGTGTTGAACTAATTGAGCATGCATGAATGAGACTTCAACAGTTCCACAGAATCAAATTCAGGCCAATATGTACAGTGTCACAGTGTGTATAATATGTTATGTACGAGTTTAGTCTTTGAAAAATGTTTTTCATGTATGAGTTTTGGCCTTAGGTTAGTGTTTAAATGGTTTCTTTTGTATGAGTTGGGGTTTAACATAGGGTGAGAGTGTAATACTGTTTTTACTTTACTTTGGGCCAAGAGGTTTGTTTATGATTGTTGTATTGTGTATGCGTGTTTGGGCTAAAGATAATGTGCTAGTTTTCTATGATGTGTTTGGGTATGAAGTTAACATGAAAGTGTAATATCATGAATGATTTTGGATCTGAGGTTAGTGTTAAATATCAAGAGGTCAGATTGTCAATATTACATGGTTTTACTTTACTAAGATATTTCGTCCTATGTTTCTGTGTAGTTATGATTGCTGTACATCAGGATATATATGTCTGTTGATTCAAGGAGTGAAAGAATTGGAAACACATTAACACAGTTTTGTCAAAACATCTTCAGATGAAACTGTGGTTGGGTAAACACTCATTTAATCTGAGGTGTATTTAAGCCTGTCATAGTCCAAGTGACTTACAGATGGGGCTTTTAAACCCCTCAACTGTACACCCACACCCACCCCCACTCCTCCCCCCATATTGCCACTGCATTTGACCACTAGCTGTTCAGTGTTTAATCAAATCAACTTGCTCAAAGAATGATCTTGTGAATGCTTAACATCTTTCAAATCGCATTACAGTGTTTTTGATGATAAAAAGCAGTTTAAAAACTAATTACGAAGATCAGTATGGCTATACAAATCCATTTCTTTACCTCAAATGATTAAAACATGTTCACTCAAAAATGTCCGCCAGTAGTTTTTTCTTGGTACTTGATTATTTCCTCCTTGGCTATGGATGATCGGTTTGATCTTCTGAAGATAATTTATTTGGCAAAAACTAATATTTATTGGAGAAAATTTGAAGAAATAAGTCTTTAAAGATATGTGTTACTGCCCTTTTATCTATCAAAATGGTGCTAACGTAGAGAGTTTACAAGAGTGTTGCAGATAACATCAGGATCCGTTTTAAGTTAGCGTAAACATGCCCTTCTGCTAAGTGATTTGGTCATAATGGAGGGATCTGTTTATGACTGTCCAAGTTTTGTCATTTTTACACCTGCCATGTATTTTATGATTTTATGAAAGTTGCTTATCTAATGTAAACTTGCCCTCTCGCTCATTTGATTGTTTACCTTCAGGATGTCTGTTTATTGGTTGACTCAATTTGGCAATGTTTAAGCGGTCTGTATTTACATACTGTCCCAAGGTATATTTTGTTGTTAGCATGTTCGTTATGTAAAGACTCAATGGTTTTATGTCAATAACTTTAACATAAGGTAATGAAAACATAACATAGATAAATATTCTATATTTTATGCATGTAATGACCATGTAAACAATGATCTTTTGAAATGATTAAAAGAAATGTTAAAGATCAACATTTCTAGGGTTTTGTTTTTCATTAATATTTTTATATAAGACAGAAATTTCAGACATCTAGCTATGCCTGAAATTAAAAAAATCGATAATTTGTGGAACCAGGATATGTAATGATTGGGTTTTATTTCCTTAAACTATATATAATCCAATGAGTTCTTAAGTATGACCTCTCCAGGCAGTGGAAAACCCCTTTGTACTGGAGGATAAATTCAATAATACTTAAACCTGAACTCTCTGATCAAATGAAGTTATTGAAAATCCTTGCACATAGAAATATCAACTTCAGAGCATAAAAGATCATAAAAGTATTGCCATTAAAGCATTCATCCGGAAAGAAATTCAATTCAACGAACTCATAACCTGTGATATTGTACTGCTATTCCCTTCATTCTCGTAAAAACACTTAAAGTTTAGATAGCAATTTAATGTGTTTTTATTAAAACATATTAGCTCAGTTAGTTACGCTGCATGTGATCGTGCGCTCCATTGCACTTAAATTGTAGGTTATAGGTAGGTGTTTTAATGCATTCGTTTAACCTTGAGTTTGTAGATACATATCGTAAGTGCAATGCATTATAGGTCTTACGTAGATGGTAGTTATTAATAGTCTTACATTGACATTGATATTTTGTGTTAGCTAGCATTAAAGGGACACAGAGTATGTTATTGGAGTTAAATTTGGCAAAGTTTATTTATGATGTTATTTTATTAAAAAACATCGGTTGTTTCTGAAAATCACAATCTTAGAGCTTATCTGTTCAGTTCAGAGACAATTAACAGGTTTAAGTTGTAATTTGTGATTGATAATCGGACAGTGGCACACGCCAGTGCATTCTCTACCAACAGAGGTAGCCCCGTCATAAATTCAATATTCAACCTCTGTCTAAATACGACGGTCTCACAGGCACAAAATGTAGAACGCTGACTGGTTGCAATCAAAGTTAGTTGTGCAATCAGCGACGCCGTTTAAAAAATTATCATTCATATCGCCCAAGTTATTTCCGGAAGCTTTACAAAAGCTAAACTGTATTCGAATATGCACCTTGCACTTTGAGTCTGCTTTACAGAACACATACGCCTCACTTTACCACTGCATCATTGCATAGGCCTGTGTGTCAAACACAATATGTTTTCATTGGCTGAAATATTGCCAGGTAGTTTAAGTTGCAATATTGTCCCGCTAGGGGAAACTGCCGGAAGACCGAGAAACCTTCGTATTAAGACAGAGGTTGAGAGGAATTTATGACGGAGCTACCTCTGGTGGGAGAGAATGGCGCCAGTGACTAATACATAATTTTTAAAAACTACAGGCACAAAGACAAATATCTGTTGATAGTGTTTAGTATGTCATTTAACTCATTCATGTAAAGTTGACGCAGAGTTTCGACTTACTTACATATATATGTTTTTGTACTATCACTGAAAACAGGAAAATATCATAGTCTTGGCAATTTAGAGATATAAAGATGTAAGTTTTGGAAAGATGTTTGAACTCAACTCAGATTATATGGTATTTTGAATCTTATCTAAGCAACATGAAAAATCATAAAACATACTCTTTGACACTTTGGAAGTGTAAATGTTTTTAATGAAATTACAGTCTGTTTTTGTTAAAAATGATTTGTGGACTATTGGAAAGAAATAATTGAAATACATAAAATGAATTCATGGTAGAATAAATCAATTAAGACAGACCTCAAACTGCAATGTCATAGCAATTAATTCTGCTTTCTTTGTTAAAAACATATTTGATCTATAAAAAGTTAACAAATGTGTTCTAGCTATGTTAATTAGGGGTCAATTGAGATAATGTAAAGTTTTGGCTATTCATATAATTAATCACAATCAAAATAGGCATCAAAATCAAATGAAATAAATAGAATTATATCATTTTAAAAAGCCAATAACATTAAGCTTGGCAGTTGTGGTATTCAGAAATATGAATTAACAGTTTTTTATTTTTAAAAAAAAACTCTGAGTGATGTATTAGTTATGTCAAACCTTTGTAATTTCCAATTGATTCACATCATCTTTTACATCTCTTTGACCTTCTTGCTTCTTTATTTTTAAATCTTTAGAAAAACTCAAATCAAGTATATTTGTAATGCTCAATTTAAGAATTGTTTCTTTTTGTTATATTTTTTTTTTTTAACTCTATAAATTTTAAAATTTGATATCAAGATATGAATAGACTCTCAATGCTAACTGTTAAATTCATGTTAAATAAGTTTCGATTTGAACCGGCCTTAATGTTTTATGTAGACTTTTGCCTACCAGTCCAAGGCAAGCTGTCGAGGGTCTTTGTCTTATCAAGCAGTGCTTTTTCCTCAGCACAGGGGCAAGCAGGCGCGCAACGTGTTGATTTGACCCAGCACAAATACAGCCATATTTGTAAATGGAGCTTTGTGACATTTTGATCTGGAAGCACCCTGGCCTGGCAGGCTGGCTAACTACAATAGCGTCAGCAATATTGTCAGCTAACAAAGAAAAGGCTATGTCCCATCAGTGAGGAAAATAAAAAAGGGTAAAGGGGAGAATATAACCAGGGCGAGGGCCCAGGGCAAAGTAACCTAAGCTTGTGTAACAAAGATGCTAAGGGGAGAGTAGAGGGGGGAGGGGGAGGAATGGGGATGTAAGAGGGGGGAGGGGTGTGGTTGAGAGCCAGGGTGACCAAGCTTTGTTTCTCTTCGTGACATTGTGCTCCCTCCTCCTTCCCTCCCCACAGAGGAGCAGCTGCCCCACAAAGTCCAACCAATTGCCAAGTCCGAACTTCTTTATCCAACCCACCACAACCCCATGCTGGTGCCCCGAGTTGCCCTTTATATGCTCACAGCTCCAGCCAAACCGTCATAAAGATAATATACATAACCCACGCACCCAAGCGAGTGGATAATACCGCCTGTCCTGGGCAGGTCAGCCCGAGATAATTGATAGCTTCTACCATGCTCCAGTGGCCCACATGTTGTAAAGCGAGAGAGCATGAACACATAATGACTACAGCTTGACCCACCCACCATGACCTCATGGCTGGCCCAGGCTAAACGCTATCAGTTCTGAGTCTTCTCCGGGTGGTAGGGCTGTATTGTCTACTAAGCAGACTATTTATAATTATATCAGGTTGGGCAGCAGCCTAATGGCCAGACAGGTCAGAGTGGGTCGGGTCACTTCGGGTCATGACCTGCTTCAAGGTCAGTATGGCCCTACTCACTTTTCGTCTGTCTGGGCTGTGGTTTAGCTAAAAGCAGTCACTTGGTAGATAGTACTTGATTTATGGCTGACTTGTGTGGTTTTGCTTGTTCTTGATGGTTTGGATGGAAAATGGCCTGACCTGCTTATCTTTGTTCAATGTTTACGGGCCGTTTTTTTATAGAATACTTGAGGGACATTATCTGGTACATGATATCTTGGACAGTTTCCAGTAAGGCAAACCTCTGTCAATATGATAGTGTTTAAAATTCCTTGCCAGTTACATGGTTCTGTTAGGTGTGGGATCATCCCCTTTTGTGTGCTTGTTATAATCGAATGTAACTCTGTTTGCAAACTTAAATCCTTGTTCGAAAGTTCACCTTTGAAAAAACAGCTTCTCAGATAACTTGAATTCATCTTTTGTCAGTTTTTCCTGTTGTATTTAGGTGTAGTTCTATTGTCAAGAGATCTTGTGATTATTTTTTTTTCAAACCTGGTTTATAGTCAAGTTTGTATCATGCGAAATATATTTAAAATATTTGTTTCATTTCATTCGTTCAACCGCATAAGTTTTGATTTTATTCTTTGATGTATCCAAACTAGTCTTTTTTTATAGTTTATACTCGAGTTTGTATCATGCAAATGATATTTTAAATATTTTTTTCATTACATTCATTCAACCGCTTAAGTTTTGATTTGATTCTTTGATGTATCCAAACCAGTCTTTCTATCTGTTACCAATTCAAAAGTGTTTTATATACAATAATTTTGTCTTGAATTCGACCAACTTTGAGGTTTTTCAATTACCGTATTCGACTTAATAACCGCCCACTCCCCTATAAGCGCCCACCCACCACGTTTTTGACTGAACAATGAGTCCTGATTTAGCGCCCACCTCTCAACATTGCTTACCTTGCATGCTGATTCATTGAGTGAGGTTTTTCAGTCTTGCAATAAGTCTTTTACTTCCACTAAAGTGAAGAATACAGGGTATTTCAAGACCCCCAGCCACAATCAAAATGATAAAAGTTATAAAACCATATTTCAAAGACATATGTATCATAAGAATCCACTTTCAAGACTAAACTTGAGGAAAAATTTTATCGTTTTAATTAGCGCCCCCTTTTACCAATTTTTTAAGCGCCCCAGGCGCTTATCACGTCGAATACGGTAGGTCATTTCGATGGATATGAAGATTTCTTAATTTTAAGAATTTCATCTCAAATATTTTCAACCTTAAATGAAAATCGTGATATTAGAAAAAAAATTCATTCATTTACCTTCAATTGTTATTCAAGTTCAAATTTGAGATCAATCAAAGTCAAACCTAGAGAAATCTGTAAGCTCATGCCAAGGCTATTAATGGAACCCATAGTAGTGGGCTTCTTGATTGTGTTGTTTTCCTGTGAAAATTTGTCTCTCATCCAGCATAGCACAAAGAGATTGCAGTATATAATTATCTAT
This sequence comes from Phorcus lineatus, assembly GCA_921293015.1. Lineage (NCBI taxonomy): Eukaryota > Metazoa > Mollusca > Gastropoda > Trochida > Trochidae > Phorcus > Phorcus lineatus. The sequence continues at coordinate 45,959,074 of OV121081.1, read as the reverse complement.
TATAACGGCAAATATGATGAGATCTAACACATCTCAAAGCTTATTTTTCGTCAGGTTGATTTTTGCTTCGATCCACATCAGATGGAGACTGCATTAATTGGAATTCCAGATTGTTCTTTTCAAAAGATCCTTTTTTTTTATCTCCTCACCATCGTAACATATCTGAGAACAGAGAAGGCAGTAGCATGTTTCTTTAAATAAATAAAATGATCTTACATAAAAAGAAGAATGCTTCCAATTTTAAGACAAAGTATTTTCATCAAAATTAGCAGTTTTAAAACAAATGTACCATGATCTATTAAGCTTTGTGAATCAATTTCCCTACCTCAAAAGATTAAAAATGGCCGCCCTTGCTTTTTGCTAGATACATTATTATTTTCCTCCACCACTACTGACAATCAGGTTGAGTAATGAAATGTTTTGACCCTCTGAAGATAATACATTTGGCTTAAACTCATGTTTGTCGGCCAAAATTTAAAGAAATAAATCTGTCAAAAAAGTGGTACAGCACCTTTAAGTACCATTGTTAAAGTACAATGGTCGGATCTGGTCTTGTATTATCACAGAGAGATTTAGATTCAGACTTGACCAGTTGTTAGTATGCAGAGTTGAGAGTGGTATGTTTCGCTGGACTAGACAGACACTACACAAACCATGCTCTTAGGTATTGATCTTCCATAGTCACCCGCCCCCAAACAATCAACCTTGTCTGTCTTTGGTCATTAAAGGGACGGTACCAACTAACTTGGTTTTTAAGTTTCCTTGAAAACATCATTTTAGATTGTAATTGATTGAAACATGCCTTTATTGGAGAACTTTGTTTTTTGCATTTCACTTTTCTAGAAAGTGAATAAACAAGTTGCAAGTTACTTTAATATTTTCTCACTTTCCAAACAGGTACTAAATTTAACATGAATGATCAGATAGACATTCTGAACAAAGTTATTGCATATATGTAATAATTGAAATAGAAAACTTTTAATTTTATAACGGTAAAAACTTATATATAAAACCAAATACTACAATTATTAATTTTATCTAAAAGGATTGTTTGAGGCCTATTTCTACCTGGTACCCAGCTATACTGCTTAATTACCAAATTTTAAAAGTAATTTACTTACCATATGAAAAGAAAACCTTATGTGACACCATTAAAAGAAAAACTTTTACATTAAACAAAATCATGGATTTGATTCAAAGGCCTAATTGAAGCCTATCCTACCTGGTACCCAATTACACTGCTGGGTGAACAGGGGCATATTTTGAATTACCAAAATTGTTGAATTATGATTTAATTACCAATTATGACACCTTTTAAAGACAGGCCATGTTCTATTTATGATAAGAAGACAAAAGTTTATGCACTTGAATCAACAAATGATTTGTTAGATTGATATGGTCATACTGGGTTACAAGGCATTCAGTGTGTGAACACTGTCAAACAGTTAACACAAATGAAACGCCTAATTAACCAGTCACTGCCTCAGGCTAAACGTGAAGCCAGGAGATTGTTAGGATAAATCGTGTTGTTACCATTTATAGATGTAAAAGAAGCTTTATGAACCTTAAATAAGATTTTTACAATATAAGCATTATTATCAGCCTTTTGAAATTAATTGGTAATAAATAACTACCCGTTTACTTGGAAATAACTACTTCACTTGTAAAGTACAATGAAATTGTTTTGAAATAACAAGAATGTTTGGAATAAAGTTGTTAAATTATCACAATTACTAAATCTTTACCTGAAATCATACCCTAAAATATAAGGACAAAGTTTGAACACAGATTGGTATTGGTGATATTGATTTATAATACTGATGACACAAAATGACGTCTATTACTGAACACAATGATCCTAATAATGGGCCTTCCAGACAAATTATTCTGGTAATGGCGTTATTCTTGATAAGGGTTTTATGAAATAAGCACAATTATCCATATTTTGAATGTTATCAAGCACAATCATTATTTTATATCCATGAACAAAAATATTTTAGTGATAATTGTGTGACGATCTTGGAATCTTTCACTGAGAACAAGTAACTGATTAAATGATTATTGAAAATTGTAAACATTTAGTGTAGTGATAAAACGTTTTTTAGGCTGCTCCTTTCTGCTTAAATGCATTGAGTTTGTTTGAGGCATCGTTAATTAGTCTTATGATTAATCATTTGTAAATGTGTGGATATTCTATCCATACTTATAGTTTATTTTAATAATGTTGCAAAATTAATAACAATTCGGCGCCTTTTTTCATGTAATTTTTCCTCAAAACAACTGGTGGGCACTAGCCGATAGGCATGTTTTATATGCATGCAGCCATATCCATGTCCTATAATGCTTGGGAATTAATTTTATCTAATGGATGATATAAAAGATGACATAATATTTAATTTTCACCTTGAATCTTCCAAAATAATTATTTAGTCCTACTCCATGACTGTATAAATTAAGAGCCTTTGATACAGTCTAGGTCCTCATTTAGAATATCTAGGTGTGGCTGCACACAAAAATATAAACAGCCTAAAGAAATAATCAAACATTGAAGTACATGCAGTTATCTTTCTTAATAATTCATAGACTAAAGTTAAGTCTAAGACGTTTTATGAAAGATTAAAAAAGCCAGACAGCATTTCCCAAATACTGCTAGTTTCAACCAAAACGCTTTTTTTTATTAAATTATTGATTGAAAACTATTTTATTAATGAATATTTTCTGTCATTTTTCCAAATGTAATAACACATTAATTCAATGAGTGACAGTATTTCCATTGTCACTGCTATTGTTATTGACAATGCTGTTTAGCTATTAGCTCAAAACACCTGTTGTTGACAGTTATGCATGAGAGTTGACAGCTGAACGTGCTGGCATCTTGTCAAAAAACAATGCGACGTCACTCAAAATGCTAGTGTCACTGTCACTCAAAAGTGTTGAAAACATACCATGGTAGAAATGTCAACTTTAACATTTTCCCTCAAGGATGCCGAAGGTTTTTACTTGATTCAAAGAGTTTTCAGGGGGTACACTAGTGACAGTTGAATTTTGCATGCACTGTTTATTCACGGTATGGTTACATTTAATATCAGTTTAACAGAAAAATATTCTTCAATTGAAGTTGCACATAAATTGCAGATGCACATATTTTCACCTGAAATTTTTTTTTTTTTCATTGTTCGAAGAACTTTTTTTTTTTAGATGAAAGCTTATATACGGAACTTGGTTTATGTTTGAATTCCACATATTCAATTTATCTTTAGTGAAATATTTTAAATGGTTACATTTACTCCAAAAATATTTGTTATTATCTTGTTTAAAATGAAGTTTAGGTTTAGCTGTTTATTAAACAGTTAATGTTAATGTTGGGTCAAAGGAATATTCAAATGAAAATTTATTATACGAGTCATGCATGTAACATAGAATTGTAAAAAATGATATTTAAGTTATTTTGATTGGGCCATGCTTATTTTTTTATTTTCTCTTATTATTTGATTCAGATTCGTTGGTAAATATAATTATAATTATAAATATAATTGTTATTGATAAATGATCAAATATTAGAACTGCAAAGAGATAATATCCATATGATATTTTAACAAAAATAATCTTGAATATACGATGCATTAATGTTATTCAGGAGCGTTACATATCATAACTGCATTTACATATAAAGAATTCTTGATTCAAAACAAGGTTTACAGTTGGACAGAATTAATGCATCGTCAAATCTACAGAATAAGTTGGTTAATTCTTGGATGTTAATGAGAGCATCTATACATCTTATGACTGCCATACTATCATCCAGACTACCAAATTAGTTTAGATATCATTATAACTATAAACAGCAAACATTTATTGAATTAATTTGTCAGGTAGATAGCTATCCTTTTACTGATATGGATTTTAGTGCTTATTTTCAAGTCTTATCTAATGTTTGCATTAAACAAATGTGAAGATATATAAATTGTTCTGCAATCTTTTTGATATGTTGAATCATTCCCCTTCATTTTAGATATTATTCAATCAAACGTTTTTATTTAATTATCATTTACAAGTTTGATATCTGAAAAGTGTTTGTTGATGCACGTGATGGTTATCTGACGTGACAATTTTTCAGCTCTAGAACTTGGTTCACAGATGGTTTATCATCTGATAACAATGTGGCTTGATACAGTTTAATGTAATCATATTTTGTCAATAAGCACATAGTCAAGGTACTTTCAAGTAAGCACAGTTGTTGGCATGGTTGTTCTCTCTTCATTGATGTCGGTTTGAGTGAAATCCAACGGGACTTATTATCAAAGTTTTGAAATTTTCTTAATAGACGTTTTATAATGATATATTATATTGATTAACCCTGCTGTTATTTCTGCAAGATGCATTCATGGATCCTGTATATCCCGCAAATTACTTTCTTCATTGTTGACATGTTCAAAGTATTTGTAAGTGGTGGAGTGAAATAATTTCTTTACTTTTTATGTTTCAGCAATGGAAGAGACCACTGAAAGAAATGGTTTCACTCCTATCAAACTACCTCCTACTAACAGCCCGAGACCACATCGCTGTGAAGTCTGTCAGCGGTCCTTCCGTGAGATTGCAACACTGAGAAAGCACGAACAGCTACATCGAGCAGACCGACCCTACGTGTGCTCGACCTGCGGCAAATCCTTTCTCTGGTCCTCTAATCTCAAGGTGCACGAACGCGTTCATACGGGTGAGCGACCATATAAATGCAAAATCTGTCATCGTTGCTTTACTCAGTCCAACGATTTGCGTCGCCATGAGCGCAATGTTCACATGCGTGGCAAGCTTTACGGGTATAAGAATGCTGGGAGACCAAACACTCATGTTAACCTTGCTGCCTACCAGGCGTTCGCCCTGCAACAGAGGGCGCTGCTGCAGCAGGCCCTGACGTACGAGAGCTTCATGCAGAACGCCGCTGCTGCTTCGCAGGCGGGCGCCTTTCATCCTCATCAACACCCCCATCCTCATCAACAAGCTCTGCTGCAGAAGCAGCATGAAACAATGTCTACCTCAATCCCTCAAACTCGCAACCCTGAGAGAACTACCTCAGCCAGTCCTATCAAGCTGGAGCAGGTAACACCACCATCCACTCCAAGCGAGAACGACCATGATCCACGGAACGGCATGGAGAAGCCACGGTCTTTGCCTACCACCTCGCCACAGACCTCAGATAGCCTCCACAGTCCGCTGCCCTCCAGCTACACGCCGTTATCCGCTGGCTCTGCGGGGATGATCCAGTCTCCCCCACTACTGATGGCTGCCTCTGCACCACCCATGACCTATGGTAAAGATGAATACGGGAAGGATGACTATCCTTCTGCAGCTCTACACGCCAGACGAGCCAGTGAAAACGGGTACTCTCCTTTCCAGTATGGAAATGGTAGTCTCTCTCCTCCGAGCTACTCGGTAAACCAACACAACCTACCTCAGACCGAGGGTCATATTACCACAACTGATATCAGACCACCCTCGAGAAATGAAAAAGCCTCAGCCTCCTCTTGCGATGTCATGGACCTGAGTATGGGCAAGAACTCTAGCAGCGAGACAAAGCTGCCTGAACTGGATGACGAAGACTCAGAGGTGAAGCCGGCAAGTGATGTGGATTGCATGCCGCCACCGAAGACCCCAAGCGGAGAATCAGAATGTGAAGGGAAGCGCGATGTCACAACTACCTCAGCTAGCCCCACAGCGGACTCAGGAATCCACCACTGTGAGCACTGCAACATATTCTTCTACGACTTCACGATGTTCCATCTGCACAAGAGTCTTCACTCCCCGTACGAGGAGCATCCGTTCTGCTGCCCCTCCTGCCAGAAGCACTGTCAGGACCGCATCGAGTTCATGTTCCACATTGTCTGGCACGTCAAGTACCCCAACACGATCCCAAACTACCAGCCCTTTAAGGAGAGCTACCTCACTTCTTAAGCTGGGCAACAATTTGGAGGTAAGACTAGCAATTAATTATTGGTTGCCATTTATATGCATTCACTTCAAGGTACAAACTGAATTGTAAGCTTGTGCAGGACTGTAAGACCCTTGTGGAGTTTGTATTTCCTGAGGTGCAGCCCAAAAAATGTGCCATGCACATCGGTTAAGAGTCCATTACACCCTTTGAAAATACTTTGTGATGAATGAATTATCATTATTATCTTTCATCTGTTCGTGTTTACCTCATTTTCGACCAAATGAAGTCATATGCTGACTTTGACAAAAACACTGTGCATTGTGAAACATCAAAATGCATTTTGGATTTCATCATTACTTACCAATGAAGGTTATTCTGCAACTTGAAATTATTGAAATGATTTATTTGATAATTTAAAGAGAGACACATGTTTTTCTTGAATCTATTTAGTGACACAAACAAAATTTAGAATTTAATACATTTAAATCTCCCTACCAAGGTTAGTTTATATTGAATTTTGAAATTGCAAGTCAGTCACTTTTCTAACTTCTGCAATCCTTCTAAGGTCAAGGTCAGCTATAAATGCAAATCCTCTTACAGGGTTTTGTATGCATTGCCATTGACCAATAAGAACTTACCATTGGTAGGGCTTCTACGAGTTAAAAAAATTGGACTCGAGTACATGATTCAGACTCAACTCGTACGCGAGTACCCGAAATTCTTATCTTTACAAAAGGTCTCATGTGATTCTTGCTTAGCCAAGATATAATACAGATATATGTCAACTCTTAGATGGTCATGTATGGTATATTTTGATTTTGATGTCTGTATATGATCATGATGATCTTCTCACTTCACATGTCATTAGATACTCTTGGGCTCTTTTTAAGATACAAGGAGTATTCTCCTTTCTGAAATTCAATTTCAATTTAGATTTATAGTTGTTAAAAAATGTTAGTCTACCCTAAAATATGTAATCACTATGTAATCACTACTTGGAGATGTGTCGATTGTAATATAGGTATGTTTTTATCTAGGAAATAACCTTCCTTTACCTGATGAAAAAAATGACTAAATCTGGTTGCACCAAATTACTAAATCTGGTTGCACCAACCAATTTAAGGTTGCACTGGCTTTGCAAATATACTTATTGAATTAATCATATCCCTCTTCCTTGGAAATTTTATTTTTTTTATCTCTTTGTATAAAACATTTTTGATTGCCAATAATGGTTAATGAGAAAACTTAGAAATAATAATCATGCAATAACGATATATGTATATCTACTTTCATGTATATGGCAATCGTTTGAAATTACCTTTAATTTCAAATTAAAACATTTTCATTTATTTACATAGGGAAAAAAGACTTATAAAAAATATTCTTTTCATTACCCGTATGTTTCGCTTTTATACAATTTTGTAGATAAACAGTCATTTTGATTAATAAGAATATGGTATATATCAAAATTATAAACAAATTATTATTATCTTTAAAGACAAGCACTAAACGAAGATATAGAAAAATTCTTTATTCTAGTCAGTGTAATCTTATTATGCGTAATGGAATGTTTTTTGTCTTAGTTATTGGTTTGGACATTTTGTAGAGCATTCAAAATTAAAACTGACTTTAAGATCAATATTCAAAAGAGACACTAAAAAGGAATTTATACTCCATTATGAAGCCGAGGTGAAATGCATGAATCCATTTGCCATATAACCTTGTGATTTATAGAGCTCATTTGATAGCAGTATTATTTACGGCATATATGTAAATTTATAGCCCCTAGAGGGTAACTTATTGAGGCTGATTAAAAGAGGTTGACCCCAGAGTTTCCAGTTTGCGTGTGAGGATAAAGATCTCCCTTCCCCCCCCCCCCCCCCCCCCCAACACCTCTTTGTCAGAGAGTCTTAACCCCTCACAATGTCACATTGATAAATAGAGATTGTGTTCAAATCCACAATATTTTCTTTTTTGGGGGTTCTTTCAAAAAGGAATTAATCCTTTTGCATTTCTTTTTCATAACTGTGTCATTCAAAAATTACCTTTTTTTTAAGAATTCAAAACTGTGTTTTTTGGGGAATCAAAAATATTTTTTTTAATTTGTTTAATCCAAATATACAGATAGTTTTAGCGTTAGGATTAAAGTAATATTTTCATGGAATAAAAGATAACAAATATTTGTAAAAGCGGAGTGATATATGTTATGAGATCTTATTTAAAATATGTGATAAGTTACTTGAGAATAGAAAGGTTATCTAAATAAAAAAGAAAACATTTGAAGTAACAATAACCATAGATATATTATGGCATTACAGTATGGATTAAGTTACAAGATAAAATGTGCTTGAAAAACCAGAAAGTAAAGTACCAAAGTAAAGCAACGGTGATCAAGTATGAAATACTAATGATAATAGTAAACAAAGAAAATAAGTGAACGTGATAAAGGATAAAGGTTTATTCCTGTCCTAACTGTAGACATGATAGGTCTTGTGAGAGATCATGTGATTCAATCCTGCCAACAAAGAGTTAACAAGCCCATTGACAGTTTATTAATAAGCCTGAAAAGTTGCCAGTCCAAAAGAATACTGTTGTTAATTATAGGGAAGAAAAAAGAAAAACCTTCAAAAGGTAAGAGTAGCAGGTCCAGTAATTTTGTAGGGGGGGGGGGGGAGGGGGGTTAAATTTGAAAAAGGGGAATTCGCACCCCCTGAAACCTACTGTGGATCAGCCATTGGGTCACCAGCCCGGCCCAAAAGTAACCAGACTTAGGATTGGTGACACTGTCTTTGGTGTTAACATCTTGAGTGATAAAGGTTGACACAGTTCATTTACTGTTGGTATCAATTTTATCTTCTGGAGGAGCCAACTAATAACACTTGAATTCAGTATTTATAATAATTATCAGAACAAAAAAATTGTTTTCAAGAGATATGGATTTATTAAGTTTGATATGTTTGTGAGTTAAAGTTATATTGCAATTTCCATGATGTTGGCTGAAAATATCTAAATTGTGTGATAGTGCATTAAGTATGCTGTTGACATTTAACAATGGAAGCTAAAGATAATGGGTTATTGTCTGACAGGAATTTTATTTGTATCACAAGACATTTCAGGCCATTTGAGGTTATTTATGGCATGGAATATCAAACATAAATGAAAGAGTAGACATTTCTTTCAAAATATGAGGTGCAAATTATGATTTCGATTAAGATTCATTATTCTTGTAGTTAAATCTATCAAATTGAAATATACTCTTCACCTGTAGGTATGGGAATATCCATGTGAAGCAAATACCTTAGCCATTAGAAATTGATCTAAATCTTGCCCTTTGATATTTTATCATTTTTATGTTACTCTTTGTTTCATTAGAGCACTAATGACTGTCTGAGCTCTAAGGGTTTCATGTATATGTGAAGAGGTTCATGTATCAGATGAATATGACCAGTGGCGGATCGGGGGGGGGGGGGGGGGGGGGGGGGTCCGGATCCCCCCCCTTGAAAATCAATTATAGATTCAAGTGAATTTGAAAATCATATATAACATAACAATAGCCCCCCACCCCACCCCCCATTGACAATTTCTGAATCAGAACCCCCCCTTTACAAAATCCTGGATCCGCCACTGATGACTACCATAGTTTAAAGGGTAAATAAAAAGATCTTGCAAAAAAAATATTACCAATTGCAAGAAGTTTTTTTATTCAAAAGTGGCAGATTTAAAGACTTGACTTGTTTGCTAAAGCTATGCAAATCCATTTCCCGTTCTTAATTGATTTAGAGGTGTTCACACTAAAATGGCCACCAGCAGTTTTTGCTTGATATATAGTAATTGTTTCTACGACTGTAAATAATCCGGTTCAGTTATGAGATGTTTGACCATCTAAAGATAATACATTTGGCATAAACTAATATCTATTTGTGAAAATATGAAGAAATAAAATTTCAAAATTATGTGTTACTGTCACTTTAAAAGGAGTCATGTGCCAATGTTGATGTTTTTAACATATGACAAAGGGCAAAAGGCAAAAGGAGAAACATGCAAAAGGCAAAAGAAGAAACACGTCAATGTTCATCCATTTTACATAACTGATAACCAAGGTCATTACGGTAGTCAACAAAGCATTAACAAGGCACTAGGTTACCTATATGCCACATCATGTTTATTGTTCATCATATGATAAGGAAATCATGTGCCAGTGGTCGTGTTTTCAACATATGACTTTCTACCATAGTGATAAGATAGTCATGTACCATTGTTCATGTAATTAACATATGAATTTCATGACACTATTAAAATCATATGCTAGATATCGTGAATACATCATATTTCTGACTGAATGATGATTAAGTAGAAAACCTATGCAAATTGCAAGCTGGTTAAAAACATGAATATCTGTCATGCTTCGTGAAATGAGAGAAATAAAAAAAAAATTCTTTTTTTCAGGTTGGGCGTACAGAGATGTATGCAGTGACACAACAGAAAAAGAAGAATCTGAATTACAGTTCACAGATTTCCTTTTTTTATAGAGCAGGCATAATTTGATTTCCTTACCAACAGAAAAACAAATACGGTGCATTTAAGAGATGTTTTTTCAAATTTCCCATGTTAGATTTTCTTTTAATTTCCCTTCAGTTTACTAGTCATACAGATTTGAAACTTGCCACAATTTCATTTCGAATTTTGAAAATGAAGATTTGTAGTGGACAATCAGACATGGGGAGATAACTCATGGTTTGAGCGGATGGACAAGGAGATTGACAAGAGGATGACAAGAGAGGAAGAAATATGCATGGTGGATTTCAGTCCACGTTCTTACTGTTTGGTGTGTCTTAGAATGTTGTTTTGTATTTCTTGGATTTGTGTTTCCGGTGTAACTGATCGGTGCATTGAGATCAAGATTTGAGAGTGAAGATGTGAAAAATATCTCTGACATCTTGTCTTTAAAGCTTGTTGTTGCCATGGGTACCGGTGAGAATGCTTTGTCACCTAGGGGATAAAAATGTATGAGATTTTTATGAGAAGGATCAGATGGTATTTTTAAGGTTTTAAGTTTTGAGTTTTGATTTTGCAGTTTTAATAACTGCCATCATAAAAAAGGAGATACCATCTTTGAGAATTTTTTTCTGTATTGTGTTGCCATGGTTATGATGGTTATGGATATTGGGTTTCATGACTTTTTCCTGTATTTGAGCTACCTCATCACCATTTGAGGAGAATTTCGTCATCTGACTAAAATCAGAGAATTCTGGTTGAAGAGAAGTTACGGGTATTCCTAAGCCTATAAAACCTCTATACTGCTCACTTTAAAAATTTCTTCATGGTGTTCTATATTTTAAAACATATATAATGGAATGAATCCATGGAGGTCCTTTATCTTATACAAATATTTTGAAATACTTTATGTATTTTATTCCAAAAACAATCGGGTATCATTTATAGAAAATTCTTGTTTGCTTTTATGACAAATTTGTTTGACTAACATTTTTTTCATGTGATTGAGTAATTAGTTTTGTAAACATCATCAATATCTTCTTTTTCAAATGATAAGATAATATAGATTACTTCTTCTCAACCTGGTGCACTTGCTTTTGTTTTCACTTTTTCTTAGTTTGATATTAATGTAATTTCTCAGTCATAATGTCTTCTGCATTTCAAAGAATTTTCTTTATCAGGGTTCTTATGTGTGTGGTTAAAAGAAGAATTTAAGAATATCATTGTTTGAAAAATACAATCAATCTTTTATGCAAAGCTTATTTCAATTTTTTATCCATAAAGAGGTTCAGAAATTATTTACACATTTGAATTTTAAAAATTCATTTTCTTGCCTTCAAATGATTATTTCAAGTTTTCAAAATAGAAATTGATTTCTTTAGAAAACATGGATATCATAAAAAAAATTGCAAATGTTGATTTCATTTAAACTGTAGATAGTGAATTTAATATTCCAAATTTATATATATTTAAAAAAAACAATTTAAAGCTCAAATTTTCTTAGTAATTACACACGCAGTACTCAAATGAATACCTCAACATCCTGTGTATCTTACATCAGTATCCATGTGTTATTTTACAGATAACACTCACCTTGCATATTAACCTTTATTCCCAGGGAAAACTCAAAATGAACCATTTTGACCTCGAAATATTTCAAAATATTCCTCATCATCTATATATATATATTTTGAAATTTATGTGTCTACCTCTCTACAAATTTTACTGGTATTAGTTCTGTTGATTTGTTAATATTTTCATCTTTGATTTGTTTTCATTATTCTAATTAGATCGTGACAATGTTAATTAGTTAGATTTAGTTCTCGTTAAAGGCTGCAATTTCATTTTTTTATTCACAACTATCATCTTTATTATTTAAATTATTACTTTTTTAATGAGTATGCCTCTTAGTGTGAAAGGATATGAAGATAATTATGAAAAATATAATCATTTGTTAAAATTGTTATTGTTTAAGTAATTTTGATTCAAATGTGTTAATTGGTTTAGAAAGAACTAATTAACAATCATGTGCAAATCATATGGATTAGTATTTTTCAATAATTGATACTTTAATAAATCATAAATAGATGAATATTTGTTAAGCTACTGTTATAAGTCATACATATATATGACTTATTTCTAGTAACAATAATCCAATGTTGCTCCTCATTTTTTTTCAAATTAGTTATATATGAATTAAATTTAGTAAACTGCTTTTTTTGAGAGTGTAAGTTATTAGCAAAGTTTTGGTTACTTTTTGTTGATAATAGAGAAATCCCATAATTATTTTTGTCAGGATTTAAAAAAAAAAGATCTTGTAAAATTCAAAAAGAGAAATTTATTTCTGATTTTTTTGTAAGAACAAGAAAGAGTCTGTCGTTTTTTTACTTCTGTTGTTTCCTGAAAAAGTATTACTTCCCCTAAATGAGAAACAAATTACAAAAGTTGAGGAACAACACTTTTTATTGTAAATTTGTTTTTTTTAAATCTATTTCAAAAACTGATTTGCTTGATTCTCCAAGTAGTCTCCAATTTTATGGTTTATGAATCCATGTTTTGCACTAACAAATGACCTTTGGATTTTATAAAAAATGAAAAATAAACACTCCTTGAATATGCTTTAAATTTGAAGTCAGAGTTCTTGTTCTTGAATGATTCTTTAAATGCTTGATGCCAATTTGTAAAATTAAAAAAAATATATATTTGAGTTAAACAAGATACTCATATGATTTGCACATTATTGTAATGATAGGTTTAATGTGATTTATTCAACATTAAGTTACGGGTATGATTTGCATATAATTATAAGAATAAGTGATGAAGGCAAGTGATTATTAGTGATGCTAAGTTTGCGTATCTGTGACTGTGGCTAACTGTGGCTATATTTGTGTTGTACATCAGTAAGCTATATAGACTATCCTCTTCTTCTACCTCAGTAGATTTGTCTTGCGACACTTTATTCTATTCAAGATTCAAAAAACAAAAAATATTATCTTTTTCTTGTTGTTTCTATTCGCTGTTAACTATTGAAATAAGTTTTTCAAATCTTTATTGAAAAGTAGATTGAGTGTTCTTGATTGACATTTCTTGAGTAGTTTCATTTCACTGTGACTCCTCTATGGATATAAGGTTATAGAAGTATATAAGTATATATGTATATGTACATATCTACCACTTTCTGCAGGACTTGTACGAAAGTGAACTCTACTACCTCAGCGAAGAATGACGTGATTTGTCAGGTACCGGTTTCTTTCTGTGTATATTTCACTAGTAGATCATCAGATAGTTCCTTACTTTGTAGAAACGGCTCGCTTGCTTCCTTGACTTCTTGCTTTGTGAATACCTGCAGTCATTTGATGATTTCCACAATGATCAAACAATATCTGGACATTTGATTAAAAGTTTGAAGTTTCATTTATCAAAACATTACATGATTACATTACACACATGATCCATCAAAATCAATTTTTTAAAAACAAGGACTGTTTTTAATAAAAGCATTTTCTTAATTTTACTTTTAATTGAACATGATGTAAGTTGTTATGAACAATGTTTTCTTTTAATTTCTTATCACATTTTTTTTCTACCTACTTGACAGATAAAAATTTGAAATACTTTTTTTGAATTATGCAAATTATGCGCTGTATGAAAAGCTTCAAGGCTAGAGATATTGTATGTTTTCCCAGCACCGATGAACGTCACAGCAAAATCAAATCTCTGATTTTCATGGATCAATGATATTTTTCCTTGACAATGTGATTTACCTTACACCTGTGCTATACTGCTCAATTACAAGGCGATGCAAATAGTTCAAATGGAGAGTTTCTCTATAGTTTCATGGTGTTTTGGTGGTATTGTCAAATTTATGCTTAAAGAAATTGATTGATTATGAGTTTATAAACTATAAGATGTTTTCGCATTCATTGTGTAGTAACTAAATGTACATTTTGTGTGTTGTATATTAAAGTGTTTGAATAATGATTATGCATTTAAGAAGATGAAAGGCCCATAATGCATAGATACCAAAGACAAGGCCTTTTTGAATAGTGCTATAGATATACTATTATTAGCCTTATTGCTATAATTATGTTCCTATAGATAGATTTTTTTTATCGTCAATATGTCACATCCTTCATCGAGCAGGGATATATTTTACAAAAGGAGTTCATCAAACAAAAATGTAACATGGAGGTTTCCAATTTTTCAAAAAGAAAGATTTATAAAAAAAATCTTAATTTCCTCCGATTGTTATTAGATGTCTCCTGTTCGAACAATCAAATCAGTTTTCAGAGGTTAAACTCAGGTGATCGAACTTCAGGACAAGATTTTACTTATATTATGTAAGTAGGTAGATGTATATTGGTGTTTTCTTTTATGAGTATGTTTGAAAATTATTATTCACCCAATTTTCTATTTTACATTTGTGTATGTATCTTTATAGCAAGGCTATTCTATATTATCAGCTTCCTAGAAGGTTAAATTGTGAATATATAAATGCTTTGGTGTCGTCAGTGTCACTTCATGTGTTATTGTCGTAGTTAGTGTCGTAGGTTATGTCACTGGTTCATTTTGTTCGTATCACGCGCAAACACAGGTGATACCAGTGTTAGTAGGAGATTCAAGTCTTGGAAATATGCATATGTACAGCTACGTAATTGCGTCTTTTACCTTAGCTTATATTCTTGGCATGTTAACCATTATACCCATGTTTCATATTTTCATAGCTGCATGTGGTTATACAAGGGGATGAATGATACAAATGTTCATAGGGCATCAATAGTGCTAGAGGACCTGATATGTTCTTCACAGTTATGTTAAAAGATCTTGGATGTATCATCTTTTTCGTTTATACTTATAGGAGGTAGAAGCGAAATTTTTCAAAAGAGAATTCTCACGATACTGTTTCTATACAAATTCTTTAGCATCACATCTTTTTTTAATCAAGCTTAATTCATGACTCAAATTTTGGAAACTGATGCTACCCATTTAGATGATTAAATAACGTCTTGAATAGAATAACATTTAAATAAAGGCTTTTTCTTTTTTTTCGAAAATGGAGTTACCTTTTTAGAAAATTTTAATAGGTCTTGAATAAAAAATAATTCTGACGTTAAGACCTTTTAAGAATTTTTTATTGTAAAAATGTAAGTTTTTCCTCATTTTAAATATTTCAATTTGTTTAAGTTATGTTGTTATCAAATAGGGCCAGTATAAATGTTCGTGTTGAACAGTTCAAGGTCTTCATCATGTATTTTCAATCATCGTCATTTTGTGTGTACTTACATCCGTTAACGTTGCTTACCTGTCAATGTTCATAGAACTCTTTTATCACGTACAGTGAGCTTACCGCACTGTCTAATCATGTGAGCGTATATCATCATCTTACAAGCATGGCTTAAGACTGAATTCAGACCGGTGAATGAGATGTCTCTTTATAGGGCAATCCTATCTCCCGTTTTATTTTTCCCAGTGCTATTTTACTTTTTCGAGTAAAGGTGCTTATAATCTCTTGTTTGTGTTCGTTGACAAACGACCTGTTATACTTTTCCGGTTTAGGCGGATGATTATGGTGGTTTTAATAGAAGTCAGATAGCTGTTAAGGTAAGCAGGTTGTTTTTTTTATTAAGAATGTAATATTCTCTTTAAGATATGATATTTCAGTATATTCAACTTGAATAATAGTTTTTCTCAGTTTCAAAATTGCACCAATGTTTGTTTTTATGTAAATATTTGCTATTTTGAAAAAAATTCCTTTTAAATTGATTATTTTTTCTGTTTCTTTTCACCTTCAAGACTTTTTTGAAAGGTTATTTTTTCAGCTGATAATATGTTTACTTAAAATGATTCTAGTTCCATATTTTAAGAGCCGATGTCAAACATTTGGAAATAAATCAAACATACCATTACATGAGAATTTGAGCATATTTCAGAAAATTGATTTTCAGCAGAAAAAATCCTTATCATGCTTCTATCCATAGACATCTCATCGCTAATATTTTTGGGAAAAAAGGAAATTGTTGGAAATAATGAAACAGTTAATAGATGTATATGAATTGAGATAAATTGAAGGAATAATATCTTGAAAAAATTGGATTTATATTTTGTAATCAAATTTTCCATAGGATCCTTTAAGTCTAAATAACACAGACTCTAAATAAGAGAATACTGAGGGTCTCTGAATAGCGTGTGGCATTCAGAAAAAAATAAAAATAGATAAACTACAACATCTTTAGATTTCAGAATAAAAATGTAAATTTCTGAATTTCTGAAAAGAATAGTTTGCTGGGTAGAGAAATCAAACAACATCTTGTATGAATGTGAAAAGCTTGGTAGTTGATCCATTGTTAAGAAGTAGCTGTATGTTTGCTTTTATATTTGCTTATGTGCTTTAAAGATTGTGCAATTTTGTTGCGATTTGAAGCAGCTTTATTATGTTTGTGTACTAGTTTGGAACCATATTGTCCTGAACTGTCAATTGTATCAGATCGGTGAGAAGTAATGAACTTGTAAAACTTCTAATTTCTAAAAGCTTTAAGAAGCCTAAAGATTTGGTTTGAAACCGGTGACAACCAATCATTTTAAGCGATGACGGTTTATTCCTATTCGGAGATTAATTATAATCATTAATGTCCGGTGAAAACTCTTTTTGGAGTTGACCAGCCAAAAACATTGCTACAAGTTGGAAGTGTTCAAAATATCAAGAGCGGACAATATGGTGAGAATACTGAATTGACAGTCCTGACATGAATCTGTCATGTTTTGTGTTTCATATGCATACCTGACTCATGTTTATTGCATAGCTTGTACAGTTAGTTCCTCACCTATATGTACCAGTGGACTCTCCCATGCTGAAAGGACTATGCACTATGAAGAAGAATCCATTTGGATTGGCGGGTGATGGGAGCTGACACATTAGCATGTTTTTAGTGTACATGAGTATGATATACGTGGTTATAGTAGCTCAGTTGCATACAATCTTCTCGAAATTTTCTTGCCTAAAATATCGCACAACATTTGCTCAGTGCACTTCTTGTTGCAAATTGATGTATTTTCAAACCTTACGATGCCCCTTTTTATTTGTTTTGTTAAGCCATATTTCCATGTTCAATTGTCAGGAATGGGTCTGTTGATACCAGGTATTCTATGTGCGTGGACTGGGTCAGGGATGCTGCTGATACGTCCACTGTCTCTTCATTGAGACTAGCAGCTCTGAGGTGCAGATAACCTACCCAGTACACCATGCTTCTCTTCCTTGTGTGTACTGATACTCACATGACCTTGCATACATGCTACTCAAGAAGACCTTTATGAATAGATCAATTGGATTGGAATTCATTTCCTGGAGTCTTGAATATATTGATGTCATTACTTGCAAACATTACTAACCTAAATTATGTTTTTCACCTTAACTTTACTTTTGCAAATGGTCAATAAATTGTGAATCTTCATGTGAGTTGTTTTAAACTTTTCATTTAAGTTTTGTTAAATTTGAAAATTTTTGGAAAAATTCAGGAGCATATTAAGATTTATCTTTTGAGGTTCAGTCACTATTTTGAATTAATTTCTATTAAGATTAACAACAGATATCTTTCTTGATAGAATTAGTCACATATACGCTGAAGTTTCATATTTTCAATTAAATCTTTAAAACTTTATGAAAGTTGAAAAGCATTTTGAACCTTCTTAAAAGATTATTCAAATCTGAAAATTGCACTAGGGATTTACGAGCATTTTGAAATTCTCCATTTAAGGTTGAACCATAGGTGAAGATTTCAAAACAATTCATTTGTCTTTGTTCATGACTTTTTTCACTTTTTAAAATGTTCCCAGGAGTTTGCAAAGATTGTTTTTGTAAAGGTCTTCCTCTACTTTATATCAATGCTATGACTTGCATTAGCTTCTGTGTCGGTGTCCGCTTCACTGCACGAACATCGAACGTTTCAACCGCTCACTAGGCATTGCTTTGCAACAGGTTCATTGTCATCTGATGGGCAGAGTTCCAGCTTTTTTAGAGAAGGTTGTCCCATTCACTCAGGATCAAGATTAGTGTCACTTTTTAACATTTTGAAACTTTTGGCATTTGAACCATCTTGAAAAAAATCCAAATATTTCATCTTTGAACAAGAAATTTTGTTGTTGATATTTGAATATTGACATACATTGTACCATATTTGAACATTGATACACATCATACATGTTGAACTATATTTCAACACTTAGGTTATGTATGGAACCTACAGTATGTCTTGAACTATTTGACAAAATGGTCTATATGTTGTATCATATTTAAATATCTCTTGTTTAAAACTTCAAAATTCCAATATTACTCAAATACTTACTGCTAGTATTTTTCTACAGATCTGTTTTGGCACTCTGTGGAACATAGCCAAATTTGAATTGCCCTCCAATTCCATACAAAAGTGAAATCACCTCTTCATCCTGAGGAGCAAAGGGACCTTCTGGCTGCTTCTGATATTTCTGTTTTCTGAAGTGTTAAATACTAGTGGTGTATATGATTGCATGAACCTAAGGGAGTCTTTTGTCACTCTGTTACCCTCTGGTAGGGACAGCTCCTGTTCTGGTGGCCCCTCAAAACCTCAAGTTAAGGGGATGTTTTAAAGAAGAGAGAATATATTTTCTTTTTGAAGTTAGATGATGATTTATGAAATTTAGCTTCAAAATGTAAGATATTGTTCATTTGGCATATCACAACTACCTTTAAACATTTCTTATAAAAATCTTTAACATTATTTAAAGGCTATTATCTTTTGGCAATCCCCCTTTACACCCAAATTTGATCTCCATCACTTACTAACATGACCAAAGAGGTTCAGGATCTTTTAGTTTTAAGATTATTTTAAGTCAGTTTATTATGTTGTGACTTATTGACTGTTGTAATGCTAAGAGGTTGATGAATGTCTTTGGTCAAGTGTTGTAAGGATGAAAGGACTACCAGAGCAGGCTCTAGTTATTGTTGCAGCATTTCCTCCAGAGGGTTTCAAGGAGAATACCAAACAGCCCTGATCTCTTGTTTATTATTTGATGTATTTCAAAACGGGTGCCATAGATGTCAGGCAGCTTATGCAGCATCTCAGCTCTTTATTATTTGTTGGTCTTTATCTGCCATATTTGTCCATCACAATTTTGAATTGCTACAAGTGCATAATCATCTTCGGACTGAATATTTGGACCATAATTAAACGGGTATCTACTCAAAGGAAAATCATTTTGATTTTATTTTCCTATTGAATACTGCTGTCTTTATTTTATATTTATAAAACTATTCAGGGATGTTACATTTTGGAATAAAGACACCAGTATTTATCTAGAATCCATATTCACCATTATTCAATCATTTGTAGCAATTGAAAGTGTGTTTTGAATTGTAATACATGTATTTTTTGTGCTTCATCCTTTGTTAATGAATGCCATGCAGTTTCTGGAGTCTAAATTTTCAAATGTCTGTATGACAGTCCTTTGATGCATTTTGAAAACAGCATGTTTCACAATCTCGAATGTTTCTACACAAATCCACTGGAATGATTATTTTCACCTTTTGGTCTTGCCTCTGCATGGCATTAAGACATGCCTTGTATCTCGGGAGCACATAGCTTGATCGTGCCATGGAGCACCAGTGGTTGGTGTTTATGTTGTGCCATAGTCTCTTCACCAGGTGCTTGTAATGGTGCCCCGGGATACAAATAGTTCATTCTGTACCAACCTGTACATATTCCTATATTACTGTATGCATCCAGTATGTGGCTATATAATAGAGATAAGACTGTTGTCTGTATGCAGCTGACGCGTGTTGAGTCTACCTCATATTACTACTTCAGGGTCTGCGCGGCAGCTGTTACAGAATTTAACAGAGAAAAAGATAGGGGATAGAAGACACCCTTGTCTCACCCCTTTTTCGATTATTATTACTGAATGTCACTTTTAGTTCATAGAGGGTTTAGTTGTACTATTCTTAGGGATCAGCTAACATGTAGTTTTAATATTGTTATTACTATGATAAATGTGCATTTTGCTGCCTCACTCGGTATTTACATTTATTGTTACTTGTAATAGTTAACGAATAAAGTTACTCTTAACCATGCTTTCTTTGTTTATATTTGTTTTATATGTTTTCACAACGCATTGCAATGATATGCTATCGTTAACTTATCAGGAAAGTTTGGTGTACACATGTCTACATTCTATATGTTTTATACTATGTAATGTTGACATTCAATGTCTCCTTTGATATTCTAGATCCATTGAACATTCTAGTTCACTCTAGTTTCAGGACCAAAAAGTTACACTTATAGTCCTTACATTTTTTTTATCATTATTGGCTATTTTGATATGAGTGAATAACACCAAAAGTAAAGATTATTACTCAATCGAATTGTTTAAGATCCTTGATGGAAAGAAAAGTTACTAGCCAATTAATTAAATTCTTACTGCAGAGCTCATTTTTCTGCATATATCAATCCCATTGAAATCATATCAAACCTATCACTCGTAGAGTGCTGCGATTCTGATCTAAGCACTGCATCGTAGTGGTCGTGTCAGATGACCTTTGCACTCCAGGCAATCAGCGACGAGGTTAAGGAGGTTAAAGAGGAGACGTAACGCATGATTGTGATTATTACAAATTATTATCTGTAGTCGCTTCACTTATAAGAATCAATAGAGCCAAAAAATTAGAAAATATACGCTTTAATTCGACTTCTAGGAGACCTTTTATACCCCTGTTTTGGATAACCGCCTAATGAGCCTGGCGAACGCTTATACAAAATCACCGAAGCATGACTCGAAGCCACGCCCAGTGTGTGACGTGTTAGTCGTCAGCTGAAAGTCCAGCCCTTTGATTTTCTCTGTATTTTTAAGCTAATTCAACAGCAAAATAGAGGCAATAGCATGACCGAAAGAATTCCAAAATACGATATGTAACTGCTTCATGATATCAACTTTCCCTCTTAGTCGTCAAATCCATTTTGATTGGACTGTGACAATCCTTGGACGCGGTTTTCTTGGGTGGGTTTATATCAAAAAGATTAAGAACTTGGTCGGTGAGAGATCCATTACTATATCACGTAGTGTTACAACATTTATTATCGATATGAAGTTCTAAATTGTCTCGAAAAAAATTAAGGTTTTTGTAATAAACGGGAGAGAATGTAAAACATTTTTAATGTTTACTGTAGAAAAAATCATTTTGGTTCACTTCACTTTATGACAACTTAGCACTTAGTGGATGATTCGTTTGTATTTAACTAACGTAAATTATATAGTTAGCTAGTATAACATCTTACACCTTGTTGCACTATCTCTGTCTTCGAATTTAACAATCAATGACATGAAAACATACCTGGCGCAAGCGTTAGAAACGGTAACATTGCTTTTGCGCACATCCATATAACTTTTGCGCACACAAAAAATAACTATTGCGCACCGACTTTTATAGCTATTGCGCACACGCTGAACCCAGCTTATAACCTTCTCACTCGAACGTTAAGCCCTACTCAGTTACTCGCTCACTCACACCACTTCCGTTAGCCAGATTTTATCTGTTTCCCCCGTTTACCACGAGGAGGTGGAAGTTGAATTTTGAACGGGATATAAGAACTGACATAAGAATACACTATCTGGTAAAAAGTTAAAACGTTAAAAGTTCAGGCTGTTAAAAGTTCTGATAAGGCACTATTTTCAAAATATTTGAGGACTCAGATATCGTCTCTTGGGGTAAATTTGTGTCCCATTGCACTCGTATACCGTCGGTGGGTAGGTTGATTGTGACGTCACGTATGTGTCTGTCAAGTAGTCTGCGTAAGATGAACATCGAGAATCTTGCGGTGCCTCGGAAATCAATTCTTCAACAAACAAATCTTCGACAAGGAAAAATTGAACAAAGTCCTCTGGGTGATTATGTCCGAAAACAATGGATACTATCTCGGTAATGTCGCAATTTGTTCTAATATTACCTTTGCAAAATTTCTTGGTACATCTCCATGATACGCATCCATGCATCTTTTAATGTTCTATATTTTCTGTAGCTATGTCCATGATGATATACTTTCTGTACCTCTGTTGGTTAAAGTTATTTTAAAATCCATCTTTAAAATTGTTACCATAAAATTTCTGTGCTCAGTGTTGGTCGTCAGTGTGAAATGAACTTTATATATGGCCACTGACCACTATCGTCTCGCTTGTTTACATAACACGCTGGACTAATCAGCGTGTTTGCTTTGTCTGATTCAAGCATACATGGTTAATTGGCGCAAAAGTCACAAGCAAGTCGTGCGCAGTAGTCATATACCAATTAATCAAAATGTGCGCAAAAGGCATACGCCCTTAGAAACATCCTATGTAATCCTAAAGAATGTTGGTACCCGTTAATCACGATGTAGTTTTTTAAATGTGTGTCATCGTCCGTAGAAGTGCATGAGCTAAATCTCCTTCTCTTAATTTATTGGTTGAATATATATTCTACAAGTTCATTGGTTCAAAATGACTGGACGCCGTGACAATAAACTAAGTAGCAGTCGAATGCCAAGATTACGCCATTATGATAGGACACATATTCCGCTTGGTGGGTCCAAGGCGTTATTGAAGTTGAATGCGATAGGATTATATAACGGTCACCTGTGTGTCATAAAAAATAAGACTTTTTAAATCAGTCTGATTGTTGTGACATCATTTGGCAGACGTCGTAATTGATGTACACATGTTATGGGATAGTGCGCATAGCATCACATTTAAACACTGTCTTTCGCTTGGAAGAATACAAATAATTAAAGATATATTTAACATCAATTCATCGGAGGTTTGAGTTTCTTGGATGACTTTAGATATGTTTAAACGGTTGTTTAGAATGTGAGATTTCCTGTTGTCTTTTCATTAAGGAGGTTATACTTCCGCCGACTAGCACGTCACGCGACAGGACACGCGGCTGGACACGCCTCAGTGACAACGGGCCAGTTCAGTTCTGTTCACTGGTGCTAATTAGCTGGTGAATGGAAAAAGCCGTATTAAAGTTGTTTATAGGCCGATTTCGAAAATTTAAACTCAAGTTACTGGCAAATTAGAATACGAAGAAGAAAAAGAAGAAAAATATTTTATTAATGTGTCACGTGGTACATTTTGTCGATTGGGTATAACGTGTAGTAAAATCTGTAAAAGATCGTACCACCCGGCCATAAGGCCTATGAGACACATGAACATCTTAAAATAGTCATGTATAAAATATAGATGTACATTTAAAAACAAACATATACAAGAGTTTAAGGTTATTTAAGTTGTTTAAGTTATATTTTGGCTAATAGCGTGTTTTCGTCTATTACACATTTTTATTAATAGAGCGGCAAGTGGCTTTACAAACCTCTCATTACGTAATAAGAATACAGATTGGGCGGGGGAGGACAACTGAGCAAAGAAAGGATTTACACGGGAAATATCCTGCCATAAATTATACCTAAGATCAGAATAAAAGTATAAATACGTATTTTATGAATCACGAAAGTTGTCATGGGTCATTTCAGTCGATCTTTAACAAGCCTTTGGCAAGAATTTAGATGTTGGACCTCCGATTGTTTGAGTTTGAGGAGGGTCACTACAATGCCACCTAACATGGCCCTTATGAAGCAGTTTTCAGATCAGAAACTCAATGAGGTAGGATTGATAGGTCGTGACTGATTTTAATGAGATTTCTGAACCAATATAATTCCAAAAGTGAACTGAAGTAGTGATTGACACCCAGGAAAAAACAAACCCAACTGCTGCACCCACTAAGGTAAATGTTTTGGGGGATACACTTTGCATCCAGATATATTAATCAAATATTGGCGTGGAAGGGTAGCCACCCTAAAATTTCCTGTCGTCTGTTTGACTGACACCGATAATGCACGGGATCCTAAATTTTGAGAACTTGATCTAGTAGGATTGAAAACAAAATGTGTAAATTTCATTGCCCTTCCACCAGAAATAAGGGTGTGATAGGGCTCATATTTTATAACAGGGTCGCAAGTACATAAAGATATAAAAAATCAAAGCTTTGCGAAATGGTCAGTTTAATCATATTGATAATGGTAATGAGGATTCACACGAGTCCAAGTTCCTGTCTGTTGCATACATGTAATTGATAAGCAAAATATAAACATAAATTTAACTGGTCAGCAATGTTGTAGTGGAAGACTGAGCTCGTTAAGTCTGCACTCTATTTACACTGCACTAGGCTCACAGTAAACAGGGACAGACTGAAACAGATGGAAACCTGATATCTTTGCGATTTGCCTACGTATTGGCAGGGGTTTGGTACATGGTTGATGTTAATTTGAGATGGGTGGTGGGGGAGTTGGAAAGTGGAGGTAGGATGTTGGTGAGAAATGATATTTTGCTTTTCCATGAATGCTTTTAGTTCTAGTTACCTGCACATTTCATATTTCACAAGATGTAAGAGTATATACATACATCAAAATATAGTTACTCCCTAAGACTCAAAGAATCTGTTTTCTATTTTGTCTAATGATTTAAGGACATATAAAACGGTTTTATCGATTTTTATTCCATTTTTTGTGTTAAGATATATTGTTTAATGCACTGATACTGGACAATTTTGTGATGTATTTATAACTATCGGATATCTATCTTAGTCTTGAACATCAACGATATAAAGGCTGATGAGCTACAGGGCCCATTTCTTGATATTCGGTAATTTGATGCATCTGTCAGAAGCGATCTTAACTTCGTCAGAACCCTTATATGTATTTATACTAGGAGCACATCATTTGTACAAAATTTCATTCCGGTTTTGCGCCCAATTTTCACATGCGTGTAAGTGAAACACCCTACATTTCAGCTACATTTCACACAAATTTCCTTCACTCCCGATCCTTGCCTTAAACGATTCCCTGGATTACAACAGTTGCACCACTATTAAAAGTAAAATCCATTTCAAACAAATTAAAAATCGACAGCATATTTGACAGAGTCAACATTTTTATCTAATTATATTCACAGGAATTGATTACATTGTTGGGAAACTGATGCAAAAAGAATACATGTCATGTTTTAACAGTCATGTTTTATTCATTATTAAGATTAAAATTTCTGTTTTCGGTAAACAGAGGTTTCTTTTGCTCAAAGAATTGCCCGTCCTCCCCTATGGATTTTGAGCAGACATCGCTTTTCTCGTCAAACTCAATTACGCTATCCGCTATATTCAAAGAGAAGAGAAAAAGACTACGGCAATATGTCACTGTGGCATATCGGAAATATGAGCTTCGTTGAAAAAGCTGGAAAAAATTATATTTTAACAAATCCTTTTAGAATAATCGATTAAAAGTCATATGGCGCACCGAAACGCCATGGAAATCTCCTTCAAATGAAAAGGGAATTTAATAACCACAGATATCTGTATCTGCGGCAGTGTGATAGCTTTTTAATTTTTTTCCAAAGGAGAATATCTTGAAAATATGATAACAGAATTTCGCGAGCAACTTTAAATTTCATAATATTGACGAGCGTTTTTTCAATTACGTTGATATTAGAATTATCGATTTCTCTGTCAAACGAAACGAAAATTTTGTTTTTGTTTTTGCCTTCTAAACTGATACCATTCAAATACATCAACGTTGTTAAGTATGTAACATGTAAGTCATAACTTTCCCTGTTTCATATAGCATTTATTGAATTTCAAAGAAAACCATGCCATGCCATTGAAAAAAACGTATTTTAATGTTAGATCATGAAACTGTACCTAAAAAGAACAGTCCTGTCGGGGTATTTTTTTGGAAACGAAATTCAAGGGGATGTTTCCGTTTATACAAGTATGTTATTAGTACAGGATTATAACTTACTAAGGGTAACATTTTGGTTGATTTAGATTAAGGGTAACATTTTGGTTGATTTAGATTAAGGGTAACATTTTGGTTGATTTAGATTAAGGGTAACATTTTGGTTGATTTAGATTAAGGGTAACATTTTGGTTGATTTAGATTAAGGGTAACATTTTGGTTGATTTAGATTAAGGGTAACATTTTGGTTGATTTAGATTAAGGGTAACATTTTGGTTGATTTAGATTAAGGGTAACATTTTGGTTGATTTAGATTGGACAACTAGTTAAATGAGATCGCACACTCGGTAAAATAAAACAAGAATGGGAAGTGAAGCCATTCATCGGCGCTACAAGCGTTAAAAATCTTGGTACGGCATCACAGTGCATTTTTCTATTAGTTTTGTTCTAAAACATTTTCTATCCTTACATATAGATTTTTTATGATGGTGTAAAAATAGTGAATAAACATCCTTTCAGAATTTCATTTCCCCTCAATGGTGGACCGTAGCCGATAGACCAGCCTTTTTAAATCGTTCATTTTGGTGCAGCCCAATCGTCGTTAAGTAATATCAAACCTATTCATAGTGAGTTTATAAGATTTTCTGGATAACAATGTCTTTATTGTGAAAATTCGGAGTGTATCGATGCCCCCATCTTTCCAAGCATGGCCTTTTCTTACCCCAGCCCCAATTACTTGCTAAGATAGGCCTTTGCGCATTTCTGTACCTTTCTGTGCTTGTCGCCATGGCTGCTGCGGCGGATCGCGATAGTCCAATGAGAAATATTCTGCGAATTGCATCTTTTCGCCGAGGAGGGCGCTGCACTCAAAACATGAATTACGACTGGTTGGCAGCAAGGTTTAGATAAGCGAGTGACGAAGACTGGTGCAATGTACAGCCATGCAGTGGAAGATTGCTTTCCCCAAGTTCCGAAACGTCGTGATGGTCGCAATAAAGAAGTTGTTATCCAGAAAAATCTTGCTGATCTTATGAATACCACCTCAAAAAATTATTCCAATCACGTCAGATAATAACGTATATACACATTTCATGTCTCAATCAATTCCATTAAGTTCCTCATTAACGTAATGCTAAATGTTATATTAGTGTTGTTTCTTTTCTACTGTTTCCAGTGCAATAAATATTATTAACCCTCGGCGACGTTGCAAAAAAATGGTTCTGCTTATGTCATGGGTCAAATCGGACATGAGGTATCGTATCACAATTTGGCAAGGGAACCGCAAGGCCACTTTCTTGACCGTCTCATTAAGTATTGAGATCAGCTAGAACGCTTCTGTTCCACATACTTTTTTGGTCCTGTGTATTTTACCCTTACCCAAATGTGAAATAACCTGCATCATATTTGACCCTGAAGTTTTGTGTTGTAAGTTATTGAATATGTCACATTAATACAGAATTAAGGAATATCCAAATAAAAGAATTTTATATTTGGGTTATCATAATCCAAAACATATTTTTTTAGTGCAATACATTAGGGCCTAGATTTCGAAGCTCTCTTAGCACTTAGATAGTCGTAAGTACCATCAATTAACATTGGCCTACGACTATCTTAGCACTAAGAGAGCTTCGGAAATCTAGACCCAGAGGTTTAGATGGGTATGTGCAAGGAGTATCATTAATATGATGATTGTTTGTATACGTCATTGCATTTTCGCAGAAATATATTTAAAATTGGTGATTGAGAAATACAAAACGAATAAAGCATACCTGTTTTAACTACTTATACAATTATTTAATGAATATTGAGCCTTTGGATCCTCTTTGTCCCCAAACGTCGTACAAAAGTAAAACAAAAACATGAAGCATCGATACCAGCCATTGTTATTTCATGTCTTATTCCTACTTACAGTACCACGCAACATAACACTCGAGAAAGTTGAAGAAATACACCAATATGGATGTTTTACATCTTTTACTTGCATGTCGTGTATCGTGCATTCGAACATGGACGAACGAAAAATTCTGTTGATGAAATTTCATATTGGGCTTTATGAAGTTAACGTCCTTTTCTGAACCATACACACGTTTTGTTACAGACGTTCCGTTGTTGAATTTCAACGAACAATCGGTATAATTTTCGAGAGCATTCGTTTTTATCGAGAAAGCTTTTAGTCAATCAGCATTCCAGGCTGAAATAAGCTTGATTGTTGAAGCACTCCAAGAGAGCCTTAGAATAATGTTGGAAAATAATGTTTGCCCTTTCCGACGAAAACTTAAGTTTGCTTTGAGGAAATCAAATAAATGATTGTATAATTTTTCTAAAAGGTTTAAGATTTGAACGCCAATCGCTGTAACAATGGGATCCATTCCATCGTCCAATAGGTGTATGTTAAATATTCTATTCTCATGAAACTCCACAGCATCGATTGAATAAAGAAGGAAATGTGATATGTAATTTAAAACTCCACTCTTATTTGTTTAAAGTTGGCATCGTTCCCTTTGGCAATTCCATCTCAAGTGGAAATATTCTTGATAGTTTGCGAAACATGAAGGTCAACTACTAATCCACTATATACAAGGCTTTTCTTGGTGCGAATTGTGTACATTCATGATTTACATGACGAAAAAGAACGTATATAGCCCCAGACGGTTTTTTCTTCACATTACTGCAGTTAAGTTAAAATTAAATGGCATTTAGAAGTGACATACACCACAAAAGCTAGATTTCCTGAGTAAAAACTCCATAATTTTACAAATGAACAGAGTTTTGGAATATGCTTACTCCTTCATGTGTAATTTCCATTTTCCATTTCATGAAGGTCTTTATCATCCATAACATCCAAATCTTTCGTATGTGGGCGATTACGCAATATCTCCTAGGTGAGATAGTTTGACGTTAAATTTTGTAACAGTTCCCTGCAATTGTCGAGTGATATCACAATAGTTTTACCTCATCAATTAATGACCACCATAAACATGATGACGTCACAATGCTATGACATCATAGACTCGGGAGTCTTCCGATTCTGGAGGATGAACAGAGAACTCCAATCTCCTGTTTTTTAATATTTAAAAACTCTGATATTTGTAACTTTTATAATCCCGTATTGATATTTTTGATATTGTCTTTTACTGTCTTTCAAGAAATTATACTTTCGCAATTCCGCTTCTGCAATTAAATTTTCTTACATATCTATTAATCAAATTGTTAATCCTTAAAACATTCTTAATGATTTAAAAAAATACATTCAAACGATGTCTTTATTCTTAAGTTTCTTGACTTAAGTTAGGGAATAGGGCACACCCAACAGTTTTGAGGATATGCTTTCTCCTACAAAAGGTTCAAACTACCACGAACACTTGCCTCTCTTGAAAATTCCTATTACCATTCAAATCTTCAGAAAAATGTCGTCCCCTGAAATCTCTGCTATTCTAAAGACTTCAATTTCAAAATGCCCTTCTAAAACTTAGGGGTCACATAGTTCTTTTTCTCCTGCGAGAAGTACCGGTATTGTCTCGAGGAAGAATGTGCCCTCAAGTTACCCTAACGAGGCACTTGTCTCAAGAATATTAATGACATTTGCATCGGATCAGATTTTTCTATCTATGATGTTATTTCCAATTTTGTGATTTTGAATTTCTCGGGTTCCATATGTCGTTAAGGCAATAACTACCAATTATCCGTTTAACTTGTGCATTTAACGGGCACGAATGTAGTAAAGTATCCTATTTGCAAATTGCAATTGTACACTGAAGAAGATACACACGGTAGGTAATGTGAGACCAACATATAAGGTATATCTGGCAATAGAATTTCTATGAAAACTAAGCGCTTAAGCAAACATTCCTGTAAAAAGTTTGCTGAGACTTTTAGAGAGATTCGCTACTGGATTGGGGACAAAACTAGCAGAATGTGATTATTTAGAAATATAAAGCTTATTCTTCAAAATAGAAAATTCAGAACTTTTCATATAATTTGTCTTAAACTTCCTCTTGTGAAATTATAAATTTATTATTTTGATGGTTATAAAGTAGTCTATTCAATGATATAGATAAACTTTGTTCATAAGATCATGTGAATGTTTGTAAACATTAGTCGTGTCAGGACAACAAGGAATTTTATGGATAATCAACTTCTTTATTGTACTGGTAGCGACGTTTCGGTATAGATTCTTATACCGTTTTCAATAAAGAAGTTGATTATCCATAAAATTCCTTGTTGTCCTTATACCCACAACTGGAGAGAAAGTTGAGAAATTTTGGCGTCCATATGGAGTTCACCTTTTTTTAAAAGCGCTCTTTTCGAACCGCTTTTCTGTACAGAACTTCGATCCACTCATTTATCTATTATATAGCAATGCTCTATCCTGTATCATTTGTGGAGATAGTATTTACATTTGCAATGAAAGGTAACAGTGTTTTTTAAAACACAGAACGAATCCAAGCAAATGCTTAATTACGTACATGTAGCACCATTTTGGTTATAAGCAACATGAAAAAGCAAATGACAACATTTATTCAAGTAAATATTTAATCAATTTCTAATGTATCGTTGCTATGGCAACAGGGGGATCACAGTTATTAAAATAAGGATCACAGAGATCATTTGGTAACTTGACACACGGGTTTAAGGCATTGTCTTACATGGCACTTGGGTATATCACAGGCTCTGGGAGTCTAATGCCGGTAAAATTCTTCAAATTTCACTCTTTGGGACATAATTTAACAACATCACACGTAGATTGACACTGCTACTAGGCACACACTTTATAAAACACAGGAACAATCAAAATTGTCTTCCTCAGTAATACCTGTAAAGTATTATTTTAGCATTACTTAAAGTGGTTTATCCTCTTATATAATTACCTTTCACGTGATTCACATTAACATGTACACAATTATTGATTTATTCTAGATATTGATAATTAAATTGTTGGTGATGAGTTAATCATATACTAATTCTTTAATATTGTGACAATTTCATTACTTGTTACTTCAAGTTAAAAGATCTGTTAACTTCGTATGATATTATGCTTTACAAACTTAACTTTAAAATATCATTAAGTCCTTCTTATTAAAAGAAACATGACAAACATTTACTCCGGATGTTTTTTTGAATATTCACGACAGACATTATTATATATCTTGAAGATTAGAACTCAAAATAACTTATTCCTCACAATGATAAAACAACATGATACAAAAATACCCTTTGGCATAAACAAGTTAATTACACAAAAAATCTTCACCATTTGAACTGATTGTATTGTTTCCTTTTAAAAAAAATGACACATAAACATACTCTATGGCATAAACATTGGGTTTCTTTTGTAAGGTTAAAAACGTGACATACATACCCTTTGGCATATACAGACCAAAGTTTAAAACTGTCACTGCTATTGGCTTCCTTTATATCAAAACAAGCGACAATGACATACCCTTAGCATAATAAATTTGTGTTCTTTTGAGGATGTTTCTAATCCTCATCCTGCCTTGTGAGCATTGGGCTTTTTGACCTAGCTGTGATAGGACTGCCCTCCCTACTGTTGTCCGTCTGTGCCACCCCTGGAGCCAGAGAGTCCTTCAAATCCCGTGTCTTGTAGCTCGACTGCTTCTCAGAGTTGAAGCCGCTCAACTTGAGTCTCAGAGCATCCACCTTGCTTGACAGGGAGCTTATCTTGTTGTCAGACACGTCCAGGACTCTCAGACATGGCAGTTTGGCAACTCCGTCTGGAATGGACTCAAGGAGATTGTCTGAAAGATTCAGAACCTCTAGGCCAGTCATTCGGAAGATGTCTCCAGGAATTGCACTCAAGTCGTTTCCGGAACAGTTGAGAGTCCGGATGCGGTAGAGGTAGGGAAGATTGGTGGGCACGATGTTGATGTGGTTCTTCGAGACATTGAGAGTGAGCAGGGATGCCAGCACGTCAATCTTATCCTCTGGGAGTTGGGTGAGCTCATTGTTAGAAAGGTCAAGGAACACCAGTTTGTTCATCTCTCCGAAATGATTAGGGAGTGTGTCGATGTTGTTGAAAGAGATGTTAAGATGCTCCAGCTGGTGGAGCAGGGTCAGACTTTCTACGAACTCTCCTATTCTGTTTTGGGAAACATCTAATCTTCTCAGGTTATGCAGCTGGTCGATGTTTTTTGGCAGTGTCAGCAGCTCGTTGTCGCTAAGGTCCAGTTCTTCAAGAAGTCTCAACTTGCAGAGATCTTCGGGGATCTTTTTCAGCTGGTTGTGAGACAGGTTTAGATACGTCAACATTTTCAACCTGCATACTGTTGATGGAACACGATCAAGACGAATGCTCGAAATGGCTAACCGTGTCAACTTCTTTGCGTGGTCTTTACCACCAATGATTATGAGAGTCGATTTTGGATCTGATGAAGGGAGATAGAGAGGGTTGTTTGACATAAGAAGCACCCTCACGCTCTTTGGTAGAGGAAGTTCAGTAAGAGTATTTCCAGTGACATCAAGGGTATGGAGAAACTGCAGAGTTTCGAGAGCTTTTGGCAGAGCAGAAATATTGTTGTGAGCAACTCTAAGGACTTCAAGGGTTCTTAATCGTCTGAGTTCTTGTGGTAGACCTTGGACTCTGTTCCCATTGAAGTCTAGCTCTGTAATCAGCTGATGTTCTCCAAGTGTGTCGGGTATGGTTGAGAGGTTGTTGTCTGCAACGAGGATCCGCTTCAGGGATGGAATCCTGTTGAGTGAAACTGGAAGGTGTCTAAGATGATTTCCCGAGGCATCGATGGTTACTAAGGATCTGAGCTGATCGATCTCATCCGGGAGAGATGTGATGGCATTCCTTGATAAGATCAATTCTTCAACATTCTTCAACTTCGTCACTCCCTCTGCGGATTGAAGCTTATTGCCAGAGAGATCCAAAGTAACAAGAGATTTGACCTCGTAGAAGTTGTCTGGCAATGTCTCTATCTCGTTATTAGACACATTCAAAACCTTGAGTACCTGTAATTTATGGACGTCCTTGGGAAGAGCCGTTAATTTGTTGTCACTTGCAATAAGTGTTGTCAAGGCGTGTTCCAATGTACATATCTCATCAGGCAAGATCTCCAGCGCGTTATGGGACACATCAAGGTAATGCAGATACTTGAGGAATCCGATCTCCCTGGGCAGCTCCTGGAGTTCATTGTGGGAGAGGTTGAGGTTGGTGAGGGTATATACCTGGTTGATGCTGTCAGGAATAACTGCAATTTGGTTGTGGGAAACATTAAGAGAGCGGAGTGCTACTGTTTTTACGGACGCATCAGGCAACTCTTTCAGTTTATTTCCAGCCAAGTTAACGGTAGCCCTTAACTCGTACAGATTCTTCTTCACTGATTTGATCTGGTTGTAAGAGACATCAAGGTATTCAAGCACTGGGCATTTATTTATCTTTTTGGGCAGTGACTTGATTTTGTTGTTAGCAGCACTAACCGTCTTCAAGGACACAGCTTTATTCAGAGTTGCAGGCAAGCTTTTCAAGTTATTTTTCGATACCTCGATTTTCTCCAAAGTCTTTATTTTGCAGATTGTCTTAGGAAGAGTAGATATCACATTATTTCGCAAGTCAACGAACTCCAGCAACCCAAGGGCTGACACAGTTTTAGGAAATTTCTTGATGCGATTGTTTTCTGCGTGGAGTCTGGTGCATTTGGCAGCTATTTCCTCGTTGTTCCACACTTCGCTAGGGAGTGCCTTCAAGCTGGCGGTGGAGAAGTTGAGTACTACTGCCGCGCCCTCCAGCAGGACATGGCGTCTCACAACGGTGGGGAGGGCTACTATCTTGCTGCCTGGTCCCACTGCTGGTGGGGGCTTGTCGTCATCCTTCTTCTTGCTCATCTTGGAATTCCTCCTGCAACACCAACACAATATTTTTTACGTTTATATCATATATAAAATTTTGCATTTATTAAATGATTACATTTATCACATTTGAAAACAAAATACTTACAGATTAAATATTTATATACATATATCCATTTAAAACGTATATTCAAAATTAAACATGTATTACACTAATATGTTTTTACATATATAAGTTTATTACCTACGAGGGCAATCATATCGGGGTTCATATTTTTCATACGATGCCCTAGGGCAACATATCACTTTTTCATTGTGACGTCACGTAAAAAACAATGCTTTGACGTCACAGTTCGCCTATGACGTTGTGTTCCAAATGCGCCTACGCCTATGCTTGGATGTTGATTTTGATTAGTTTCTTTGATTTCTCGACTTCGGTAATAAACAGAATATCATATTCACGTCCATGACATACTATGTTTACGACACTCGTGCCTTAATATCAGTATATCCCTCGCTCTCGCTAGGGAAATACTAATATTAAGCACTCGTGTCGTAAACATAGTGTGTCATGGACACTCACATAAGATCCTCTATTTATTACATTTCTTATCATTTACTACATGTA
Organism: Phorcus lineatus; assembly: GCA_921293015.1. NCBI lineage: Eukaryota > Metazoa > Mollusca > Gastropoda > Trochida > Trochidae > Phorcus > Phorcus lineatus. The sequence goes on along the minus strand of OV121081.1, from coordinate 45,924,435 downwards.
TAACATAGACGGGTAAAATATCGGGGTTCAGTTTCCATTCGAAGACATGGTTAGATATTACTTAATCAAGAAGATGTCACGTTACTGAATACTAGAAACTTATGTTTCGTCGATGGTTAGGCGTTCCTTGGTTACCATTTAGGCTAACCATCGAAAGGAGATTTTGATGCACAATATCATGCTTCAATATCTCAACTTCGGTCACAAATAGAATATTATTTTCGAGAATATGGTACACAAACTTTGCGACAAAAAAGCAAAGTGGTTTCACACTTGGGCATTTGTATTGAAAAATTTACTTGGGATAAGCTCAAATATAAAAGTAATATTAAAATAATTTAAATTAAACACGGTGTAGGCAACATATCGACACGAATATTAACAAATATATAAGTCTATGTGTGTGACTTTAATGTTAGGTTTTACATTAATGACCACTACAAACCATTCTGTGTAAAAAAAAGGTCTAAAAAAAGAGATAGACAGAAGCAAATGGATGGCGTGACTCAAACATAATTTTTAGTTAATTTCAATAAACGTTATGAATAGTTATTGTATATGTTAACTATGTGAATAACTGTAATTGATGCCTCATATCTATTGAATGAAAACAAACTGTCATGATTAGGTAACAACGTTACGATAAAGAATAGAATGATATGACAACAAGTAGCATACCAGCCTAAAGACAATCCAGTATGTAGCCATCGAATTACAATCGAGGATCATAAAATCATTTGTACAATCGAGAATCATACACCGTCAGTTGTACAATCGGGGTTCATGTCATCGTATGATTACAAGAACAAGAGCTTCATGAAAACTATAAAATATTTATGTTAGAATCGGGGATCATATCATAATTGTTTTTAATATTTTCAGTCGAGGATCATTTCATCATATTGCAATCGGGCATCAACCCATGATATAACTATCGAGGATCATATCATCATGTTGCAATCGGGCAACAACCCATGATATAACTATCGAGGATCATATCATCATATTGCAATCGGGCAACAACCCACGATATAACTATCGAGGATCATATCATCATATTGCAATCGGGCAACAACCCACGATATAACTATCGAGGATCATATCATCATATTGCAATCGGGCAACAACCCACGATATAACTATCGAGGATCATATCATCATATTGCAATCGGGCAACAACCCATGATATAACTATCGAGGATCATATCATCATATTGCAATCGGGCAACAACCCATGATATAACTATCGAGGATCATATCATCATATTGCAACCGGGCAACAACCCATGATATAACTATCGAGGATCATATCATCATATTGCAATCGGGCAACAACCCACGATATAACTATCGAGGATCATACTTGTCATTATGAAACGATATATTTAACATCATAATTTAACAGTCGAAAATCATGTCATGGTACAATCGGGTATCGTTTCAGATGATTACAATCGAGGATCATATGTTACTATTTACTATCACTGACGAGGATCACAAAGTCATATTTCAAAAAGTCATCATATCATCATGTTACAATTGAGGATCATACCGCATCACATGATTATAATTTTCATAAGCAAAAAAGATCAAATAATTTTATACAAAAAGGCGTACATGTCAACGTTCATTCTTTAAAAAACGTAACATTATTCCAGACTCTACAAGACAGCGTCCAACGAGGTATAAATGTTTCCGTTTGTATCAGGACCGGTCTCGACATAAGAACGTTAAGTATGTCCAGTGGATTCCTCACACGTTCGATACCACGGGCACCAAGCGTGGTCTGAACTGGGCATATACAACTCCCGTATTCTGGGATGTGTTCTGAATGTTGTGTTGATCATCTCTAGATGAATCAGGGCGGCCATTGCTGATATCTCTCTTTGACAATTCTTATGATTCTCAAAGACTCTGCTTATATCACATATTTCATTGTCATTTCTAACATCTCAAATTGACATTGCTTATATACCTCACTGACATTGCTTATATAGCGCATCGAAATTTCTTATAACTCTTATTTTCATAGCTTTTATATCTCAAAAACATTGATTATATATGTCACCGACATTGCTTTCACCTTTCACGGACATTATATACCCTTCTAATTGACACATATTATACCTCTCGTTTATATTGCTAATATTTCTCATAAACATTTACATGTTACACCTATCTCTCATGGGCATCGGTTCCATCTTTCATTTACATTGCTTCTTTTTCTCATCGATATAGCTTCTTTCTCTCATTAGCATTGCTTCCATCTTTCATTGACTTTGCTTAGATCTTCCATTGAAATTGCTTCTATCTCCAATTGACAGTGCTGCTTTATCCCATTAGCATCTCCCGCTGACATTGCTTCCATCTTTCTTTGACATTGCTTCCATCTCTCTTTGACATTACTTCCATCTCTCATTGACATTGCTTCCATCTCTCTTTGACATTACTTCCATCTCTCATTGACATTGCTTCCATCTCTCTTTGACATTGCTTCCATCTCTCTTTAACACTGCTTCCCTGCCTCAATGACATTGCTTCAATCTCTCAATGACATTGCTTCTATCTTCTTATACGCGTACGTAATAGTTACATTGTTTTTGTCTCTAACAATGCTGATATTTCTAATTTCCATGTCTTATTCCCTTTGTATTTGTTTCACTTGCTTACACCTCTAGCATCAAACTTCTAAATCAAAATTGTCAATTGCACTACAATATCGTTCTATAGTAGCGTTAAATAATGGACCGCATTCATATATCTGTACACAACTAAAAAAATCAATAACCACTGACGCACCAAGGAAACGTTAAGAAATACAACACAAATGAGTTGCAATTCATTCAGATCCGTTTGTGTTCACATGTCTCTGTGTGTAACTGTCACTGCCTCAACAAAAAGACGATAAGAACTGAAGTTCATCATAGGTTTATTGGTGCTAAAATCTATATACAACCTGAATAGAACAGCTCTCCCAAGAAAATGTCTGGAACTTATTTAAAGTTTAATTGGTAGGGTTACTTCATCACACATGTATCCATCAACTCTAATACAACTGATTTAATCAGAAAAAGAAAATTAATACTGTGTGCTTTTTGTTGTATTACGACAGCCTTCTATGAAGTTTGCTTTTGATTGGTCGAAGTCTACGCGAACAGCTATATCGCCTTGTCACTGCGTACATATGTGGTCTCAACAAGACTTGAAGACTAAAACACATAAAAGGGACCAAAAGAAAGCAATCATTAATGCTAGACAGCGCACTAATATGGTACCATATTATCTAGAGCTAATTTCAGGACAGCGAGTCATCTTTAGAACGTTAGAAGATACAGTCATTGTTTTCTTTAATTACTGTCTTGGACTTTCTGTTGGTAACGCACGCGCATCACTGTCTGGCCGGCACACACGCACGTGCAACTGTCTAGACTAAAGCTCTTAATGATATGTCTGAGACCAGAGAGACACTCTAGATCCGTCTTGGTGTAGGGTGACATAAGACTGGAGGTAATTTTCTCCCACAAATGAAAAGAAAAAGCTTTACCTGATACATAATCCCTCATTGTAACTTAAATACGGAATGACTGACAAAAAGCATGATCTAATTAGCCAATGGTTTATGTCTAGCTGTAGCAATTCCGGTTTCCAGAAACCGGAGAAGGTTATCAAGTGAAAATACGAAAAAACTGCACTGAAATCTTGGTCAACGTGGATGAATCAGCTGGGTATGGTATTAACACGTACTTCCCATCGGCTACAGCATCAAATCACAGAGTCTGTCTGACATGAAATATGACATCGAAGAATTTACCTTCCAGATGTACCATTTGATGTTGCTCTTAAAGAGACAGTCCAACCAAGTATTTTCATATCAAACGATATTTACGTCCTTCGAGATCATAACATGAGGAATGTGTTTCTAAATAAATCATGCATTAATAGTATAACTGCACAAACGGAAACGTTACCTCAAATTCCTTTTCCCCAAATGATATTCCACAGTCGTCTTTTCACGACTCTGAAATTGTCATTAATCGTTCGCCAAATCTTAACCATAAAAGAACATTTGGAAGACATTTGGGTGGTTATCTGTTACTGTCTACTTTAATTGTAATTATTTAGCTGCTGTTAATTTTTAAGTTTCTTGCACTCAGAATTGTAAAGTATGTTCATCTACATTTATGCCTGTTGCCCAAAGACAACACAAATCAAGATGCATTTCTCAATTTATATTTACAGTTAAACATTTAACTTTGCGATAAAACAGCCAGAAAGGTTTCATCTATGATGTTATACAATATTAATTCCTTTGTAATACGATTTCAGTGGATATTTCTATCTTTCATTGTTGTCGGAGTATTTCCTATCAACAATTATAGTAATAACAGCTATAATACGCTTGGTAATCGGCTCTAGTTGTTTGAACATGATGTCTAATGTAACTGAACACAAAATACCATTTGCTCAACGATGCAATATCAACCAATTATTGTAATACATATGAGACATTTCAGCAAATATTCGTCGGTTTTTAAGATATATAACAGAGGATTTCCTGCCCTTCTATTCCATGTAGAATGTTAGAGTGGAGAGTTAAAGGTACTACCATTAACAGACGGAAATATCTCATTTCACCTTCGAGGTTTCTGTAAGAACATAATAGATGAACGAAATCATTTCTAACAGTAATAATCCTTCTTTGATGATACAATAGGTCTAATGGAGTCTCCTTGGCTGAAACCGGATACTCGTAAAAGGAGGGTCAGTTTGACCAGGTTTCGTTGCACAAAACACTATGATAACCTTAACTCGATAACATAGCCTTAGCTTAGTCATACGTTAATGGTTGGCACTAAGCTAAGGTGCAACGTGACCGTGTATTTGATTTGGCTTGAAATGTTTTCTTTTCTTATAGTGTATTTACCTCTACATATTTTAAATATTCATCTTTAATTATCTTTTACAAAATAGACTATTCATACGGTCATTAGGGCACATGTAGAAACAATGTGATGCAATGTAATGTACTATAAAAAGTAGTTTCCGTAGATAGCTGAAACGGAAATCACTGAAAAGTATTTCAATTATGTTTTCATCAAGTAAAACTTTTACATATAGTTTAGTTTAAAAGCGAATTTTTTAAAGTTCTATATCTAATATCAACTTGTTTTTAATGATACATACTCCTTTGCAAAGTTATCATGAATTTTTTTGTTTTCTAATGTATTTTTGGTCAAAATTTTGATAAAAGATATCAAGTTCTTGAGATATATCAAATTATTTTTCAGGAATTAAGAGGTTTCGATATATATATATATATATATATTAACACAGGTATAATAAAAGTGTTCGCGTACATTCATACCAGTTTCTAAAATACCTTTCAAAAAGTTATGCAGTTCCAAATGTCATGAATGGTCACCTCTCATTATGACGGCTTTTGAGTGGCTGGCTATCATTTAAATTTGATATTTATATGTTCTGTAAACCAAGAGGTTAGTCAAATTGCTCTTTGTCTGTTGTTAAAGGTAAAAACTCTTAAGATTAATTCTAGAAACCTGTAAGTAAGTGAAACATGATGGTTAATGTCGTTTTTAATAACCATGTTAATGTCTCACGTATTTTTATTTCAGAATGGAAAATTTTCCAAATCATACATTAGCCGCAATGATCTGAATCTATAATGAGGAAACGTACTCCTAAGCATTCCTTGATAAATAAAGATTTGACATTTATACCATTTCAAAGGGTTGAACTTATTACGTTTTACAAAGCTCCCATTTCATATACGATAACTCCCCTTTAATTGAATTCTACCTCATACTGACGATATAATTTTGAAAATTATCTGGTGCAATGACAAGTGGGATACATTGTAGGCATATCACACGTGCTGGAAACAGATAGCCACGCCCCAACAGGAAAAAGCATCGTCCAATGACATCCTCTTTCCAGAAAGGCACCAGCTGTCTGTTAAGCATAGCTAGATCTTCTATATCTATCAACTTCAGTGTGGTATCTATACGAACTAAAGTACCTCAATGTTGTCTTTTCAAAGGAACATGATTTTAATTGTGCAACGAAATTAAAGGTTAAAAATATTAATCAAGTAATATCCAGCTGAGTATTAAGTACTTTAACATCAATGACTTAGAAATGAATCATAATGAACTAAGAAGGTCAATGCGATGTGTGTCTAGGAAATTTCCTAACTGGTCCAATTTTACTGCGTTCCTCTTCATTTATAAAGGTTCGATCTAAAACCAACTTTGTTCATACATAATATGCGAATATCATACGATTGTTCAAAGTCACCTGAAGTTTGTCCAAGTTAAATATGTACAAGATGGCCAACGTTGATTTTTTTTTAAACCAAAAACTAACAACAACAATTGGAAACTTAAACATTTCACTTATTCGACTCAAACAAAAAACTCCTTGCCACTGTAAAAGAGTACGTATTAAACAAATATGTGACATCTTACTCAACAAGGAGAGACACCTTACTCAACATGGAGAGACACCTTGAGATACCTTACTCAATATGGAGAGACACCTTACTCAATATGGAGAGACACCTTACTCAATATGGAGAGACACCTTACTCAACATAGAGAGACACCTTACTCAACATGGAGAGACACCTTACTCAATATGGAGAAAGAACAACCAGTTCAACATCCTGGTGAAAAAATACGAAGTAGAACAAGACGAGGTAATCATCATACATCAGACCAATTTGTTTCAGGTTGTCAAACTTCAACCTTAGATTGACTGGACTATTTTGTGTCACTGTCTGTCAAGCTGTCCAGGCTCTCATCCTGTCTGTTTCTCAGCACGTCCGTCTGTCTGTATATCTGTTCGTCAACCAAGTTCCAACGCGACATTACCGTAAAACAAGATATCAAAGTTCTCAAATATTGATATAAGAAACAAAAACATTGACTTAAACATACTGTCTTCATTAGGAAAAGGATTAGGAACATTCTATCCAGTTAGAATATCCTCTCCTATCATTAGCGTCCAAAGAGCCCTTTTTAATTTCGTCACCATAACGTTTTACACAGCACGAGATAACCTCCATTATCAATCAAGTCTGCCTCTGCGGAACCGTCTGTTTTAGGCTGTCCTATCGTCTGACTGTCCTTATGGCTAGTGAACAACAACGCCATCAGACGTGACACAATGTCACAGTGCTCTGTACGGATTCTGATCAATGGAAAGAGTACCAAAAGAGCTTGTCGTTACCAGACTCGGCTGTCTATCTGTCTGTCTGTCTGTCTGTCTTCCCTCTAAAGCCTAAACCAAGAAAAAACTGTCTGCCAACCTTCCAGACTTCCAGATTTCGTTTCCTAAAGCGCCTTGTGACATTTACCTTGGACGAAAGAACTGACATTGGATACAAATACTAATATCCTTTGATTTCTTCCTTAACATGACAAAGACAATTATCAGTTGTAATTGATACAAAAACATTTATTCTCTTGACATAAAATATATAATCCATCGTTATTTCATTTCTTATATTCATGACAATGGTTTTGATATCTAACACATTCGACATGAATAATGAAAGCGAAAAAAAAATCACATTCTTTTGGTTTTAATTCTCATCTAGATATATCAAATATTCATAACTTTGATTCAAGTTTTTTTTTACAATCAAATGATTGATGTTTAACATTTATAAAGATTTGTAACGACAACCGGAAATGGTGGTGAAAGAACGGCAATATCAACACGCTAATGGTGACTCACAGAATCATGTCTTGTACTCCTATATTGAATTACAGGCGGACCGGAATCTATCTAAACATCTTAACTTGTATAATACAGGTAAAATATGTATGCTTTTCCTTAAATTGTTGTGTTCATCTATGATTATTCACAATTAAAAAGGAATTAAATGGAAAAAAGGGTTTTGTGGTTAGTACCTTCCGTTAAGTTCATATTTTGCATTTTTTAGAAGAAAAATTCAATGTTTCCACGTTTTCCACAATAACTGTTCACAATCTTGTGGAGATACACTATTCCTTTTTTTCACATGATATTTTACTCATTATATTTATGCTAAGGGTGATAATAATTCTGCAATAATGACACAATGTAAATCCTGTTGAAAAGGTTTTATAGATGACAACCCTTGCCTTGTTTATGTAAGAATTTATTAAGGTACCCAAAAATGACACATTCAAGAATTTATGCTTATCGAATTGATACACTGTTTAATGCATAGTTCTATACTGATATTACCCAGGTAACTATATATAAAACGTGAGGATGTCAGACTCGGATGTCTGTCCGCCCGCTTGTTCGTCGTCCATCTAAACGAAGAAAAAGATCTGTCTTGTAACCTTCAAGCTATTCCGATTTAGTTCCCAGAAGCACCTTGTGACATTAACAACATATATAGATACTGGTCACAACTAATCAATTCCTTTGTAATTGATACAATAAGATTACTTATGTGATACACACACTCAAAACTAATAATCCTTTTATTCCATCCGCCCTTTTGATCAGATTGGTTATTTGCCCAAAGACGTCTTCCGGCCTTCATCTGGCGTCGTCTTTACATATTTCACATTTATTATTTCTCCTACAGATCTGCACTACTCCCTAAGGAATGAAGTTTTACTTTTAATCCTGACCCCTTCCCCTCAAGTAAAGAAAGACACAAATTTCACTTAACCTAACATTCTATTTCTCCAGAATCAGTTGACATAGAAAAACATTTAAGAATATAACCTAAGTTTGTAGATTCTGTCTTTAAGACTCTGTCCATGCAAATAATTATTTGCGCGTTTATAGTTGTCAAACCTCAGACATATGTCTTTAAAAGCAAGTGATGCTATGAATCTAAACTTTTGAGAATATCAACGTGCTAGGCTTGAGATTTAGATATATATCATCTATAATTTTCATTGTCTTACACCTAATAATATGATGTTTCTTTTAGATTTAGATTTAACCCTCAATGGACTATGGCAAGCTCTTATCCATGGATGTAGCACCATAAGTAAAGGGGAACGAGGAAGTTAGACAAGTCACTGGTCTCTCCTCAAAATCCAAGCAAAATCTTGCATATTGGCTTAATCTCCTGTACCTGAGATTAAACTTCGTAACCTCCATGACCAAATAGTTCAGTAAGTGAGAGGAATGGTTGTCACATCAAAAGGATATGTATATGTAGGCGGGGATATGTAAGTATTCGTGGTTTCGCGCCGAGGTAAACTTCATTATTTGCCTACATCTTTTGAGTTGTAAAATAAAATATTGACATTTTTTAAATTCATTTGACATTTTCACATTATACAAGGAGAGTGGGAGAATGAATGTGTGATGTGGAGTGGGATAGTAAAAGCGTTAAGTCCTCATAAGAAATTTCAGGATTGATACTTACTTCTTTTAATGCATGAATATCTGTAGAATGCTGAAATCATGTGTAAACACATCACGACTTTCCTTTTATCCACCTTAGATGATGATACAGTATGCAAAGACTGTTGAGCTACAGAAGCAATAGTTTTATATTTTGATCCACGACAATGGTTTTGATATCTTATACATACGACATTAACATGAAACCGATTATAATGACTTATTAAACGTCATTTTCTCCTATTTATGACTTTTTATATATCATATTAATACATTTCCTAGAAATCAAAACCCCGATCTTAGGTTTAGCATTAACCGGGAAATGACAGTAGATAAAGAAACCAATCCCTAACCAATTCATTATCCACCTCAAAAACACAATCCTTTGTAACTTATACAAAAGATTTACTAAGTTGATATGTTATAAAACAAAACCCTTAGAAATAACACTCAAATAGACCATGTTTTTATGATGGTGATGTCTAATACGTACGGTATTCAGGTTAAATCTATAATTGACAACTTTAAACGATTTTAATATTGTAGATTCGATCTTACTAAAATGTTACTAGTTCAAATTTTATCCACTATCTTTTTTTTACGATCAAGCAATTGATATTTGACATATGAAATAAATTCAAGATACAATAACGAAAATGTCGTTTAAAGGCGGATATGATATGACAGCAAGTAAATAATATTATTTTGAATATAGAACATCACAGTCAGAGCGAAATCGGTGGAAAGATTTTAGATTCTGTCATTTCAAATATTTGGTACGGATTTCTTGAAATCACTTGAGATGGTCAAGATAATAAATTAAACGTTTGATAACGTATTTTATCATGAAGCTTATACATAATCCATCAATTTCGATGTTTCAAATAATATATATAAGTATTAGGGGTGTGGCTAACCTCTAGTAGAAAACGATACAATTCAGCTGTCTTAATGTTTTCATTTTACACATAGTACTTTTAACATTTCTTTCAACAGCTACTGAACATACTAAACGAGTTGAATAGTATACTGAAGACACGAAACACAATATCAGTAAGTTCTTGATACACGATAAGATGTAAATTCGAGTACGATTCGATAGACAAGTAGGTACTGAACCTAAGGCAGGAACCCACGGCTGCAGGTAGTATTAAGTATTGAGCATACAATTCGATATAGCAGTCAGTACTGAAAATACAGCAGAAGGTAAAATTAAGTATTGAGCATACTATTTGATATAGAAGTGAATACTGAACATACGGCAGAAGGTAAAATTAAGTATTGAGCATACGAGTCGATATAGCAGTCAGTACTGAACATACGGCAGGGGGTAACATTAACTAATAAGCATACGATTCGATATACAAGTAGGTACTGAACATACGACAGGAGGTAAAATTAAGTATTGAGCATGCTATTTGATATAGAAGTAAGTACTGAACATATGAAAGGAGGTAAAATCAAGTATTGAGCATACGATTCGATATAGAAGTAAGTACTGAACTTACGGCAGGAGGTAAAATTAAGTATTGAGCATACGATTCAATATACAAGTAGGTACTGAACATATGACAGGAGGTAAAATTAATTATTGAGCATACGCTTCGATATACAAGTAGGTACTGAACATACGGCAGTAGGTAAAATTAAGTATTGAGCATACGATTCGGTATATAAGTAAGTACTGAACATACGTAACAGGTAAAATTAAGAATTGAGCATACGATTCGATATAAATGTAAGTTATGAAGGTATGGCTGAAGGTAAAATTAAGTATTGAGCATACGATTCGATATAGAAGTAAGTACTGAACATACGGCAGGAGGTTAAATTAAATATTGAGCATACGATTCGATATAGAAGTAAGTACTGAACATACGGCAGGAGGAAGAATTAAGTATTGAGCATACGCTTCGATATAAATGTAAGTTCAGACGGGCAAATTCCGCTTAGAAAACAATGGTTAACTGTTGTCAAAATGTAAAAAAATATGAACAGTTGAAAACGGCTGAACTAGTAATGTGTGCAGCATTTGAATTTACCTATACTAGGACCTGAGAACAAAGGAAGACATATTGTTGATTAAAGCAATCATATAACAGGAGGTTAAATTAAGTATTGAGCATACTATTTGATATAGAAGTAAGTACTGAACATTTGACAGGAGGTAAAATTGATTATTGAGCATACGCATCGATATACAAGTAGGTACTGAACATACGGCAGTAGGTAGAATTAAGTATTGAGCATATGATTCGGTATAAATGTAAGTTATGAAGGTAGCTGAAGGTAAAACTAAGTATTGAGCATACGATTCGATATAGAAGTAAGTACTGAACATACGGCAGGAGGTAAAATTAAATATTGAGCATACGATTCGATATAGAAGTAAGAACTGAACATACGGCAGGAGGAAGAATTAAGTATTGAGCATACGCTTCGATATAAATGTAAGTTCAGACGGGCAAATTCCGCTTAGGAAACAATGGTTATCTGTTGTCAAAATGTAAAAAAATATGAACAGTTGAAAACGGCTGAACTAGTAATGTGTGCAGCATTTGAATTTACCTATACTAGGACCTGAGAACAAAGGAAGACATATTGTTAATTAAAGCAATCATGTAACTTAATCGATGTCATAAACATAGTATTAGTATTGCTATTAGATTAACCATAGCGGCTGCCGTTTTCGCTTTCCTACCTGAAAACAAATTTTCAATATTTCTGATATCGTAGTTCATGCAGATTTAATGCAACGTTGGGTTAGATAATACAGGTCTTTTAGAATCAACTTAATAACCTGAATACTTACATATTTTTGCTAGATAACTTTAACGTAGATTACCTGAGTGCGTACCGTTAGTAATATCAAGAGATATGCCTTATCTGTGCATAAGTTGTATTTACGAAATATTGGTGTGCGCTAGTGCCTTTAAAAACCGAGACGAGACATAAGGTAAGCACTGAATAAAACTACGCATATTTTCGAGATAAAAGATAGGTAAGTAGATATTGAAGGAGAGATAGATAGACAATGGTGTAGAGGCGGAGAGACAATGAAGTGGGGAGAGATGTCAGGACGGCCTTTACAGCTGACAGTGTAGACAGACCACTCCAGCAAACACAATACGCTCTGACATGGGCTGTCATCCTTCAGAGTCTGACTCTGTTCCTAACGTTGTACCAGGAAATATACTTGGGTTGGTCGCAAGACACATGGACACATATACTAATAGAATCATATGGTGCAATATGAAATTTACTTATGTTATTCCAAGACCGCCTCTGTTCATACATTGAAGCAGAAAATAATTGGGTTGGTTGAAAGACACACGAACACATACTGACAGAGTCATATGATTAAGATATTATTTCGAAATTTCACATGTAAAAACTAATCGTGTAATACAAATCCTTATAGAAGTTGATAATTTGTTCTCAGATGAACGAAAGAAAGTTTGGTAAAAATATCATTTCATTGGAATTCATTTCAACGTCAAAATAAGTCACAGGTAAAAAATATCCCGTACGACTTCGGTTTTATCAATTGTCACATCACAAAATCGATTGCGCCTTCGTATATGAAAATTTGCAATACTATCGAATAAAAAAGTAGTAAAAAAAATTATTTTCCCGTGTAATCAAAACACCGTATGGCTCTTGAAGAATGAGAAAATAAGGTCCTGGTTATCATTTTTTAACGTAAGGAACACAAAAAGTATCTTTCATAGATGCACACCTTCTTCTTGTTTCACAATGGCTCCCTTTCGGTAAAGATCCCTATACCGTTCTCAAGAATATGGGAAAACATATCCCTGTCTTATTACCCATATGGTCAATCATAAGTGATGACATATTTTCAATATGAGCACATGTGCACATATCACTTTTGCCTAGCAACGATTGTTTCAGCGCGAGTTACCGTGTCATGTCGTCTGTGACGTCATCAAACTATTGTTCGTGACGTCACTGGAGCGGGCCGCCGCAAAGAAAGCAGGCCGCTTTCCGTGTGTTTTAAATGAAATAGAATCGGTAATAAAGAAATTATAACCCTCGGAATTGTGTCATATGACTTTTACGAAACTCGTGCGAACTTGTGTATAACCCTCGCTCTCGCTCGGGTAATACAAAAATTCGCACTCATTTCGTAAAAGTCATATGACACACTTCCTCGGGTAATAATCTCTATTTCCTATATAAGCAACTTCTGGAATGCCACTAAAAAATCATTTTTAGACGTGTTTAAGTTTCCGCGTTGTGTCTCATGTCACATCGTTTAAGTTTTAAAATAATCTTGTTGAAGCTAGACATAAAACGAAAACGAATTTAAATCAAGTAGAAAATTGATACAGAGTTCAAATATGAACGTTCTAAGATTAATGGCCTGTCGTAAATAAATGATACTGGTATTGTAGGGTTTCATTCCTTGCAACATTCATTTAGTTTTTATTGCAAACATCTCATATATTCAACACAATATCGTGTGTCTTGACATCATCATTTCAGCGAAATATCATATCAGTATATTGTATTGCATTTAGCAAAAATAAAATTTAATCTTGCATGAAAAAGTTTATTACAACATATTTATCATATTTCTGATAGTAAAATGGCCTGACGCTAAAAACAACTTAACGAGGTCATCTAGTTCATTTTATAAGTAACATGAATCATGGTTTAATTGCTTTGAAAAGAAATAGCAACATAAGTTGAAATTAAAACATTTTCAACGAGTGTCATTTCATGTGAAGAAACTAAATACATCATATAACGGCCCCTTAGGGAAAAGAGTATTTAATTAGTGTTGACGACGCAAAGTATTTCGGGGTTGCCACTTGTCAATGGCGCCGCATTGATCGAAAACTAATACAGCGAAACAATCACAAGTACAACACTTCATAATATCTTCTGTACGACATCGCGGTTACTTAGCGAATGTTTGGTACATTAACTAAATGAGCTATTCTGTCTGGACATCAAATCACACAGATGACCGAAGCGCTGTCATATTCTCCATAAAGTTTCTTTCAGATTACCTCCTGCAGACCGCTGGCCTGAATGTCAGTGACCAAACTGTGTCTGCAACCCCGCGGTCATCGGATATCATCTGGATATACAAATAGAACAAGGAATGTCTGAAAACAACTGTTTCAACAGACAGTACCGTCAATTCTGATATCAGCCGGCTATTTACAGTATGACAGAGATTAATGTCTGAGGTAAAACAAAATGACATCGTCACCGTACGGAGAATTTGTGATACCAATGACTCAAAAGAATGCAGCAATATTGTTAGAAATCACATGATATATAGAAAACAAATAAGAATATTCGACAACAATGGCTCCAGAGACATTAAGGCTGTTTGAGACACTCTCAAAAAAGACTTAAGGTAATGTATTTGAGATAATATATGAAATTGATTAAAAAAACTAAGAACGATCATGATCACCTGGAATGCTTATTCGCACTGCATTCACGCTGGTTTCATATACAGTACCACCTTTTGAGATCTTTATACACATAAAAACAACAGAAAAATGTTTAGTTCCATATGACACCTAGGCAGTATGATGAACGTTAGAAGTTAATGGGCTCCATGAAAAAAATGTTAAATACTTTGCCACGGGAAAAAACACATGAAATGAGACCAATATCAAATCAATGAGACATGACAGAGAAGGTATCACACTATTTGACAAAAAGACAGACAGTACATATAAAATTGGTGATAATTGGCTCAGTAAGTAGTACTTCATATGTCAAAGATCTTTGACAACGTAACACCACATACGAAGTGACCAATAGTATAACAATGATTCATCACAGAAAAGGTGTAATATCATATGACACAGGGATAATACTGATAATGTTTGAGATCATCTTGCTCAACGATGGTAGAGAGAACATTTGAGATAAAATATTAATGACATCGTGGTCTGCATGAAATGTATGAGGTAATGATACAGACACTTCACATGGTGTCTTGATGTATGTCCATGTATATCATTGTATATCAAGAATGACATCGTGGCCTGCATGTAATGTATGAGGTAATGATACAGACACTTGATGTATGTCCATGTATATCATTGTATATCAAGAATGACATCGTGGCCTGCATGTAATGTATGAGGTAATGATACAGACACTTGACATGGTGTCTTGATGTATGTCCATGTATACCATTGTATATCAAGAATGACATCGTGGCCTGCATGAAATATATGAGGTATTTATACAGACACTTCACATGGTGTCTTGAGTATGTCCATGTATATCATTGTATATCAAGAATGACGCTGGAAACCTCGGATGAACCTACATGTAGTATAAAACAGTAGTGTGGCTATTTCTGCTTCTCTGAAACCAGCGTTGTTTACCAGTTGACTACACAAGATTTCGTAGCCAGTGGTCATTTCCCGGTAACAAGTGATAGCATATGTCAGAATGATTTAGTTAAAGGACTCTCTGGTGTCCAAAGCAAGGTATTAATCTCCATACATTGACGCGTCCATTCTTATCTTGAAAAATAAAGCTGGATCTAGCTTTTATATGTCTTGACCCTTGTCCATTGAAGTCCCCTTGGACCACAAAGCTTCTTCTCGCTCATCCTGTCATCTATTCCACACGATGGTATGACATTTCAATAGCGAGTCCATCATAATTGAAATTAATTCCTGCACCACCGAGGGTCACTGTTTCCCTACTTTACGATGGACAATACAAACATCTGCGGCTCTCTGTTAAAAAAACTACAAAAATATCCAATATCTCAGAGTTAAAGCTTTGGATAAACATATGGTGTACAACAAATCTTGAAAATTGAAATGTTCTCGTCAAAATTTTTAAATCCTTCTTGGTAATTCAGTCAAACATAGCGTCTTCCTTATTCGTCATCCTGAATGTTTTTATACATAATTATAAAGAGTCTATTTGGAAAAACGATGTTTGCATTGTTGATTTCGGTGAAAGTTGAAAGTCAAATAATAATAATATACAGTTAAACGGCGGTGGCGTTTTTGTGAAATTATCATTCTGACATATGATATCCGATTTTGGTACGTTCAATTATAAAATACCACGTAATATAAATTTATGTCCCATATTGAATTTCTCATTAATACTCGACAAAGCAATATATAATATTTGTATAATCACTATGAAGTTCTGATTAGGTTTTTATGTTTATTAATCTATTTGAGGGCATATTGCGTAAATAAAGGAAATAAAATGTGATAGGATAATAAAAAATCTCCTAAATAATGATGAAAAATTAAAGAAAATAATTCAAAATGCACGATCAGTCCATTAGATTATTTAGCCAAGTGATTGGGGCCACTAGACCCTCGGCTGTCAGATTAGTCTTTTAATGAAGTGGTTCACCTGTCCGGTAATAAACCACGCCCACAATGCTTAACTTCCCGGGTTGTCATTGAATGCTGTAGAAATATGACCATGTGCCACCAAGACACTATTTCAAATGGTAAATGTTTAAACAAAGAGAATGAAACAGTTTTCTATAAAATAAAGCGCGGAGAGGAAAAACTTTCGAAAAAGTGAATGATATGAAATGAAAAATAAAATTTCAAATGTGAGATGTTCTCACACACAAAAAAAGGAACAGTTTCAAATAAAGAAAAGCATGAAAAATAGAAACTTTCCAAAACGTTATTGTCATGAAATGAAATATCACAATCTTTGAGCAGAAAAAAGTTAATCACTTTGAGAAATTCTTTGAATTCCAGCTAAAGATAACATCTGATAACATCATATGACAGCGAGATACATTAGTTTTCATAAAAAGTTTACTTAACTATTGCTAATGTTAAATGAGAAACTTGAAATACGATAGAAATCGGAAAGGGCTCGGCCGCTTCAGAGGCATTTACAGGGTAATAAAGCCAGTTTCAAGACGAAGATAACTTTGATAGGTATATTCAATTTGACACTTTACAGAGATTTTCCAGGTTTAAAGAGGAAGTTTAGATGCCTTAACGGATAAGGGAGATCCAAGGCAGAAATAAATACTTGCTTGTCAGGAGATGTAAGTAGTGATGCTAAATATACCACTACTCACAGATGGTGAGCCAACCCCATCACTAAACATCACTGTCAGTTATCCAACATCACACTCTTACGCTCAAATCAAGATGATCTTTAAGGTCTTGGAATAAAACTTCTAACATTTCTGACGTATATCTTGGGTCGATATATTAATATTATTCCAAGAAGGATTGATGGTATCTGCTGATATGACTTGAAAGAGGTTTAGGGAACCGAAGAAACATCAACGTCTTCACCTTACAAGTATGCGTGTACGATAGTTGCACTGGTAATTATTAAATATTAAATTCAAGATGTCGTTTACAATTTTTGACAATATTCTGCATCAGGAAGATTAAGTAGTTTATGGATTATCAGCTTATCAGCATAATGATAAAGATGTTTCACTACGGGTTCTTATATCGTTTTCAAACAAATATTATGCCTAAGAACCTTTACCGAAACATCGCTATCATCAAATATGATAAAGAGCTAGGTAATCAATACAAGTCCTTGTCTTTCTGATTCTTAGTTCTATAATGTCACTCAAGCAGTTGAATATTCTACTTTTATATCAGTATCGATATACTTCCGTAAGTTATGGTATGTTTCATTTCATAAAAAAATCTACTCTTAAATCTTAAAACTTGGCTTAAGAATAATTGTACGACAGTTATGGTAAGCTTAAATGATAACCTAAGGATAATTCAACGATAAACTTCTAAACACGTATTGTTAAAGGTATTGACATTTATGTGAAATGTTTTTACATTTGCTAGTTATTCCAGACTTACGCTTAACTCATATTTCAAAAAATCATTTTATGATCTTTTTATCGATGCTATGAAAAAGGTGTAAAAGAATATGTTAATCACCCAATGTACGTGTTTCGTCAATAGATCAAAATATCACGTTAGTCAACAATAGTTAGCGACTGGTTTTTAAAGAGACGCGTTCTTTTGTGTTTGAGTCGGTTCAACAGAGTGACAATAATCCAGTATAAAATCGCGATTACATGTATGATCGAAAACAGGACAATGGCCTTTAGTTAATAGTCATTTTTAACACTTTTCTAAAGCAAGTAGAATAACATTTTAACTTACTATAGAGAGGGTATATAACTATTATTCATGTAAAAGGTATGTAAGGTTTCGGTTTCGGCACAAGTGAGGGTGTTGTTCGTTTTTTAATGGAAATTGATAATTGTAATGCATTTAAAATTTGTGTATGATTACATAAATATTTCGAACATATATCACCACAAATCGCAACACGAATCAAAGTCAATTACACTATCATGAAAATCACGGAGTAATGCTTTAAGAATTTTTTAACTTCATTTTTAAAAACGTGTTTCACAGTTTTTGTTTTCACATCAGATTAATATGCAATCATTTTTTTAAAAATCTTATTATCTTAAACGCCTTGCCGCTTAATATCAGGTAAATAACTTTTGGTATTTTGCCTACTGAATAATAAATGATACATTAATCACTGAGCGTGATTACAGTTAGTCCTTTCGGACAAATGGCTCAAAAAGAAAATAGTCCATATCTGCTTCAAGATTCTTCCTTTCTGTTTTTATAAATGTTAATATAGTAATCACTATTTTTTCATGAAATGATACTATGATATTGTTACAGTTACAGTTACAATTATATTACCAAAGGACTCGAGCAAAAGCGTCACACATTTGACAAATTTATATGGGCATGATCGAAATACCATTTCGTTCGTTCAGTGAAAAGATTTGGTAAAAAAACATCTTCATGCAATGAAATATTAAACATTAATTTTCACGATGGGGTAGGGATGGGGCCTGGTTCACCTATTGAAAGGGTCATCCACTTTACGGTCGATTTTAGAACTAAAATTCCAAGGGGAGGGGGATATATGCTACCGACACCCCACCCCATCCGATCCGCCACTGCTGCCTATAGTGGCTGCAATAATCCTGCTGACTGCTAACGCCTAGTTTTGCTTGTTTCAACGCTCAACAAAAACAAATCCTAGTGATGGAGTCGTTTCGCTTTGGATTACAAACATTTTCGTGACATTCAAACGAATTAGTTAAAAGGATTAGTTGTTAGCTCTAGATTCATATTTAGCCGTCTTGGGCCCGTTTCACATAATTAAGAAATGTTTTTATAAAGAATCGTTTTTCAGAGATTACGTGTTACGTTCGGCTTCCCCCTACCCCTTGAGCCAAAACCAGAACTTTGCTAAACGTCAGATGAGCATTTTGAGACGTAATACACCATGGTTTGTATCAAACGTCACGACCATTTTTCATCGTCTTTATACTTGGATTTGATTAGTATTGTTAGGAGAACTAAATTCATACAGGCGCAAAATGGTCAAGACTCATTGTCAAAATTGCATTGGCTTATTGATCTTTCATGTACAACGTTAGCGAGCTCAATTCCATAAGCCAATATGACCGTGGATGTTAACATTTGGTCCTCCTAATTATCATTATCATTCCTGCCTTATATCCATGATGTTCAAGGTTTTACCACAGTAGACATAAACGAAATAAACCTTGAATGCATTCCTATTTTGAGTATACAAGTTCGTATCAATATTAGCAGTAATCGTGAGATCGTGATGGTTACTTATAAAATCCGTGCAATACAGTAGGTGTTGAATGGCATCAACATTAAACAAGCAACGGTCGATATACAGCTAATGATCCAAATGCGTTCCTCATATAAATACGTTATTAAGTTTTATCTTTTTGAAATCAGCGCAATCCAAGTCGAGATAATATTAGGTTATTAATGTACGAGTTGAATTTGCAAATAAGCATTTAAGGATTCTTATACACAGCAATTTTTTAAAATAATAAATCATCAATAGATCAATAGATCATCTGGGCATCAATTGTAATGTTTGGCAAATGACTGTTTGGTTCATATAGGGCATGTATCATCTAAAATCAATTTCAGTGTAAGGATCGCATCCACTAAGTGGAATACGAAGCCTTCGGAAGGTCATGACTAACTCGAGAAGCTGATCGCTGGAGCCGAAAGCCACGCATGAAGAAATATGGTGCACCAGGGATATTTCAAGCCTCCTAACATGTACGCGATGGGCTACGCAAAAGGAAAACAGAATGCCCATCTTGTGTTTTGATACATATGTTCGGAGCACCTCCCCCGTGGTTACATGGCGCCGGCCCGACTCACAGTAAGAGATGAAGCTCGTAATTTGTTCACTATCAAACTCATCCTGACTATAATCGGAGAGGCTCCTTCGCAATACCCACTTCTTCTTTCAAAGTGTGCTTCAATTCAGAATATTCCACTACTGCTTTTTCAAATAATTTCTGAATTCAAAATGAAGTGCTCGTTTCAGCTGTTGGAGTAAGTTGCGTTTTTTCATCCTTCTCCAGAGATAAATTGATTAGAGTTGGTTGAAATTAAGTCGAGCGAGGAGACGTTTGGAATCACATGAAACTACGTTAGTAAGGCGATGTGGGTTTTTTGCTACTCATTAGGAATGCAAGCTGTTGGACGTCAAAAACGCTCGTATAATAAGCAGCAAGACATTTGGCACGGAGAGTATCGACTTTCAAGGAATATGCATTCGGCTGCCCCAGATAGAGGTAATAAAACCGAATTCGCTTGAGTTTGACGGATGATAAGAGTTTCTTCTAGTGATATGAGGTGCCAGTAGTAGTGGTCTCGAAGATATACAGACTTTACACCAGAGTGAGAGTAGTGTTTGTTGATTTTTGTATAAATATATAAATATATATGTGGTAATTTTGACAATGTTGGACATTCAGTAGAATTGAAAATGTATTAAACGTGTTAAGGATATGAGGGGCAGGTTACAATTTTAGAATATGAATGTCCTTAATTAGACTTTACGATTAGTTTGATGACAACAATGGGTACTATTTGCTCTTAAAAAATTAAATATGTAGCAGATATTGAGTCGTGGGGTCAATGAATCCAATTTGCTTGATTCTTTGTTTATTTCCTCTTCATAATAGACTGGGTGTATAGTTTTTAACATAAGCAGCATTACTAAAGTAACCATAAAAGACTTTCTCACAATAAGGGTTCTTAACGCCATTATTGAATTTTGATACACATTTATTCATTTAAAGAATATATCTCAATTGTTGGCGTTTGTAAGAGAGCCTCGAAGGGTCTTAGCTAACCCCAATCCATGGCTAATCGTCCATATACATTCAAGTTTACGCATCACGAATATTTCATCACAACAATAAACATAGTGTCTATTGAATACGTAAACGTATAAGAAAAGAGGTACAAACACCTAACATTAGCACCATTCACAATGATAGTTTAAAGTCATGGCGATGTCATCTTTCTATCCATTGTTAACTGAATTCCTATGAACTTGCA
The DNA here is from genome assembly GCA_921293015.1 of Phorcus lineatus. Classification (NCBI taxonomy): domain Eukaryota; kingdom Metazoa; phylum Mollusca; class Gastropoda; order Trochida; family Trochidae; genus Phorcus; species Phorcus lineatus. The sequence continues at coordinate 45,902,629 of OV121081.1, read as the reverse complement.
ACCCTGGTTTGAACAAGAAACTAACATGAACACCACTACAAAACAAATCGTCCATACATAACACACGTTGGTAGATCGTACAGAAATTGTCTGTACATACGCGCTCAGGCCATTTCAAAAGTCGTTTATCGTTTGTTAAACTGGATTCAAGAATCTGAGATAAAAATCATTCATTGCTACATGTAGTCATATTTACTCAATGTACATGTGAGATTAACATAATAAATACATGACTTTTTCAAATATGATATCTATAAAACCGTGAAAGGCGGTACTAAGAGGATAGAAAGATAAATAACAATCGTCCATACACAATGAAGTACTCTTTGAAAATGTAATCTATAACGAAACAGAATTAATTCGTTAAAAAATGTTGCGGACGTGTGATTATCGCCATTCATATATCAAATCATATCTATGAAGGATTGTGAATGGGTTTGTAAAAGAGGACCAAGGATCTGAAGATAGACGTCATTCGTATATAATGAAACCAGTTTACAAACCCGCAAAACGGTCGCCAAATAAGTCACTAGTGTCTATTCTATTCTCAACATCCAACAAGTTTAAATCATGCGCATGTCATCTTTTCTACAAACAGAATGATACTCAACTCGTAAAAATGTGTACCAAATTGGATAAATTAGGTCTAAGAATACACCATTCACAGCCAATTTCAATACACAATGCAAGTTCACATCTTGAAAAACCTATATTTCTATAATCTGAATTTTCATGAAATGATTGACACTTCTCAATGACGATTCAAGGACCTTTGATAAACGACATTCCGAATTGCACTGATTACCTCATAAGAAGAAGGGGACAGATAATCAATGTAAAGATATTCACCTGTTTGTTGAGTTTTAATCATAGTTATTATATACACATGTAGTTGATACATATAGTATATAACAACCAATTTGAAAAATATGTAATTTTGTGTCAAAACATAGATTCCAAATTCGAGAAAATAGAATAAATCATCGACTTATTGTTAAGAGAGACACGCTGAAATCGTTCGAAACTGAACTCTGATCTAAGAGTTCAGTTTCATGCTAATCAATGTGGCACTTGATCAACGAAGGTTCTAGAAAGTCCTTTTAAAACTGAAAACCAAGGAGTTGAGGACTGCGAAGTCCTGATTCAAAACATGTATCATTCAAATAACAAACAATATCTCCTTCAGCATTTAGTAGTAATTTAGATTACAATAGGTACTTTACATATTTTCTTGGATACATCACATGTGATTTTTATTCATCTTGAGGATAATTTGCATTAAAAGACAATTCACATATACTGTTCTTATCTGTACTTTAGATGGGTTATCCTTATTTTTTTCCAGTAAATGTAAATCACATCTTTTACTTTTATTAAGTTCATTAAGTAACATTTAAATAAGAACACGGAAGAAAACTGTTGCATTTTTTCGAATCTAATTTATATATTCATATATCGTTTAACCAGTTAACGTTAAAACACGTAGACACTGAGACATTCGGTTACTGCATTGGTTTGCGGAAGCCGATCTATATACGCAAATACAATGTCTGAAATCATCTCGTACTTTTATTTAATCATGACTTAAAATTAAACTATTAAAAACAATAATGAACGAATTCAAATGAGAAAAAGAAAGCAAGGTTAACAAGTAAAGCGAGGTATAAGCCTTGATCGTTGCATTAATCTGATCTATATATTCAATTACAATGGACTTACTACATTGGGAAGGCATATTTTGCCATCATATCATTTACTAGCTATAGTTAAAAAAGGTCAGAATTACAAAACTGCAAGTGTACAAGATAAGCAAGGTACCTCGGGTGTTGTGTTATTAATCAATGTACAGAATTTGATTTATATTTAAGAAATAGAGTAGCCTCAACCATCATGTGTTTTGCAATAAAGTATAGTTTTGCCCTGAACTATTATAGTTAAAGTACCGTCCTCGTGCTTTAACTATAATAGTTCAGGGCAAAACTATACTTTATTACAAAACACATTGGGGTAGAGCGAACTTTATTTCTTAAATAAAGGATAGGCGGCGCCTTTGATCTTTACCGAAACAATGCTAGAAATTCGCGTACATTATATGAAAGCATCTTTTACTGCATTCTTAATGAATAGTCTTAAAAGTTAGCTGAAATATATCATATCAAATCAAGGTTCATTGTAAGAAAATAACTTTCAATATTATTAAATTAATTATGTACGAATTAAACAATGCAAATAAACATAGAAACCAAGAGGTAACATAGGTACCAAGAAAAGCGAGTTGCAATGGTTGTTGATTTATAGTAATTTCTATTTTCAAGTATACATTGGAAAGCATCTTACACCAGCATTAAGTAAACTATGTACGAATAAGAAACAGGGATACAAACTTAAAGGAAAAGCAAGGTGTTATCGCTGTTCCCTCTTTTAATTTACGTAATCTGATAAAATACAAATTCAAGTATACTTTATATGAAAGCATCTTTCACTATCACCAAGTTAATTATAAACGAATTGGAACATGAATATACACTTACAGATCGCAAGAAAAGCAATGTTTCCTTGATGTACCGAATGTGATCTATATATTCAAGTACATTAGGAGTATCTATCAATCACCTAAACACGTTCAGACGTCATGACAGCTACCTGTTCAGATTAGATACATGACGCCTTGTTATCGTGTACACAAATACACATAGACATCATTGTGTTGCTTCTGCTGCTAATAACAGACCTGACCTGCCATTAACGTTAGTGGGACACCTGCCCATTTAGACCTTGACATAGACACATAGATCACCAGTTGTCATGAAGACTGTCACTTCCTGACAAAGTGAAAATTACCGAGCAGGCTGATTTGAAGATATTGGTATAGATTGGTCCTGTCATTTTTTGGGGTTGATTTGGGTGTAAATCTTGCTTCATTTTGAGTGTAAAGATTCAACTTGGATTGTTGGAGTTGTATGTCATGGTAAACGCCCGCAACAAGAACGTGACAACGCGTTAAGGATAAAACCTGATTGGGTCTATAGATGATTCAATTGTGTAAAAATGCATATATATACATGAAGCTTATATTTAAGAGATGTAATATAAGCCAATGATCCTATTTCAAATAGTCTTTTATGCACGCTTATATTGCTGCAACATTACTTACTTTTTGGTGTGAAACAAGCTTAGAGAATCGGAAGTTCCGCAAAGAACACAAGTTTCAAGCTAACATTTAAAATTGTTCTCTCGTATTCGAAGGTAGGAAAAACTAGATGCAATATCATCGTCGCTCAACCATTCTCAAACACTGTATATAGCCAACCGACTCCACTGAACTAGGAAGAAAATAACACCTCGAAAATCTATCTGAAAAAATGTGACTTATCAAAGAGAGAGTTATGACGATTTGAGACTCGCCATTTTCTTTTGTTTATTAATTTTCGCATTACGTGCTTAACCTTTACATCACAATTACTATTAAATTTAGACAATTAAAAATAAGGTAAAATAGTGATATAATATCAACATCAAAATAAAAAGGGTTAATGATAAGCATAATAAGAAGGACATTGTCACGTCGTTTGAATAGGGGCGATGTCTTTGTCAATTCGTCAAATTAAAACTTTTTGCAAAATTCTCAAGAGTTGTGTGTGGTTTAAACATAGTTTTTTCAAAAAAAGAATTGGATCGGTAAACAAGCCATAGGCTTATGTAAATACCGCTCCAAGATATATGATACATGTCATGGTGATTTTACAATATACGTATATACAGAAACAACAGTTCATTATAAATACAACAAGCGCAATGAGTGCAGAAAATTGAGTGCTTATCTGTATTTACAAACGCCAAAAGGTCTTTACAAATGCAAGTAATGCAGAATATTGAATTATAATCAATCAATAAGTCATTTTTCAAATCTGCCTTTTAAATTTATAAATTCGTGCACTGATGTTAAAAGTTCCATATTTTTGGTAGCGGAACAATTTGTTTCCGAATAAAACTGATTTCACATCAAAACCTCTATGAAAGTAAAACACGTTGTGTCTTATAGTGCTGTTAAGAGGACATATGAAGAAAAAGTGAGTTGAATCCTCATAACAATGGCCACAAGCACAGACGGGTGATTGTGATATGAATCTTTCATACTTGTGTGCATTTAAGTCGCTGCATTCAAGTCTTAGACGAGTATGTATTATTTGCCAAAATCTGCTGCCGTAATTTATATCAAAGTTACTGTATGTTTCACTATCATGGCGGAGAGCATTTTTGAAAGTCAATAAAGATGGCGAATTTCTATGTTCTATCGGCAATGAGTTCCAAAGTTTAACAGCGTCAGGAAGGAAAGATCTCGCATTGTTTACAGATTTACAATCTATAGTCTGGAGTTTCGAATCATCACGAAGATTGTAATCAACGACATCCGATATTTTAGGAGGTACCAAGTTGCTTAGATAGCTGGGTGTATATCATGATTAACCATTTTATAAGACAATGTCATTTTATGAACGTATCGTCTATGACATAATGGTTTGCACTTTGTTTCTTTATAAATCTTCTGATGGCTGGTGCCACGAACGGCACGGCACCACAGATGGTTCTCAGTGCATCAAGATTAAGTTTTTCAAGCATATCCGCTTGCTGCTTAGTACAAATATCCCATATATGACAACAGTAGTCGAATACAGGTAGAATGTTTCCAACGTTGTCCGGTTTAATCGATTTTTGAGTTGTTTGTAGTAATAGATAAACAGAAATGGCCAAACAAATTTCGTTTGTTCAAGAAACATGATCTAAAGGTGCACAGAGTATGTTGTTGGGTTCAAATATGTTAAACTTCATAATTGGTCTTATTTGATCAAGAAGTAGTGATTGTTACCGAAAATAAGCATCTAAATGCTTATCAGTTCAGTAAAGTGATAATAAACAGGTTGAAGTCGAGTTTTGTGGTCGAAAACCGAACAATGGTGCGCGCAAATGAGTCAAACGTATTTAGGAACCTTACTGCAGCTTTATTCATGACCGTTTTTCGATTTTTAGGGAAAATAAGAATATATCATGATATTGACATTTTGGAGATGAATGTAACTGATCTAACTGATCTTAGAAGTTCTCTTAGCTGTTTTATGTTTAAACGTGATTTTAGATAATTTCCATTTCTTCACCTGACACTTCGCCCAACAATCATAAGTATACATGGTCAATAAAGATCGCGGAAATACATATGCTTCAAATAGTTTAATGGAAATGTTTCTGCGTGATCAAACTTCAATGTATCATAAAGAGCGTTAATGAAAAATAAAAACTCATTAATATATCTCCAGACTTCATTATTACACGCTAGGAAAGGTCAGCTCAAATAAAGAGTAAGCCATAAACTAACAAAATAGAATATACTCAAATGTCAAATGTTACATTTAGGAAATGTTGCCGGATAGAAGTAATAAGTCCTGACGACGAGCGCCAAACTTCTAGAATTTCGCAATGAATCGTCGTCCCTTTAAGGTAATATGACGACATGACATATGAAATTGATGTAAAAAGAAGCGTATCCAGTTGCGTCAAAGATTTCCATGACAGAATGTTTTCTTCGTGCATTTTGATGTTCATTTCAGGCTTATCTCTTTGACGCAAAGAGACAGATTTCATAATGAATTCATTTCACACAAAAGGGGATCTGGAAAACAAAATTGGAAAAAAGGCTCTTGTTGCGTTTTCTAATTTAAAGACGCAATATTCTTGCAACAATTCAGTTAAAGACTAGTGTTCTTGAAGTATTACCTTTCTTGTAGCATTTTAGTCCGTTACTTAGCGTTCAGGGAGATTTTCATTTGAATGTACTGTACTTTTAATGCTTGAGTGGCATCGAATCATAATACTGTAATCTTCTCAGATTATAACATACTTGCTTTGATTGAAATATTTTCAAATTCTACCATTTGCTTCCGTGCAAAACATTTACAACAGTTGCATTTTTCCAACGCATCGTAATCGACGTTATGCGTAAATGCAAACAAAAAAGCCTCATGGAAATTTACATCTCGACTATTCTCGCGAGATACCATGTTTGGACACGTGAATTTAACTCACCGGAGAGTGATGACAAAGATTGACTCGAATGGCACTCAAATCGTTTAATTAAATCAGCTTTTCGGTCAGTTTGCCCGCTTGGGGGCCATCGTCCATCTTTAATCATTCAGGAGTGACATAAGGGGCGCTTTGAGGGGAAATAACTCCATGGAAATCAGGCAGTGCTGCCCAGTAGAAAAAAAGGTGCAGTCCAACTTTGAAATTAGGTTAATTGTAGCTCACTGCATCGAGAGAGGTAATTTGTACATTAAGAATGCTCTGGACGTGAAAGATATAGGCTTTTAATTGTTTTCACAATATTTATATCATGCACTCGAAAACATTCCTATTTCCTAGTGTTCAATATTGAAGTTCAAACCCTAGCACCAGTATCAAATCAACTTCCGACTTGTACACGTAACAGATTGTTTAACTAGGAATTTTATGCATTACATCCCCCCCCCCCCCCCCCCCCCCCCCACTTAATGGTGCATCGTAAACAGCTTTATGGCAACATGCCATGTCCTTTGATGTTTTCATTACTTTCATTTCGATCGCGAAAATATTTGGGGGTCTTGCCCCTCTTGCCCCTCTTGCCCACACCGTTACCACGGGCCTGTAATTGTTGACAAAACAGGTACACGTGTACTAATAATATTACCAGTAGTCTTTTAACTTTAAGGCCATCTTCCAATTTAGGATTAAAGTATGACCGGACTATATCTACTACCCGGACATCCTGGTCCACAACGGAGATAACAGCTATGAAAACAACTAAAACTAAAATTAAAACATGTTAGATATTTTCCCTATGCTTTAACTACTTCTGTAAGATATAGATAAAACAATGACAAAGAAAATCTCCTTTGTCATTGCTTAGATAAGACATTAACAAAGAAAATCACCTATTTTATTGTAAAGCGCAAAGTGTTTTAAACAAATTAAGATGAAGTTTACCATTTCTTTTCATACATAGCATTAAACAGCTTAAATTGAATTCATTTTAAAATCAAGACGGAAAATAGTGGCTATAATTATTTTATTTTCAAACAAAGCCCTTAGTTGAGAATGAAATATAATGACAGCCAGGTGTCATCTGTGAGATTGCTCATTTCAAGAGTGAAAACTAATCATTTAGTTGATTAAATAAGAAAGGCATTTGCGTCAAATATTTTCAGAAGGTAAAATAAAATTGCATCGACAAGGAAAAAATATGGACATAATAATTGGAAAATCCCCAACCAGTGGCAAAAACATATGAGAAATCAATAACCCGGTTTCCGCTGAGCAGAACTTCTTGTGGACCACTTCAAGAGAAACGGAGCTCAAGGGAGAAACACTTGTAAAAACAGTTTGAATAAATGTCAACTACTAAAGAAAAGATAGTTATTATTAGATTTTCAATGTTTGTGAGAAACACAACCATCTCAAGTCAAAATCTATTTTATTTGAACTTTTAAGTTTCAAAATTCCTTCCTAAGGGATAACAACTGTTTATGAAGAGGCTTTTTTGGGTAATCTGCCATGAAATGACAATGACTGATGGCGAAGTGGTCCGACGTGATCATGGCAAACACCGTGATCAATCAAACACATAGAAGCGTTTAAAACTATAAACCATGCAACAAAATCTCTCATCTTCATCTAAGTTATGTAACACGATAATGACTTTAGTTGCTTTATAGTTGGATGAATCATGCACAAATTATCGCCTCATTAAGCTGATGGGCTATTGATGCGTGTTCAAGATTCATAATTCTGAAGTCAACGAAGCCTTCCAGTACTGCAGTTTCATAGTGATTTTAAAGTAATCATTCATGAAACATATCTTCTGGATGTTGAGCATAAATATCGTGTACATAATCCGGAAGTCATATTTCTGTAAGATAATGACTCAAAGGGAAATGAAGCATGAAATGCAAAAGGAGAAGACAGACCTGAATAAAACAATGATGACACTGATGACAACAGCTCTTTTTGAGCATGATAATAGATGAGCATGTCCAAAACTACCGGTAGCACACCTTCAAGGCTAATGGAAGAGTTGCATTTCCATTGTAGATATGTACCGATGTATACACGTGTTTAAGAACAACCATTTTGTTTGTCATAATGCGGAAAGAGCTTATGGATCTATAATAGCAATGATTTGGGTAAAATGGGTGCTTTGTATGACAAGTTATAACTGATCGAGGCTTATAGAATAAATGAAGAATGGTTCTCTCCATTTCTTGTAACCTATCATTCGTGGACAATGCAATGCACTTCATCTTGAATTATGATGTTATTATGCGATGTAAAGAAAGTATGACCAAATGTATTGACTGAAACTCGAAGAAGATATTGTGATGATAATGCATGCGCATTTGTTCAAGAAATACGCGTTCTTCTCCCGCTTCTCGGTATATATAAAAGAATGTTTTCTTGTGTCAAATCTAACAATTCTATTTACCAAAAAGGCATTTAGATCCAGAAGAGTGATAAGAAGGCTTTTATGGTGTGATTTGTTTTATTTATCTAATTTTGACTTTGACTTTTGAATGGCGTATTTTGATTTTTAAAAATGTGCCCAATATGCGAAAATTTTCAAAAAGAAACTTTTATAGACAAAAAAATATTTAAATTACTAAATTCCAATTCATTTGAAAATCGTGATTTACAAGCAACTGACAATCATTTATAGTTTTTTCAAGTGAATTAAATCATAATTTATTTGTTAGTGAGTGTTAAGTATGCAACACGAATAGTGAAACAATACAGGCTCGTTTTATTTCTTGTTACATTTTTTTCACAACATCAAGAATAATCTTCTCTTTAAATGTCTGAGACTACAATGAAATGTTTAAGAACGACTGGTTTATTTCATTTAGCTGCTCTGTTGACCTTTTCAACATCACTACTTCAGCGACGGCGAATCTTTATAAAAATCATTTATCATTCCGCACGGGGAGCCTGTCAGTCGAAAATGCCACTTGGATTTAGCAGAAGTGTCATTTAGAAATTACAGCGACAAAACGTTTATGCATATAGTTTTGTACTCCTGTGTACAATGGCGTATGGCAATCAATGAATTATTTACTAGTATAAGTATGTGAGAGAGAATAGTGACGATCTTATGAAGGGTTTTCTTCAGGGACGTGCCTTTAAAGTCACAAATGACATTAACATCAGTTAAATCTATCACCTTAAGCTTTAAGTATGACACTCACATAAATAATTTATTTAATTATGTTAACTTACATGAACCGTTTTGTTTCGGAAATTTGTTCGAATAAATGGTCAAAACTTAAATCTTTGGTGATAACTGATAGCTTTTCATATGAATATTGATTCACGTGAACATTCTTCATTACAATCTCTATACCTTTACCAGTTTAATAGTTTCTTAATGGTGATTTCAAAAAGTAAAATTCAATGATTGTAGATTAGAGTATACTTTGCATAGGCATTCCCGGGCAAGTACCGTTTCACTCGACTGGTACATAATTTATTGATAATGACAAATATATTTGCTTACAGTATTTCTTTTAATTGCAACATGACAAGAATTGAATTCAACATTATATTGATTATCCTGCACTAGTAAAGTTTATTACCTAGAAGTCGTTTATCTAAGTATCTAAGTAAAGTCCAAACAGTGCAGGTGAAAGAAAAAAAAAAGAAATATGTGCGCATGCTCTCTCTCTCTCCTTCCTACGTTATATCTCACATCATATAAAAATATTTCCATTTTTATATCATACATCATACTACAGTATCCCACAGGATACCCGGTAACATATATTCGACGCATACTGTGTACATCAATGTATTGTCTTGTTAAAGTCTATTCCGGTTGAGTTAGCAATGTTAATAATTGAATTGAGTTGGTGATCGTCTAATGATGATATGCCGTATGACGAGGGAGGAATGACGCTGCAGAATAGTCTAATTGTATAAATGCTTCCTGGTCGATAGACTATAGCTATTCACACAACCTGCCTATAGTTGGTATTGACTTATTGAACAATACACGGCCGATCTGTTGCTAGGGACATGTATGCATGAAGTGGTTGCTATGTACACTGTACACAGATATGTCTATTTCTACATTTTTACAAATTATTTTACATTGTTTTTTATTTGAATATGGGTGACGAAAGTTTGATATATTTGTTATCAAAGAATATGTTTGATATGTTAAAGAGTATGATGTTAACCATTTGGTCAATATGCTATGTATGCTTCAAATATAGATTTTGCATTTTCAAATATGCGATGGATACAGTTTAAACGAAAATATATTTGCTTAGTGCATGTGGGCTTTATTCTTATTCTATGTTTGTATTTATATATTTATAATTTTCCAATTGATTTATGTGAACGAGATTTATATATAAGCTATAGCAGATTATGGTGTTATTCGAAATCATTTTCTGTAAAAGCAGGTCTATTCTCTTAAAAGTTAAATCCTAAATGAAACCATTGATATCTCGAATACGTTAAATGTAGCAAATCGATGGATATAAAAAAAATCTATTGTGGCTGCTAATTATGAAAAAGGTTAATAATATACCACCTTTAGAACATCGATGTATCCAAGACTACAATGATGCAATTCAAATATGAACATATGTAAATATAAGTGTAACATACAAATCTACAAAGCATCGATTTATCGAAACTTCATACTCAAATTTACGTATAAAACATACGAAGTAAGTGAACGACATCCACATCTACAAAGCATTTATGTATCAAGACCTTGATCGATCTTTAATCTAGATACTGAATTTACGAATGAAACGAACTCAATATGACCTACCTACCTACCTACCTATACCTACCTATAACGCCTTGACGTATCCAAAACCTCGAACAAGAAAAATCTAAAGCACAGACTGAACAAAATAAATACAAACTTTGTCAAAATAAAGGAATGACTTAAACGATATAAAATCACCTACAAAACACTTATGAACTGTATGGCTTGCATTAAGACTTAGCAGTCTTCCTAAAACATTTCTATGTCAAAACATTTTCTAAAAAAATATCCATATTTGCAGTCCGGATACCCCTTGGCATAAAAATCAGTGCAGTGCTCTGATGCTGTCAAAAAGACGAGATACGAGATGAAAAGCACGTTGTACAAGTAGCGGTTGGGAGATGAAGACAGAGATAGATATGCAGAGCCCTGGAAACCGTTAGGGCGTACGTGATGAAGACATTAGGGGCAGCATCCATATATCTTCACACATAACACAAATCACTTGTGATTTATCTGTAATAGACACTAGCAGCACTATAATCTCCGACTAAGTGAATATATATACTTTCAAAGAGGTCCCATTCCATTTATCGTTCATAGAGAGAGGATAATTCATACAGTAAAATTACATGTTTTTGTTACACAGATTCGCATCACTGAAATCTCAGAATAAGTGAATACATACACTTCAAAAGAGGTTTCCGTTTCATTAATCGGTCGTAATGATAGGGGGGTGATAAAGTGACATTAAGTGATGCTTAAAATTAAATTTAAATGATTAAATGATCATTAAACTTAAATTTTGTTATTTACTGGTTTTCAATATTTATCCACAAATGGCAATATAAATGTTGCGAGGTTGAAATTCTACGCCCCATTTGCTGGTATACTTCAATGCATAACACTACCGTGCCTTATTTGTCGATGTGTCTGCTGAAGATATTTTTCGAAATTCCATTTGAGTCTTTAACGAGCATCACTGTCCGGTTATCGATCAAAAATCACATCTTTGCGCTGTTTTTTCTCCTTATACTGAACTGATAAGCTGTGCCCTATAGAATTCAAGAAGTTAAATTGCATGCTTTATGTAATACAAATTCGCACCACCATAAAATCGGAATAACTGAATTAACATATACTTCCAAAGAGGTCCCGTTTCATTCAGTGGTCAAAGAGAGGGGATGATTTCATACAGTAATTTTACATGCCATCTGTAATACCTGGTTAGGGAGAGAGATATTTATGACGTTTCAGTTATCACCAATCATCTATGCATCTGATTTTAAAATATTCAATAAAATGGCAAGATTAGAACTACTCTATTTCGCATTATTTTTTTGAGAATTTAATGATTTCCGTTGCTCATACATGACACAGCGATGTAACTAAATTGCTTCAATCATTCCAAAAGCAATAAATGTTATGAAATCCAGAACACGGTTCAAGACATTGCCAAAGAAATTTCACAGAACTCTGGAGGATAATGAAAATCTCACGTATAATGATTTCCAATACAAAAATAAAAGATCGCATTAAAAAATCCTAAATTTCATGTCAATTATGCCAGTATAAAGCAAGGAGCCTCATTGCAAGCTCCATAAATCACAAGTTCATTTGAAGTGTTTTAAACATCCTGCTCTGGGATGAGGAGAGAGCTGCTGAAAACAAGTGTCCAAACGTCCATGATTTATTACAGCTGCCAAGTCTTGGACATCACGGGAGCGAATCTCGGGCGCTTCACAGAGAAATTTAATATTGCTGATTGAATAGACATGCACAAAGAAAGTGGGATCGATAAGGATAATGTTAGCGAATACTGACAGCCCCATTTTTTGCATGGTTTGCAAGATGAAACTCACTGCTCGCTCACTGAAGACGTGGTATGAATTTTAAGTCAATTTCGCCTTGCTTTGACAGGCTACCGTTACCTCTAGGGGACGAACTAAAACAGTTGCAGAGTGTCAAATACAGATAAGCTTAAACGTTCCTGCAATAATTAATTGGAAAGTTTGTAACCCGTAAACATATTTGAAATGAATGGCTTTTAAAGTTTTTAGTTTTAAGCCCGTTCTTTACGGTTTTATAAAAGTTATCTCACTGGTTCATACATTCAAACAAATCATGTTGAGAAAGGGGTGATTTACAAATTGATGGTTGACAATCCATGCAATCCAGATACAAGTATGTAACTGATCTTGTAGGCCCATACTTCCTGATCCTTTGTGAAGTTGGTTCATACATAAGAATCAATTGTGATATTTACATGGTAATAAAAACCTAACATAATTTACCTGGTACAACTATTCAAGTAAATGTTGTTTAATATGATGTTTCAAACTGTAGCCATCTTGATATTATTTTCTATGTACATAAGTAAAATTTCTTTCTAGCATTCATACATTAAAATATTAAAATCATTTCAAAGTGATGTACGGTTAGAACACAATATTTCCCACATAATAATCTATCCCTAACTAGTCAATACATTCAAAATAACAATCTTTAAATTGTTAGCGAGTTTCACATCAGATGACATGATAAACTTCCAGTAATTAACCAGAATGTTTTACAGCATAATTCCCCCTCTATTGTATTCGCTTTACAGTCGGGACAATCGTAAACCCAGAAACAATACTTTGCGTCAGTCCTCCAAGCGACAAACAAATGATGTTTGCAAGAAAGCTAAAAAAGACATGAAAACGAAAATTGCCAATTTCGAGAACGACTCTTTCAAATAAAAACCTTAATCTCTGTAACTTAGGCGTGATTTGAATTTTAGAATTTGGCATTGGAAGCAGCTACTGTAAAGTTAAAATTTGAAATTGTTTCGGGTTCTTCATTGTCAAAGTCTTGACGCTTGAAAATAGGTTACAGAAACCTCACGTCACTACCGCAAATACAACACAACAATGGTTGTCCAAAACAGGGGTACAGAAGGTCTCCTACTAGTCAATTTAAAGTGTATATATTCTCATTTTTGGTTCTATTGATTCTTATAAGTGATACGAAGAGAGATAATGATTTGGGTAATCAAAATTATGCGCTACGTCTCCTCTTTAATGAACTGAAGATGTTACAGTTTTGCAAAACAGTTTACCAGTTACAACTTACCATTAGTGTTAATAAAAACAGTCACAAATATACACACCCAAGGAACAGATAACCAAATACTCCGTACGTTAAGAACAACGAATCCAAAAGATTTAACCAATAATCATAAACATAAGTGGCAACAGATGCCTCCTTTATTCCCTTAATTAAACAAATAACGCTTTTGTAAAACACGGTCATTAATCAAATGTAACGTTTCAATTTGAAGTAGCATGAAGAACAAAGGCCGAACGAGTGAGGTGAAAAGAAGTATTTTCTGGCCCAGATCTGGCCCAGAGTTATTACTGCATATATATCTCTGCGGTCACTCAGACTTTACTAGTCTTGTTTTCTTGTCAAAAGGCTTCTAGCGGCTATCCATCAGTGTTTCTCCAAACCAACCGGAAGTGTGTATGCCCTCTAGCGACAACATTAACCGCGCCAACCGGAAGTTATACGGCGAAGCTCTGTAAGGTGACATTGAGAGAGCTGAGAGGCAGGCTTTATGAAGTTATTTACTCGCCGTAACCTTGCTTTAGTGTTTAATCAATAATTAGCTTGTTAAGGCATGAAACGCTGATTGATCACAAGTCAATCAGAACGTAAACACACACTTTATACAAACATCAAAAACATAATTGTAATTCGATATTTCCAACGTATTGACTGCATTGATCCGTATATATTAGAAAAATTGATTACGTTATCATCGATTGGTTTTTTTTAATTTAATAAATTCCTTTATCGTTATTGATAAAGATGTTTTAAGTTTAACGATATAAAGGCCAATTTTCATCGTTGTTATCGTTGATACAAATCATTATCAATATATCCCTAATCTTCATTATCATCATTATCATCATCAACATCAACATCATCATCATCATCAAAATCAGCATCAACATTATATTCATCACTTATCATATTCTTCAAATTCATGTGCATCCTCTTCTTGACCATCAGCGCCATCCTAAGCATCAGAGACGGTTATAATGTTTTAATGTATTTAAACAAATATTAAAGGCACTAGTGCACACCAATATTTCGCAAATAATGCAAAAATAATGCATATCTTTATTACTTAAGAGCTGCAATCAGGTAATCTACCATATGAGTTATTCGGCAAATATTTGGTATTGAGTCCATGAAAATGATTCTAAAAAACTGGAAGCATTTAATTCAACGTTGAATTAAAAACGCATTAACTATGATATCGGCCATTTTGATTTTTTTATACAGCCTGAAACCTAAACACGGAAGACGCTAAGGTTATAGGGCCACAGAGTATGTTTTTGGAGTCAAATATGTCAAACTTCATAAATGCTGTTTTTTTTATCAGGAAGTAGTGGTTATCAGGAAGTTTGTAAACAGGTTTAAGTCGAGATTTGTGATCGAAAACCGGACAATGGCACACGCCAATGACTCAAACGTAATTTTGGAGACTAATTTACAGCAGAAATTGACGTCACTTTTAACCTTGGCCGCCTCAACTATTTCAGTTTAATTGTAAAGAATAAGAAGTGTTTCAGAAATGTTTCATTTATAGAAAAATGCGTGTTATAGTGCCTCT
Organism: Phorcus lineatus; assembly: GCA_921293015.1. Lineage (NCBI taxonomy): Eukaryota > Metazoa > Mollusca > Gastropoda > Trochida > Trochidae > Phorcus > Phorcus lineatus. The sequence continues at coordinate 45,887,165 of OV121081.1, read as the reverse complement.
AAGTAAAAAGTGGTTTAAACGAATATTCAGAAGAGCGAAATAATCATTAATTTACCAGCTCACATGTCATTAAGTGATTCATAAGTTAGTAAAAGCTGAAGAATTCTGTTTTCATAGTAGATGGTTGAGCTATACGGTGTGAGACATTTATCAACTTTTATTGTTGTTATGTTTGAAATAGGGACACTCAAACGTACACAACTGTCTGAATTGTTTCCTCCATGAAATATCTTTCCAAGGTTGACCTTATAACGGAAATGAGGTGACAGAGACAAGCCAGTTACGAGTAAGTAAAAAGAAAATATCCTTGTTTGACAAGGCCACACTGCCAATGGTACCGCAAGGTACAGGGTTGAATGCTAGAAATGCACCCAATTGTTTTACCCTGGCGCGTTAAACAATAAACTATGCTGTTTCATTGTCCCACTAAGGTTTTTAATTAATTCAAAATATAAGTGTAAAGCCTTTCAAAAAAGTTTTGTCTGAGAATTATGCTTATTTATTCATATGCGAATATGATTATCGACTGTAGATATATTCCAAAGATGCATTGTATAAAATTGGAACATAGCTCTACGCGTTCATAACCCTTAATGGGTGGCTCGGATAGTCCTTTTATTGTAATGTATATATGTTGTTAGTGTACGAGATGAGACTTTAATAAATTATCTGTCTGTCTGTCTGTCTGTTCATGAGGATGATTAGTAATAGACTATGAAAACGATAGATAGTTTGATACAGAAATGGTTTTTACAAAGATTTAATGTTTAAAGGTTAACTTATTCAAAAAGATCATATATACAATGTATACTGTAATAAGTAAATGTGTCTAAAGAAAATTAAATGAAGATCCAGTGTACGTATTCTAAAGATAATGGAAATTTACAAAGATGAATCGCATACATAAGTATATAGAGATACGAGACGTACATGGCTAGAACTCGGCAACATCTTCTTTGGTTTATAACGCACGTGACTCGTTTACGTGCTGTCGGGGATGATTTAGTATCTTCAAGACCTATTGCAGTGCTGTTAATGTTTTCAGGAGCGATGTGGTCAGTGGTTGATGTCTAACCTCTTTCCTGGCGGCTTGGAATGGTAATCGATTGTGTGCAAGTGCCACGCCCCCTTTAACGCAGATGGCGGGATTCGGTATACGTAGAAGTAGTTGTTCATTTTGTCAGCCGACGTCAGACACAAGCAAATCAGATTAAATACAAACATATAATTTCCTGCTGTGTGTTCGAATACATTACAGCTGTGATGGTACCATAGATCAAACCGGTGCTTTCAAGATGTAAGATTCCATCTCCTATCAAAAGACGCTTAAATCATCTTGCCTAAGCCGCTTTACATTTAGACAATAACAAGCAAACATAATCCAATAGCTCAGAAATCTGACAATCACCGATGTATCTAAAACCCTGTGGAACATAAAAGAGGAAATATTTGTTAGAAAAAATATTTCTGTGGTAAACAAGCAACTATTCAAAAATGAATATATCGGTTGTCCAGCTGCCAAAGATGACAAACTGTGTGAAATATAAGCGTCCAAGATGTTGACCCGTTTGACCACAGCCCTTGAGAGAGTGGAGAGGAGGATGGGGGCTAAGGATGCGGTCATTGTAAGGGACACTGGACACGCTTCGCGTTTTTTAAAACTCATTGTCCTATAAATTCTTTCCGTGACCTCGTTACGCGCCCCATGAACCCGGCGCCTGTTCCTATTGTTGCGGCAGAGAAAAACACCTGCATATTAAAGTGACCCCCTCGCCATCATAAGGACACAAAGAATATTAGATTAAATATTCTTTGGAGGTGAGAGAACCAGCCTAGCCAAGTACTTGTATCCTTGTCTTGGACCCCCCATCGAGCACCAAACTCCAATTTTCCAAAGAGGTATTGAGGTTCGAGAAAATTGTGATTAACTGGGATCAACCGAAATGGACGTTAGGGGGTTAAATATGAAAGGTTTTTGATAATGAAATAGCCTCCTGCTAACCGTTTACTTAGAAAGTGCCAAATACAATCCAACAGATTTGAAAATTACTTTTTACGCTATGTCACACATCAAAGCGTTGTTGTTCTAATTCATTTGAAAGATAAATATTGCTCGCGTGTCAAAACAAATACAACACAATACACTGGGTACGCGTGATAATACTTTTTGGGTTTTTTTTCAAATTGATGATTTAGATGTTAGAATGATAACAAAATAAATTGAAATGAACGTGGAGTGAATATGTATTTATATAAGAGAAAATTAAGTGTGTAGAACTCATCATAAAAAAGCAATGAAGGCCAACGGGTTAACAACCCTAACCATGACAGAAATTGGTCAATTGAAACATCATGTTTAGAAACAGACGAAAAACTTAGGTTGTATAATTGAATCGGGTATAATTCATCTGACTTGTTGATTTTTGCTAGTCCATGAATTATCGGTGTACATGTGATCCATAAGATCGTCAATTAATAAAATAAAAATCAACCCAAAAAGTATTATATAAACCGACCTTTTGATGTAAACTTTTCCTAATTTATATCTATTTAACAATTCATTTAAAATTCACTTAAAAATGAAAAGAAAAAAATATAATAATTTGATCATTACAAAGTTGATAAACGAAACAAGGCAACTAAATGTTAAAGAATCAGCAGTCATATTTATGAAGAAATATAAAGACCTCAAATTATCAAATTATTAACTTTATGATTCATAAAACTTGATAAACAAAACTAGTTCCAACCAAATAAGAAGGCAAAAAAATTTTAAAAAAGAGTAAAATTCGGTGAGCAACAAGCCGTGAGGACCCCTCGTAAACACCAGTTTAAGTGGAAAAGTATGTATGTGGGTGAGCTACCACCCCTTCGGCTACAAGCACTGTCAATCAGTACATAAAACATGGGACATGGCCCTTGTATGCATTCATAACGTAAATACCCATAACTGTACACCATCTTCATAAGGCATTATCCCCTGGAATTTCTAGTAGATGCTGAGTCAAGCCCTGACCATGGATTAAGTGTTAACCCTGGACAATTGTCCACTGCAGTGCCCTTCCATTAAAGCAATATACATATATCCGGTGGGTACCTCCCTCCTCCTTCCATCTAATTTACTTCTGACCCCTGGTCACTGCCTATTGTAAATGCATGTCCCTTAAGCCGTGGGGGACAATATCTTTTACACTTAACAATTTTGGAACAGATAATGACTAGATAGCATCGGACAGATACACCTAGATCCATTGTTGAAAAAATTCGTTTAATCCGGAACAAGCTCCGAAGAACTGCTTAGGATCTGCTAGCGTCAGTTCGCAAACATCGCCCCCACCCATCATTAACCTCCAGACACCAGTTCCCCAAACTGCTATATACCCCCATTACCCTTCAGCCTAAAGTCGTTGACCACTTGCAGTTATGCCAAAAAACAACGCCACTTTCCCGCCTCAGGACCTGCTAGTTCCAGTTCTCATAGATCACCCTCATCCATCATTAACTTCCAGACACCCACCCGTATCCCTACCGCAATATACCAAATCTACAGGTATGTGTTGACCACCTGTAAAAAACAACGCCAGTTTCCCGCCTTAAAGCTACGCAAAACTTTCCCCTGCGTTCCAAAGTGCCACTACACTGTTATAAAGGGTATACTAATACGTATGCGCGGTTACGCTCAGCTCTCCTAGCTGCTCAAACGATTTCAAATTGGCGCCAAAATATTTCCGCCGTTAGTATTATAGTTTACTTGGTCACAAAAATATGTAAAAGGGAATTATTTTTTACCATTTCTGCCAATTTATAATGCATTACACAAGTGACATGATCTTATTTGAGGTAAAGGAATAGTACATCTTTGAAAAATATATTTATGGGTATAAGAACTTCTTTAATTATGAATATATTTGTTATTGACCATCTGATGATACATCAATCATAGAAATGAAAATTTAAACATATTTTCTCAACTACATTATGATGCTAATTCAAAGAATACAAAGGAACGTCACCTAATTTTCTTCAGAGCCCAAAACAAAATATTGCTACCACGTAACGCTGATTTCGAATGTCATTAATACACCTATGCTTTGAAATGCACAGAATTACTATTGCAGTATTGACTATCAAATTTTATACCTGTTCAAACACACAAGGGGTGCTTATATCACTGTTTTGAGGTGTTCTTTCAACAGAAAGTTTGGGATTTAAGTTGAAAAATTATGAAATATGAATATTATATAAATAAATGATGTTGTTGATAAAATGCAACCTTCATTTGACTTCCTAAAGCACAGCAAGACGTCCTATTTCGCACTAGTGCTGCCATCTCGTCTATCTAAGGTGATTTCAAATCGACATTTTTTTATTTTAGAAACATGACCAAAAAGTGATTCGAAATTTAAAAATTACGATAGATGGCTTTTTTAAGACATGTTGTTACTATCTTCTAGTTGTATTCATCCCTCTTAGATGAAACTATCTTACATTCCTTGTGTTTCTTTTGCCGTTGGGTGTAGACCTATGTATAAAATGATTTTTGGTAAAACACTGATAGAAATGGCGTCAAAGACAATGGAAACCATATATTTATGTCAATAGCAAAGCTTGAGAACAAACACACACGATGCAGTTTTGTTATATGCGTGTAGTTTCTTTGAAGAAAAAAAGAAGAATATCCTAATGAGAATAACTGAAGTGAATATGATTACACTCTTATTAAATATTTATACCAATCAAATTATAAATTAGCATGACGAGAATTCACCAATGTAGCCAAAAGAGCTTCTACAAGTATATCGGCCGACCCATTCTCAAAGACTGATCTTGCCTAAATGACTAAAGACTGGATTAGTAGGATGATCATTTTCAGTTGATGTACCCTAACTGTGGATTTCTCTGCCCCCTGGACTAAGGTCTGCAGCAACAATCAAGATTTTTAGAAAAAAATCTCGGAAAATATCTCTTCATGAAATATTTTTTACCCGACTCTTGTCATTGTTGACACTTAACCCTATGAGCATCTATATAGCTGGAAGATGAGCGTTCTATAAAATCATTATTAATATGTACTCCAGACATACATCAATTGATGTAAATTATTTGATTATTTGTACAGTGTATGTTTTAATATATGAAATAAACAAAGGTCATGTAATATAGTATCTTCCTTATAATTCTAGTAAATATTACAATTTAACCAAAAAAAGGAAATTATAAGGAAATTTTATACATTTGGTTGTTATGTTTTTCTAGGAAACAATTAAAAAACTAAACTATATAATATTGCTCTTTTGAAAAAAAAATTAGTAAATGATAGACTGTGTATTTGAACTAATTGCTTTTTTAAATTCAAAATTGTTGTTAAAGTCGACGAACGGCAATGACTAATCTTTACAATTTAACTTAATCGTAGAAAATTCAAGTTATTTATTGATATTGGGTTTTTATTGCTACGGTAATTACTCAAATAAAAAGTCCGGTGACTGAGTAAATTTGCTGTTTGAACAAAATTATAGCAATTTAGGTAGGACGTTATTTAGTTTACTGATTTTGTTTGGTTTTCTTTTTTAAATTAGCGTGACTCGAGCCTTTGACTCACATTATCTATGGAATGCACGTACCGAGAGGTTTGTAAGAATGGGATCAATCGTCATGGAAAATAATTCATAGATTTTGTTAAGAAATAAAGTCATTGAAAAATACGTATACCAGTAGCATTCATTCAAGTAAACATATGAATTTTGAAATTATGAACACCTTGTTTAGCTGCGACGATAATATTTCATTTTCTGAAAATTATTTTAAGTTGAAAATTTTCTCTGCAAATCAACGTTGATTAATACTATGTCTGTAAATGGATAAAGATCACTTAAATCCTGCATGTATGTCATATGTATGTCTTATTTATAGAACAACTATCTTCCTATGTTTTCTTTTCTTTTTTTCATGTATACTGTTTGTAAAACTGATCTAATGTAAAATACGAAAATGGCGAAATCATTTTTTAAAAATAAACCTTACGACCTGGGGGTATTAGACCAAGTAAATTAGCCTCTAAACCACGGAGGCCACTTAAAATTATAGGATATTTTCACGATTTTCCATCATTATTGCCTAGAGTAAAATATTACTTACAAGTTAAACTACATATACTGATATTATAAAGAAGTCTTTGAGAAAATGTAGATTTACATATTAAAGGTTTTCTTTGTATCAGTTCGATCATATTGACAATGACCATTCACTCTGCTGTAGTTTCTTCATTTCAGTGGGATGCACGTGCATCACGGGAGACTAATGCCTATCTTAGCTTCCTAAAGTAAGCATTGTTCTTATTCCGATTTTGAAAGAGAGGAGTAAAGGTTACAACTCCACAACATACTTTTTAAATACACGTCAATATGTGGATTAATCAAGTGTTAAGCTATAGTGGGGAAAATAGTTACAAACTTCGGGTTCAAATTAAAATAACCCTCGAGCCAATCTAAGTTTCATCATCCATATGTTTAAACCAATCCACGCGCTCGTGCAACATAAATAACTCGGCCTAATGGCCTCGGCGTTCACAATTCACGTGCGCGAGGTTTCATCTCGAGTGAAAACCTCTACTACATGTATATAATCTTGATTGGCACATCAAAGAAAACCAGTGTGGCTTTCACTAAAAAATAAAGGAAGGAAATTCACAATAATATGTAATAAACAGAACTGTAAATTTCTTCAACAATAAGTACATATATATAATATTATATTGGAGAAAATGTTAGGGATAATGTAATAATCCTAATTGACATTTCCACAGGTGAACAATGAAATTATATGTCATTAGGCAAAGTCGCAAGAAAGACGAAACACCGTGGTAGTATAGTTCTTTTTTATGGTATTCATAAGATTAAAATTATTTATGAAATTGATAAATTCCTTCTTATATCATTGTCTTCGTAATTAAACATATAATTCTAGGGTAGGGTGCGAGGTTTCTGAACATTAAACTATCTCGACAATTGGATTTCGAAATAAGTTCTCTTCTGGCAAACATGGATAATAGGCTTACATTTCAAATGAAAACAGACAAGGTTTTGTCTAAAAGAGAATGTACGTTAAAATTATTATCTAGTATATGATGACAATATTAGCTTATTAATTAAACTAATTGATATGCAGTTAACATCTTTGTCAAAAAATAGGAGCAAAAATATAAGACATTGAGATTTAAAATTTTGTTGTTAATTGCAGCCATTACTAATTCTATGCACTTTTGAAATCGGAGCCGTTGATTGATGTGAAAACTACCATCTCACTCTTAGTTTGCTCCTCTTCAAACGTCACACCGGTCAAGTGGTCTGTTTGACCCCTAATGGGCAACTTGCTCCCTAATTTTCTTCTTTATTCATCTTACTTATCAATGAACGTCAACATTGGAGCAGCAAAACACTCTGTTAAACTTGGACAACGCCCGCTCACCCCCAATTACAATGATGTTAATCCCTACCCCGCTGTCTCCCCCACCCCTGGGGTGACATGTCGCTTAGCTGTACAAGGGACCCCTGACCCGCCCAGTTGACCTCTCGACCTGACCCACATTCCCCCTCCCCCTCCCAATGGTCCAAGTTATTGGAGGGAGCCAGTTGCCAATGCCCGCGCAACAACAATACCAAACATGTCACGTGAGGCAGATGTGTTTTTTGCATAAATTCTAATTATGGGTCATGTGACCTCCCCTAATAATGACCACCTTACCAAGCCCATCTGTCCATCTCGTTGCGCGGCCGGGGAATAATGTCGCCCGATCTGCCGTACATGAAAGCATCGTAGGACGGTGGGTCATAAAAAATTATATGAAACATGATATCCAGTAATTATAACAAGCTTGGTTTGTCGGGTCCCTCAACACTGGGGAAAATGGGGGAAGAGGGGGAGTCGTGGCTATTCCCGACAACTGACTAAACCTTCCAGGACACCATTCAGGAAGACAATTGGTAGAAGGGGGCATGTTTTCCAGAGCCAACACCAAACCGTGACTACTTGTCTTTGAGTACCAGTCACGGTGCCTTTATGTTGGACAAAGTGACAGGTTTTGAAATATCGCTTCTCTCATTTGATGGCGTTATGCGAAGTGATTTTCGTGATTAGTGTTTTCTCTTGACTGGCCATTGTCCGAGGGATGAATTATTACGGCCAGATAAATCTGAGGTTTAATTTCTCCTGTGGCTCCTGTCGGGCGTGTGGCTCCAACGGTTATTCATCATGAATTGGTCTTACAACAAACAACGCAGCATTTTAATTGACGGAACGAGACCGTAACCTGAACCATAGTCCATGTCGAATTTAATGACCTGTACATATTTGACTAAAACATTTCTTCTTCTAGTAAAATAAGAAACATTTCCTATTAACAAGTCCAATTCAAACCCAAGCCCATGGAATATCACTTAAACAACACTGAAAATGTGAGAAACTAAACCCGTGTGAAATTAAACGCTTTGTGCTGTGATATTTAGGCGGAAATATGTTATAAGAACTCAACTACCACTCAAATTTCAGATAAAATTAGAGACGCTAAATAACAAACACAATCAAATCGACATCAATAGCTAAAATGAGTTAACATTCTATGAAGCCTGAAGTGTTCTATAGTTTAACGTTTAACGATAAATCAACTAAATTTGAATGATCCTCAATATAAACCAGCGATCTAGCAAAATATGCCTTAGCTAGGAATTAATCCTGTAAAATAAATAATCTTAAAAATGTGCATTTAATTTCATGAACCAAACCATTCTGTGAAGCCTGAAGTGTTCTATAGTTTAACGTTTAACGATAAATCAACTAAATTTGAATGATCCTCAATATAAACCAGCGATCTAGCAAAATATGCCTTAGCTAGGAATTAATCTTGTAAAATAAATAATCTTAAAAATGTGCATTTAATTTCATGAACCAAACCATTCGTCCAATATAATAATATATCACCTGTCAGAAAACTATGAACAAAAATGTAATTGAAGAGAGACGGGCGCAACAAGCCTTAATCATACGATTGAATTTTCATTTTCATTTCAGTGAAATTCAAAAAAATATCTTTATAATTGATTGATGAAGGATGATATATATACGTATGAAATAAATGATTTCTTATATAAGTAATTGCCATCTATGTCATTAACTTTACGAAACCAAGATCATAAATTTGGATGGTTTAGTTATGATTATGCTCCGATAAACTAGCACATTCTATTTGATGGTTTTTAGGTTCGTGAGCTCAATCCAAATTAGACATTTAAACAGAAATAGATTTCAATTGAATTGACAGAATTAGACACTGAGTTTTATTTTTATTCTAATGCGATAACAGGAAAAGTTTAAACGGAAATCTAACTTGTTGATATCATCATATTCAACATTTTCACAAATCACTATGGTAACCTTAAATTCTTAAGATAGCCTTAGAACAACAATTAAGTATGGCGTTAAGATTAAACTCAATGTTAAGTTGCTTTGTGCAACGACCCTCTGAAATGTACGGGTGGTGTTAGAAACGCCCTGCGCGACGACTTCTCCGGCCGGACGCCCAAGGTGTCGGTTAATCAGATCTATTTTCATCTGTCCATCTATTATTTTCATTGTGGTCGGACATGGGCTATCGTATGCACTGGCAGCGGATAGGCATCATTAACTCGGTTAATCTGTGCAATAATTTAGTTACCACCCCTGGCTCTTCTTGAGCGGCAACTTTAGAACGCGTGTTCAAGAACGTAAGCTTTAGGGAACTTGCACAACTTTGGGAGGCATTGATATCATGGCTCCGATATCATAATGATCATATACTATATATATATATAGTGGATATACAGCGGCCATAGGCGCCGGTAAGAATAAAAGATTTTTAACGCGTTGCGGGGCGTAAACTGGCCCAATATATATCTGTTCTGTAACATTTCACCACGTGTTCAAGAACGCTAGTGCAGGGTGCACTGGCGCTCATCTGAACTGGATATCTTGAGCACGCTGGCGATAAACAGACAAATTACCTGGGGCATACATGAGGGTAATCAATGCAGATAAGCTAAGCGCATATTATGGAGGCCAAGAAGTACAACAACAATTATAGCTTATAAGCTTATAGCATGCCAATATGTAACACAGTACAGTTAGTGAAATAGGTACGGCCTAATCCGTCGAATTATAAAAAAATTACAGTACCGATTCGGTCGAATTTCGTTTCAGTGGTTTTGTGCCGATCGGTCAAATCCGGGAGGGCAAGAGACTCTGGGAGAAGCTAAATTCATTAATGAAGGGTGCACGGGATGGGACAAGGGTACCGTAACAAGTACCTCGGAAGGCTTGTAAGCATGAGAAGCTGTTATTTTCTTCAATGGGTAACGGTATGGGATCATATAGCACTCCTCTGTTTCTTACTGTAGAGCTTGATGAATAAGAATTGAGAACGGTTATCAGAAACTTATTTTTTAAGTTGAACTTTCTTGTCCTACATGATAAATGCACGTTTGAAATATCGTGAAAAGTGGATTTCGTTCATTGCACTACTGGCTACATTTGCAGCTACCATCACCATCTTATGTTCCTGTATAAAATGCTCATTCTCACATATACGGCAGTGTTTATACAAAGACAAACAATTCGTTATTGGAAATATTTACCATTGGTCAAAACACCGGTTAAGGTTAACTGCGTTAGATAGAAACAAAATATTGTCGATTTAAATTACTCGTTCTATGAGCCTACGACGCCCGAAAGAAATGTTATTGTAACGGTTCACTGGGGGTAAATGGAGGGAAATAATCTTATTATTGAAGCATGTTTGATTCTGTGAATCCCTCTCACTTTCACCTTTTAAATTACTATTTGATAAATAATTTGACAAGTTGTAGGAACAATTAATTTAACGAGAATCTAATACATCATATACATTTATCTATATCAATAAAGTCAAGAATCATGTATCACAATAAGATTCATGAAATAAAAAAGAGCTGGTAACTGTAACTCAATAGACTTTTTTGGGACTCTTCACTAGAAAAAGAGAAAACTGTCTCAAGCAAAATGTTTGGAAATAAAAACTTACATCTTGGTGTCCAATTTCACTTCTCGCTCTCTCAACGACAATCTTCAAGAAGATCATTAATCCAAAACGCTAAGCCTACGTCACAAACATCAGGAAGTAATTTGTTTACAGTAAATAAATAAATATGATTATGTATCTTTTTTGTAATATTATGAAATGAAGAGCGTCCAGGAAACAGTTATAAATACTGAAATTTCAACGAATGTGTACACGTAAACTCATGACGTCATCATCACAAATATGGCGGCCTCCAGTACAGTACGGCCGAAACAATGGCTCTGGCAAATTATGGTTAATACTTTTTTATTAAACAAGTTACTGATTTAGTATAAAACGAAAAAAAAGCGAATTCGAAACTAAATCATTAATAAGTTAATAAAATAAAGTATTAAATTGAAGGAAGTTAAGTATTCTCTTTATTGCTAGACCTCAATAATCAAGCATGATTGCCGAAAGTGTACTGAACGAAACATTTCCGCGAATTTGCCGCCATTGTGACGGCGTTGCTATGATTGTGACGTCACAGTAACAAAAAATTGTGACGTCATACGTGCAGTGGTATTACACTAGTTTAGCTTTGCTGTATAGGCTAAGTATTACACTGCGGTATCTTGTACGAGCAAGTATAAGAAAGGAAGGCCAAACACAAACACCCCTTCAAATTAATCATGATAAGTCATGGACACCACTTCTAATTATTTTGGTATGTCGCAACGTTATGCAAGCCGATTAATGTCTTAAATCACAGTGTCGATCCGTTAAAATTGTTTTTACGTCCCTGAAAGTAGAAATTCGACGGATCGGTACACGACCATGGCATATATTTGCAGTCTGTAATTATCAGATAATCCTCTATGTACCAAACATGCAGATTTCCTCCAGAAATAGCTTTGTAGGAAAAGCGATAAAAGGCTTGAAGATTGTGAACTCTCTGGAGATGTTTAACATTTACAAATTGCACCGAGTCTTCTCACGTTGGACTGGAGTAATTACTTGATAACAGAATGAAAACAGTTGTGTTAGCTGCATTACTGAACCAGATGCCCTATGGGACAGTCATCCAGCTAAATATCCTTTTACTGCAAGGCATAAACCGGGCCAATGGTAACGGGGGAGGAAATACTAACTGCAACTAGTTCGTGGACAAAGATCATCGATGTATTGATATGCGTCATGTGTGGGCATTTTCTATTGGAATTTTTTAAAACAGAAATAATCAATGTTTGTTTAATACCTACGGGTGGCGTGTTGTTGGTTATTGTTTTTATGAAAGGATATTTGATTTTTGTTTCTCCTTTATTAAAAAGCTAATCGATAATAATGATTTAAAAAATATGTGTGGACGTCAAGTACCTAACTAGCCTAGAACTCAGTCTCAAAAAAATTATTTCCTTAAAAAGATTAATATTGAAATTGTTAGGGAGTCTTAAAGAAAGGGTATTTTCAGAGATTATCAGAAAAAAAATGTTAATCCAAATTCTTGATTTCGTTTCAAGAGTTAATAACACGGACTGGGTGAATTTACAAACTACAGTTCATGCGTTAGAAAAAAAACAATCGGGTGATGAGAATGCAAAAGGTTTTTAAAAAAAGATTTTAACATTATAAACATAAAATATAGAGATTTGGTATTACCTATATTAACGCACCAGCCATGTAAGATCCAATATCCGTTTTATCTTTACTACAAATCTATAGGATGATGTAGCAATTCCGTTACTATATATCAGATTATACGAAAGGTGTGATGTTACGATCACAAGTGATCGTGTTACCATGTGACACGTTACACGATTTTATCATAGTCTGTGTCAAATTGTCGGTCTGTCATTCGATAACTTAGACACATATGTACATATATGGAAACAACACTGTCACATGATGTGCGCTGTAATATATCATTTATTACCTACTTAACAATGTGTATCACTCATGAGATCCGAAATACGTATGTCGAATATATAATACTGTATACTTGTGGAACTTATATAATGTGAAACCTCCTTCATCGTGTCTGGGGTGGGTTAGCGCAGTTTTTAGTCGGTCGACTTAATTACCTTGCGTTCTAATTCCAACAAAGGCTAGGTAACTGTGTCTGCAGTAGAGAACTGTTCTACACGTAGTAATGTTTTGATGCAATGTTACTCTGATTTTCAGCACAGTAACGACCATGGTTCGCTAGTTCCAGCCGATGCTTACAGGCTTCACCGAAATGGATAACCACAATGGTGTTGCGGGCTTTCTTCCTGCAATAATACCTCCATGTCTTGTAATCATAACATGAACGTTGATTGCAAATACCCAATAACACTAAGATATGTTATAAAGAGGTTGGATGCTTGAAGTAATTTGATCCCCTACTTTAACTTCACCTTCATCAGAAGCATAAACTCACCCTAAAGGTCTAGATTTTAGTACTTTTCATGGATACTTTTTTTCAAATATATATAATAGAAATATTATTTTTCATATGAATATATTTTAAATTCTATTTCTATTCAGAAATAAAGTTTATATTTTGATACACAATTGTCTTGCCACAGGCATATTAATTTCGGGAGGTTCATTGATTTGTGATTGCTGGTAAAATTCTCCTCATTTAAATCCTTTTCATTTGCTTTAATACTTAAGGACCGCCAATTACCGGAAGACAAGGTGTCACAATCGATAAAATTCAAAACAGAAATACACTATATTCATTTCCTCATCCGTGAAAGCTGAAGTAATTCAGGGTAGTTGGGCTAACAGGTCCGTTGAATTTGAAATATTTAATTATAAGTCTATCATCTTAGTAACATAGTTTTTACAAATTGAGACATGATTAATTTGTCCATAGTGGTACAAATTTCAGTTTCAATCATTTTGAAATATCAAAACATTCATGTTAAAAAGTTGATTTATGAAACGGAAGGAATTAATGTACAGACGAATAAATGCGCATGAACTATGATACGTCAATATTAGAATTAGAATTGAGCATATTATACTATTATTACTAAAAACACGTGTACTGCTTCTGTATAAAAATGTTCAACCCATCCTCGGTGGTACGTGGGTTGTTTCATTCATATCGAAGTTAATACTTTTGAATTAATCTTAATGAGTTTTTAATTTCAGATTTCAGTAATATAATTTTCCATATATGAAACGATATATCCATTACTTTTAAAATATCAAATTCCGATATCAATAAATAGTTATAACTATAACTGACGTCACAAATCTAACAAATTCATTTCATGACGGACAAAAGACAAACATTTTAACCTTCTGCCTGTCATTTTAAAGCAAGTCACCCATTCAGCAGAACGGTGAATGTGCTTTATCCGATATGTATATGAAACTTCAAACAGAATATCACTATGACAGACGGGTCAGCTATTAAGTATATTATACAGTACTCAACTACGCTAACACTCTATCATACTAATACTACTCCATTCAAAGTCGTCCCCTAAACCGCTGGTTAGCCTTGGCTTTATCTGAGCTATTATTCTTTGTTCACCCTTTCTTTGTACGCGGACAAATGTGCCGAGGGTATTTCAGCGTCTATGATTTAATAAGTAGCTAATGCGAGCTTTCAGTATAGAATATATTATAAAACATTTTCCGTTCGGCGAACAACCACAAATTGTCATATTATCAAATGAAATGCCTCCGTCTAATACTTGTATAATGGAGCACTATATGTTAAATTACAAACTTGTTAGAAATGAACTTAAAGGGATTTTGTAAAAGATTTATTTCCTTTTGGCTCTCAACAAACTATTATAATAAAATCTTACACAGTATTCCAATACTTTTAGAATAGAGCTATATGACAAATTACATAATAGTTATAAACTTTAAGAATTTTGTGAGATTTTATTAACCTTTTTGACTCTCTGAGGATAACATATTTGGTATAAAGTAATATGTTTATTTGGGAAAATTGGAAGAATTTTTTTTAAAACATGCTACCGTTCCTTTAAGAAGTTTCGTTCGATTCTCTCCATTCTCAATGGCATTATAAAAGTAGAGATAAAATTCATGTGATGTTTAAAAGCAGTTTATAGAATTCACGATTCAATGTCACTAGTGGTAATACCTGACACGATCTAAGATAGACACAAACAAGCCTCTGTATGAGATTTAGTAAACAAGAAATATTATAATGAGTAACGTACACTCTTTACCATTCAGGGCTGCATAATCATAACATTCTTTTTATATAGGCTCGGTATTTGATCGTTAAACAGTCGAGGCGTTTATTGTCTGGCATTACCTTATAGCCATGCATATCTCAAGGGGGGTATTATACCACACAGGGAAACACAATGGTTAACCCGTATCATATGTTTTAGAGGGATTGAGTTGAGGCTTGGAAGAACGCACGAACAGTTAACTACCAAATCGAGAATCAATCCGGGCAACGCGTATAAGAGGCTTAGCTTATCGATCAAGAAATGAACGTAGTTATGAAAAATAATCTTACCTTAAATGGTAAATAATAGCGTCCGTTAAGTAACATATAAAGAATATTCATATACGGGTATGATTTGCTTGTTAAGAGCTATTTAACAGACGATATATTATTATCCTAATGACAACCCCTACAACAAATCATGAACGGCTTTGTAAGGAGTTTGAACATTTAATATAGATGATTTTTAAAAAAACAGGTCGTATTTGCCTTTTGCAGTAGATGACAAGTTTACATTCATTCATTTCTGAAAAAAAGGTCTCACAGATCTGGCAATTCATGTATTTGCTCTAACCGAAATTAAATGTTTCCCAAACTAAAATAAAGTCCTAAGTATAAATGTTACAAATAATTCTTTGTGTCTTAATTTTATCATTGTAACAATATCGATCAACGACTATTTTATAGAGAGAGGCAAAATATTCACTACTAACATCACAAAATAACATGACTAACATGATCAATCGGCTGTTATCCGAAAAAAATCGTATAGAAATCTGACAGAAAGAATATTTATAGATACAGAGACATTACCAGGGCAGAGACATACTATGTCGAAAGCATTTTTAAGCACACCATTTGTTATAGGCCTATTCATCAGAGAAACTATTTTACGAATCTACTTTTTTTCGATTATATTTATTTGCATTTAACCTATCGTTAATGAATATGTAAAATAAATGATAAAAAAACTTATATGGGCAAATATTTAAAGTCTTTCACTAATTTTCAAAATGTAAACAAAACTTTAAAAATAACTTTTCAAAATGATTCAACTCACCAATCATCCGTTCACTGCAGCCTGCTAAAACTCTTGATTCAGGAAGATATCAGACTATTTACCAACGAATGTCGTTGATATTTTCCCCTTTCCCCGATATTATCTTCACGCTTTTTGAGGTTCGACGTGCCCCTGTCCGGTGTCAACAATCGAGCTCGTGGCGTCGGTGGTTGCTATGCGTCGCCAAGTCATTTCGCACCTCTTGTTAGGAAGAGTTCCGAGCGCACGCGACGCCATTGTTGTGCCTCCAGTTCTTGTGAGAAAATGAATACGAAAGTGAAATAGATTGATAACTAATGCACCTTAATATGTATTAACTGCTTTTGGCACGCAGAAGAAGCAAATGATAATATTTTTAGGGTTGTTCAATGAATAATTCACTGACTAATGCGTTGAAATATTATCTTAGTATGAATCGATTATCTCACCGGGTAAAGAGTAAATAGACTCTCGTTTGAGTTTGTGAGTTGATATTGTTACGGCTTTTAGTTGTATCATTTGTGTAACAATTATCTGCAAAAGTATTTGTTTAATCTTGATAATCCGTAAAATATTTGAATTTTTTGTCAAATATTTGAAAGAAACCCTATAGATAAATGGAAATTAGGCTATATTGTCCTAACCAGCCACACTTTTGATGACATTTTGTGAAATTTATAGAAAACAAGGCTCTTAGTCAGACTATTGAAGTTTTTGATGAATTTATATTTTCATTTTTTTTAAGACTTTGTCATATTGAGTTGATTTTCATAAGATTCAAAAGGCCATTGAAATATTTTAAGACTCTCATTTCTTCCTGCCGAATAAAAACCTACAATAATAAAATAATTGTCAATTTTAAAGGAGGGAACATTGAAATACCGTGATACATTTAAGAGTAGCTTCAATTGATTTTTCAGTCAGATCTGAGCGAAGACTCTTGTAGGTCTAAGTTAATTTATTTGAGTTTTGTTCTCATTATTTTTGTGTGACAAGTTACTTAATTGAGCCTACTATAAACGAGCAATTGAAGACGGTGACATGATTTTACCTCTTGCCGTTATCATAATCACTGCAAATGATTAAATTGAAGTGGACGAAACATGAAAATGTTAAAGTTTACTGCAGTAGGCCTGATCGCAAGTATTGGCCCACATTTGCCTACTCATGTAGATCTAGAATAAGTCTTTATTCCATTAAAGTGACAGAGAATAATAATAATAATAATAATAATAATAATAATAATAATAACTAGGACTGCCAAGGCAGTACTTAGGTCTTCAAGACTTCCTGCTTGAACTTCACACAGTGTTTGACCTTCGCATGGTCTTTTGTGTCTTAGTGGTAAACGGTTAGTTATAATGGGCCCAAATGTCATAAGCAAACTGTGATTATTGCAAAGAGGTTGATAATGCGCAAAAACTATGCTAGTTATGAATTTGTCATGATTGACTTTTTCGTTTGTACTGTTATGACGCTTCATGCAAAACAAGTTTCAAGTCTGTAGGTGCATTTTGAAAAATTACCCCATGTTAAAGTTTGGTCAAAAGATTTTTGCCGATTTTGCTGGTTAATTGTGAACGAAAATAACTGTTCGCGATCGATTTTTTAACAGTTTCCTCAAGTCAACATATAGGTCTTACATACCTGCAGAAATGGTGCAATTGTGAGTTTAAGTTCTTGAGTTATCGCCCTTTGAACATGCTCACATGAGCTATGTTGCTCGACTTTGAAGGGTTGCTGAGAAATAAATATTTAGCTTTCATCAAAATCTGAATCACCCTGAATTGCCCAATCACTCAGCTTCACAATTGGAGAATTTCAGCTCTTAGATGCAAGTATTTTCAGAGAAGAAGATTGTCAAAGATGCATGGGGTGTGAAAATGCAAAAAAGTCAAATAAAGCAATATGGCGGCGCAAGTATGCAAGCTACGATTTCGCCATGATTTACTTTTTTGCTGCAAATGTAAGTGCACATCTTTTAAAAAAAGTTGCAAGTCTCTAAGTACATTTTGAAAAACTTTCCAATGTTAATTTTTGAAACTTTGAGTGGTACTGTGCCTTTAACGCATAATCCGATCAAGCTCAAAAGCTTCGCATGTCTATTCCTCAGTAAAGGCTATCAGCATGCAAAATTTGGTTGAATTTGCAGCAGCCGTTTTGGCTGTATCTGCGTAACAAAAAAAGTACAAATAATAATAATTCGGATAAAAACAATAGGTCTTCCAGACTATGTCTCAGAGAAGAAGATTGTCAAAGATGCATGGGGTGTGAAAATGCAAAAAAGTCAAATAAAGCAATATGGCGGCGCAAGTATGCAAGCTACGATTTCGCCATGATTTACTTTTTTGCTGCAAATGTAAGTGCACATCTTTTAAAAAAAGTTGCAAGTCTCTAAGTGCATTTTGAAAAACTTTCCAATGTTAATTTTTGAAACTTTGAGTGGTACTGTGCCTTTAACGCATAATCCGATCAAGCTCAAAAGCTTCGCATGTCTATTCCTCAGTAAAGGCTATCAGCATGCAAAATTTGGTTGAATTTGCAGCAGCCGTTTTGGCTGTATCTGCGTAACAAAAAAAGTACAAATAATAATAATTCGGATAAAAACAATAGGTCTTCCAGACTATGTCTTGAAGACCTAATGAGTATTTATAAAGCGCTATATCCATACACAAGGTGCATGCTCAAAGCGCATATACATGTTAGAATAAAGGGTAATGATGTGAAGTATTGGCATGAATAAAATCAAAGAGAAAAGTATGAGTTATAACATATGAATAAATATAGTACACAAAGTCAGATAATTCCGTCAGTGGGAAAAATCTAGGAATAATAGTTTGAAAAAAGATAAGTTTTGAGTTTTGATTTAAAAACAATCAATGAAGGCGATATCTTGAGGACATGAGGAAGTTGATTCCAAAGTCGGGGAGCAGGATAACTGAATGATTTCTGTCCATAACTGGTATGATTAGAGTTTGGTATCTTGAGAAAGTTCAAATTCTGTGAACGAAGAGTTTTTGCAGGGATGTAGAATATGTTTTATGATTTTCCATGTGACTAAATTAAGATTGCAAATACCATATGTCCCGAATTCAGTTCAAAGCGCCTCTCTAAACTTAAATCTTTATGTCTGATATGCCCAAATTATGATATTTTCAAATTTCAATGATAATTGGAAAACAGCCGTATCAATTTTAAAAAGTTGAAATTCTGCGATCGATCTACATAAAAATTTGATAAAGGATTTATTTAACTCTTCTTACCCATGGCCTATTTGTCTTTGTGTCTGCTGTGTATTAGTTTAAAAAATTACAGTTGAGACATTGGCGTGTGCCACTGTCCTGTTTTCGATCACAAATCACGACTTAAACCTTTGTATTTTCCTAATACTGAACTGATAAGAATAAGGGTGCTGATTTTCAGAAACAACCACTAAATAACACCAATGATAACGATGACATATTTGACTCCAACAACATACCCGTTGTCCCTTTAAATCGGTTACTCTTTATTGACCACTGGGTAAACCTAAACGAAACTCAAAGAAAGATAGAATTTACATAAATTGTATGTGAAGCAATCTCATTTAAATCAGCTCGAACCTTGTCCCTCGTGCCCCGTTGCGTTCCTTGACCGCAGCGAGGTACGAGGGACAAGTTTCGAACCGATTTCAATGAGATTGTATGTGAAGCTTTTAGATTCCATTTTCTAGTTTTGAGAATAGCTTTTCTTTTTAATAACCTGCGTTAAAGTGACACAGAGTATGTTTCATGACTTTAGTTGGCTTATTTGGCTTTAATTTATTTGGCTTTAATTTATTTGGCTTTAGTAAGTGCCAAAATACCTTATGACCTAAGGTAAATTAAAATCGCCTCCTCAAGTTTGCATCTTTTTCTCTTAATTGTCAAAATTATGATATTTTCCTGTTTTCACCGGTAATCGGAAAACGGATCTTTAACTGTAAAGAATTCCATATTATGTGTCCAATTGACGTGTTTATTAGTTAAAAGACCTACTTAACACTATCAACCGAGGTTTGTCTTTGTGTCTGCTGTAAATAAGTTTCCGAAATAACGTTACGTTTTCGATCACAAATCACGACACTAACCCGTTTATCGTCACCATAATGAACTGATAATCATTAGGATTCTGATTTTCTGAAACATCCACTACTTCTCGTTATAATAAAAAATTGTTTATGAAGTTTGACATAATTGACCCTAACAACGTACTCTGTGGCCCTTTAAGTCCGATATAAAACTAAAGGCAGCGAGTTAAACTCGAGGGAATAATTGCAATAGTTATGTTATTTCCAAAATTTACTATTAAATTAGTGATTGAAGAAACATAATCATTTAGATATGATTCTATGCAGTTATGATTTTTGAGAAAAAATATGTCTCGATATTCAGTCTAAAAATATTGCATTTAGATATATCGAAAATACTGCATTTAGATATCACGGATTCGTCTCTGAGAAAGTTGAGGAATCGAAGTTTTTTTTCACTTTATACTTTTGTATAATCATTTCAAAATTTCAGGAGAAATTCGTTATGGAAATTAGTTTTCATACCACAAGCTTAAGTAAAACGCAACACAGACGTCGGTCGAAGTTGATGTCCAAGCATAACAACATGTATATTGAAGAAACTAAACATCATATTAGTGAAGCCTAATTCTACTCAAAGTATACCACATCTTCGTGTTGTGTTTGTAACACTTTACCACATATGAGAAGTACGCCATGTGATATCCCGGGGGTATATTTCAGGGGCGTAGGAACTGGGGGGGGGGGGGGGGGGGGGGGCTTTTTTTCGTGATAGACGAGAACAATTTATGATGTAGTCACTGTTACGTGTATGTTCACCTTACACCCTACATGCAGTAAGTGCTGGGATGTCTGTACTGATGCTAGTAATGGATAATAAAATAATGAATTAAATTGACTTCAGTATTATGTCCTAATTGATGATAAGATGGGATTAGCAGCCAGCAAGTTTCCTTTTTTTTTTTTTTTTTTTTTTTTTTTGGTTACGAAATTTCAATTCAAGCCCCCCCACTTTCAAATTCGCTCCTACGCCCCTGTATTTACCTTTGGTCATGATTTCAAAACGATCACGTCAGAAGGCAATTTATATGAAATGAATATTGCGGAGATGAATAATTGGAAATTGAAACGAATCTGACGAGGTTGATACTCACGGCGCTACAGATCCCAGTTGGACTATCACATGTCCTGTGTAGCACTTCAGTAAAGCACTTCCCATGAATCTGTCATAAACACATTGCCGCATGTTAATGATAAATTTGTGTTATCAAGTGACCAGGTGGCCGTTGCACAAAACAACTTTACACTAAGGTTGACCTTAGTGCCATCATTTCACATTGCACTAAGGTTACCTTAGTGACCTAAGATCACCTGAGTGTTTTGTGCAACGGGACGCTGGTTCTTAAGTTTATTTGGCTTTGATGGGTACCAAAATAGGGGAACGTTCCTTCTTATTTGAATTCATATCATATCTCTCGATCCTATATTCATCCCGTAATGCCACCTATTTGATAATTTAAAAATACCAACGAAACCCTGCCACGGTCCAATAGGTGACGAAGCCTAAATACTGGTCATTTTCACATTTTTACATTTTAAATGATTTATTTAACATAACCTACCTAAATCTCTCTAAATGTCTCCAATGGATAAGTTTTCATTATTGCATTTGACTAATGGCGCGCTTTCAATAAAAAATCACCACTTCAATCTTAATAAGGGGTAACCGATAAGTAGTGAGCCTCGATGGGAAAACCATGCAAATGAATGGCACTATTTGTGACACGCACACTATCATGTGTTTCTGGCTCTGTCACTAACTTTCAATGCATTTGGTGGTAATGTGTGGCTGTGACAGAACTTTTCAATCAAGTTGGTTATGTTTCTACTAAAACTTAATCATTTCGAAACAGTAGCTGACAATAAATTATATGAAACCAAATGCCATTTATGTTGATTAGGTTGGGAAATCAGGGGATGCTCCTTTTTATGGTCACACTCAATGGGGGTAAGCTCATATTAGGAATTGAAAACAAACCATGTCTTAAGGAAGACAAGGAATATCAACTTCTTTATTGTATTGATAGCGACGTTTCGGTATAGGTCCTATTCTTGAAAACGGTCCTTTACCGAAAGTCGCTATCGGTCAATATAGAAGTTGATAATCCATAAAATTCATTTTCTTCCTTAAACTGACAAGTTCTAGAATGCCACTCGAACATTTCACTTGAACTATGTCTTGGTCAACCAAATCGTTGGCATCACATGAAATAGAACCAAAAAAAACATGATCTGATGATAAATTACCGGCGAGTTACCAAGCTGGAGTAGATGCGATAGCCAAGACCTTTTGAAATAACAAAGGTTTCAGCATTTGTTGCCAATACATGTACTTACATGGCACTGATCATACACCTTAAAGGTAATTCATGTCAATAAAGAATTTAAACTTATTTGAAGCAGATTCTGACATTTTCTTAAAACGAATATTTGTTATAACGATGGATGAATCTTTAGTCTTGCAGTCAGAACCAAAGGAACAGTCAAAGCCCTGGAAGCATGTGACGTCACCGATATCAAAGATGGCAAATACTAATCAGTTAGCAGGAAAGGTGATGGCCACAGTATTCTCGGATGCTGAGAATACTCTCACAGTGGAATACCACCAAAAAAGATCACACGATATTTATTAAAAAATGCTTTTAAGGAAACTAAGCAAGAAATTAAAACAATGAGTCTATGAAAATTTACCATAGATTTGTTTTTTCATCTAGGACAGTACGTGAGTGCACATATCAGCTGTTGCCATTTCAACAACCCATGACTGGTTTTCAACTTCATCAGCATCCATCCTACTCGCCTGATTTAGCTCCCTCTGACTTATATATGTTTCCTGCTCCCAAGAAACGTCTTAACGTGGAGCATGTCTGGTCAGACGATGACGTCATTGCCGCAGTGGGTCATTGTGTACACACTCAAGACAGACGTCAACGCTAGTGGAATAAAGGTTCTCAAAAGGATTGCAAAAGTATATTGCATTGAAGGGGGACCATGTTAAAAATTAAATCCATTTGAAATCTCACTTTCCTTCTGATTTACTACTTATCAATCTTACCCCTTGTATATTGCATCTAAATCTCTCTAACAGAGATGGCCTAGTTTTGTTTTGATAACCTAACCTGTGTTATTTGAAAACTTTTAAGCAAACTATATGTTTATATAAAAACGTTTAAATCAAAACTTTAAATTCGCATTCACATATTGTCACACTGTCTCAAATTTAACAAACGTATGATGGTCCCCTTTTAATTGGAGAATTTTCGTAATTGAATTTTCTGTTAATGTTTCGTCTACCTGCGATCATATAACAGAAAATAATAATAAATAGATTGGGACACTAGTACATCACTTCATCGATTAATTACTTGAATGCGAAGAATTCTTCTCGTATAGATATCGATATTCCATCTTCAATTTATATCTTGCAGTTTTATTTCATCCAGCCATAAGATATACTAGCATTATCAATTAAGTATTATCACCGAACACTGTATTAATACCAACAGAGAGATATAATCAATTTTACCTTATTGAGAATTTCATTGAATCGGTCTTGTGTTTTTATTGTTATTGATCTAATCATATAGGAGCTTGGTTTCATTTGAAGTAACGTATTTACTTACAAATACATATTATCTCAAATCAGTCAATTTGACCCTGCTTTCATATCAATATCACGTTGACTTCCTGTATGGTACTTGATAGATGAATCATTGTAACATCGTGGTTCAATGGGTACCAACCTAGAATTAAAGAGCCACTCCGTGAGTTGTTGGAATCATATATTCCAAACTTAATCAATGGTGTAATTTGATCGCGAAGTATCGACTGTTACCAAAAAGACTCATTTTAAAGTTAATTGTTTTTTTATAGTGACAACATGAAGGAAGAATGTCGCAATTATGATCGAAAACCGGACAGTGGCACGCGTCAAATAGTCAAACGTAATTTTGGAGACTTATCTAAAACAGCCAGGAGGGCAGTTATAAGTTGATAGCGTTTGTTAGGTTATATAACTAGTACATGTATATTGGACGTGCTATCTAAATCTCGGTGTATTTATAAGGCTGTTTTTAGATTTTAATGGAAAACCAGTATTGTCATATATATGTCTTTTGGACATGAAAAGCTAAGATGTTTTGATTTTATATCACCACATATGACATTTAGGTTCGTATCAAAGGTGCATAATATGTTACGAAAATCACGGAGTGGCTCTTTAATGTACAATAGCTTCATTCTTATACTTTCATTTCTTGGAGATTTGTACCTCAGCTGACCTTGAGAGGAAAAGTCGTAGAACTTTAACCTGTTATCTTTCATTTTTCATGTCATGTGATGTGTTTGCAATGTAGGGGAGGATCATGTCAATAGTTGTATTTGTGAGACCTGTTATCCATCAATATAGCCTTGTTAAATCAGTGTCTCAGTGTTTTTTGTAAAATGCCGAGGGCAGGAATATTAACATTGATTGTTTTGAATTATGTATGTGAATAATGAAGTACACTTTCAAATGTTTGAATAATAGGAGATTGATAAACTTTTGAGACGGATCTTATAGTGAAAGTAGAATTTTAACTTCTTGAAAATTTAATGCAAGTGTAAAACCATAATTGTTACGTTGGTGCACATTCGTACATTCAATTTAACAGACAAATATTCCTGTTTCAGTAGATGTAGATATATTTGAATATATTAAATAAAAATTTAAATTTAACAAATATATATAATATATATATACATAAACACTCCATATGAATAAGATTATTGTATTTTAATCCAATGCATATGAACAGTGATTAAAAATACTTGTGCAATGTTATTCTAAAGGAAAGACTGTTTCCTGTATCTACATAAATCTCTCCATCGAATGAAAGTAAATGTACACTGTTCCGGGTTGTCTCTTTGCGTCAAAGGCCAGACATATACGTTAAAAGCCTATTTAAGCTTGCTAAACTGTGTTGATGTGTTCCGCCATGTTGAGTAATGTCCTCCTCAACACACGAGAGAGGACAGACCTAGTTAACTTGTTTTTCTCTTCACGCTTTTGGTAGATGATTTTCTACACGCCATGGACAAATGTTTCCAACTACCAGTAGTTTCAGGAAGATACATTCCTTTTTCGTCTTACGGACGAAGGGACAGACTTGAAACTTGTGTTTGAGTCATTTGTTTGTCAAATATGAATTAGGAAAGAACCCTACCAAAGCGATGTTACCAACCGCGAGGATAGATATTATTTTTTTTGTTCGCACCTTTCTGTATCACAGGTTTTCTTGATTAGAATGCAGCGTCCTTACATGCAAGAAAATACCTTTACCTATCTGTCAAATAAGAAAGGAACAACTAGTTATTTATATAGCAATTTGCCGAAATCGGACATCTCGTTTTTTAAGCTGCAACTAACTTTACGATTTGGTTTGAAGTAGATTTTGAACGTCTTCGGTCTATTTATAGGTTGATCCAATATAGTTTGATCGCTTAAATGATTTTTTAAAGTGAACATTTAGTGAGGTGAGGTGATATGGGGTTAACGCCGCTTTCAAAAGTATTTCACTTATATCGCGGCTGTTGGTATTATTGCAGGGAGAAAGCCCGCAACACCATGTTGGCTATGCATTGCGGTGAAACCTGGCAGCATCGGCTGGAACTAGCGAACCATGGGTGGTACTACACTGACATTCAGTGTAGCATTGCACTCAAAACTGACGTGTAGAACAGTTCTCTACTTCAGACAAAGTTGCCGAGCCCCTGGCGGGATTCGAACCACGGATCTTTTGATACGATGCCGAACGCGCTAACAACTGCGCTATCCCGCCCCCGAACATTTAGTAATATGGGCCTTGTTTACAAATCAATCGTGTACAACTCAGTTGAACAACATCTGTAAATTTCAGCCAAAACGTTCCCGATTCACTTTGATCTCAGACTAATGCCCCCCTTCCACCGAACCGCGACCGATATGCGACTGTCCCCGATCACCGCGATCACATCGATCGCAGCCATCGCAGACTTTTTAGCGAGCAATTTTCAACAATTTAGCGTTTGCGTTTCCACTAAATTACTTGTACGATTCCACTGCGACAATAAAGTGATCACATATCCTTTTAGTGGCGAGCACATTGAGACAGAGTTGCGTTTGTTATGACAGGTCGGATAGATCGTAAGTAGGTCCCCAGAAAATCACACAACCGTATTGGCGATTATTTATGCGAGTGAGTAGGACCAAACTGAGACCACAGCCACAGTTTCTGCGATCAGCATGCGATCGAATTACGATCGACTGGCGTCCGTTGCGATGCTTGGTGCGATCAAGTGAGACCACATTAGGACATTTGCGAGTCATGTACGACTCGAGTACGACCATGGCGACATTTCACACGACCGCATTGAGATAAATGCGACCTCATTACAACTTTTTGCAAGACCTGTCGGGTCAGAAGTATAAAAATGACTGCGAGCAGCTGCATTCATGCATTTCTGATTCCGACTGGCATACCGATAGGACCTGAAGAATGTGGAAGATGAAATGGTCCTAATTGCTGGTTTGCTTTATGAAACACAAAAAGAACTGCAGAAGATCGGCGACTGTATTTTAGCTGTCATAAGACATCATCAAAAAAGAAAGAGAAGAAGGCGTCGAGAGTTGCTCACCTCTTTGGAGAGACAAGAACACAGACAGTACTACCCTCTTGTCAAAAAATTGAAGCAGGAAGATCCACAATTGTTTCAGAACTACATGAGAATGCCAGTCGAGCTGTTTGACAAAATTTTGGAGAGAGTAGGCCATCACATTGTTGGTGAAGGCAGCAACTACAGAGCCTCTTGCAAAGGCAAAAGTAGCGCGATCGCTATATGCGAGTTTACACGATCGAGTTGAGAGTACAAGCGACTGACATGCGACATTACCAAGACCCCATTGAAACTAATACGACCCCATTGCGACAAAATTGGCGAGTAGCACATTAGTCGCATCGATCGCAAAAGTTGTGCAATTTTTGAAAACAGACAATCGAAATTGCAAACCCCTCTGCGACAATGTGCGATCCATGGCGACTGAGAGATACTTTTAGCGATCATGGGGACCTTCACAAGACTTCAGTGCGATGTCATTAGGAGTGAATGAGAGTGTGCACGAGCGGGGGGCACAAATCGGTCGCAGTGAGGTCGTATGCTCGGTGGAATGGGGGTATAAGAGAGTTGAGCTTCTAGTCTCTGACTAAGCAAAAGTATTTTTTCGACAAATGCCTGTCTTAATCAAGGGGACACTTTCTAGGAACCTGGCCAATGTCAGATCCACGAGAGGGAAACACACATCCATTATTCTACAGGTAGCCTGTCTCTTTTAATATGGGTACGATAATAATAATAATAATAATAATGTGGATATTTATATGGCGCCTTTTCCACGTCCTAAGACATGCTCAAAGCGCTTACCTACATCATTACCCTGAGGGAAGTGTACTTTCAAAGCTGCTACTTAGCGCTATGTGAGACCATAGAGGTCCGCACATCCCTATATTCAGGTACCCATCTTAACAGCTGGGTGGACTGAGTGCAATGTGAATGAAGTGCCTTGCCTAAGGACACAACACAGTTTTGGACCCAGGTCACAAATTGTTGGTGTCGAACCAAGAGTTGTTGGTCCGTAAGGTAACTTTCATTAAACTGGGGTATGTTTAATCTATAGAAAAGTTTTAAAAAACACAATGAAAACTACACAATTTACCCTCTCTTTCCACAATAATGACTCAAATTATATATTCTCCTGCCACGCTCCCGTGTTACCAGTCGGTCATATTTCTCATTTCTTCCTGTATCTCCTAGCGGTGAAATTTGTGGAACGGGAGTTTCCTAATTTCTTTCCAGTCATTCATCTTCTTATATCTTCGATTGCCATGTCACTTTGGGCATATGTGCATACGTCACAAACAAAGGAACTCCAGTTTTCAACGGTTTTAGACAACATGCTAAATTATATAGCAACATTTCATTTGATTGAAACCAATCAGGATTCTCTTCTAGTGAGGAACAAAAGCTTTATTGAGTGAGTGACAAGTACCCAGACTTGTCTTTATACTGGTGTCTATTTCTTAATTTGCACCACAGATGTATGTCCATGGAATGTTAAGATTACTCTATAGTTATTAGAGAATGTCAGTCATAATCATGAGTTTGTGATAGAGTAGGTTTCCGTCTGGTCTACTAACTCCTGGATATACAGACACTAGGTATTTATTACTCATCTATTGTTACCAGTAACAAGCAACATATATCTCCAGTCTGAGTATCATTATGGGAACCATACCTGTACACTATCATCATTATTCTATATTCAGCATTTTGGATTAAACTTTTCTTAAAGTTGGCAAGTAATAATTGAAATTTGAATACACATATGGACGTCTGACCATAGTTCACACACAGCTTTAACAACATTATAAAAAGGGCATCAATCATTTATCAACAAAATGTAAAATTGACAAATATTTGTCAATGATGTTTTTTTCTTCCTGATACTCTTACTTCACTGTCTGCTGTCTGTGTTCACTATGTATTATGTAAATCAATTTTGCACATACTAGGAGAGGGCATTTTAAGTTGGATAAATTGTCCCCAATCCTTTTCTTGTGAATAAAATATGTTTAAACCAAACTAAAAAGGGCCAGAATCTTCAGGGAAGAACATAAACCTGTTGATCGGTTAAACGGTCAACATGATAATTTTAAATTTCATTTTTGAAAAGGGAAAATCATTTCCACAGTCATAAATTAGGAGAACACTTGTAAATATGAGTTGACTAGTGAACACTTTCTTCAAATGTTTGTGAAGAGTCACTTACAAAAGGTGCCATGAAAAGATTTGGTCAGGAAATGCCTATATGCAAGTCTAGTGAAAAATGATTAATTATTTAAAAGAATCTACTAAATAATCAAAAAACTTTCTAATAATACAAACCAGAAAGAGACATGCTATAAAAACATAGCTATTGAAAGTGAATAGCAATGGACTCTGTAGCTTATAAGGGTTTATAAGCAGAGTTTGATGGTTCATATCATCAAATACACATAATAATTTTTTTATGCATGATCAAAGAAAAACCATCTACAAATTGATTGGTGATTTACCTCATGAGAAAAATAATGACAAGCAATATTTTTAATACATTTTATTTATGTCATTTTCACGCAATACATTAACAGTCCACTCCCATGATTGTCACATATTATTACAACTTGTCTTTTATAAAAAATAATCCTAATCAATAGCATTTAGACCAAGTGGAAATAACATTCAAATACATCTTCCCACACATGGCCTATTCTTAAGCCAGCCACAATGGGTTGCTTAGATACATCTTGCTGCATTTCCTGTACTTTTCCGTGCTTGCGACTGATTGTAAAAGTCCAATGAGATATCATATGAGAATTGCAAATTTTTGAAGAGGGCGCTGTATTCAAAACACAAAACTCGAATATTGACTGGTTGGCAGCAAGGTTTAAATAAGCCAGTGATAGAAACTGGAGCAACTTAAAGCCATGCGGGGGAAGATGATTCAACTATGGTGAAGCTGCCACATGAAAGGTATGTTCCCAATACAAGCAATACTCAGCTAACTCAACCAAATAATACTGGGATGATAATTTTTTGGTATTGGTTAACTGAGCCTGCGTTTTGGAAGCTCTCACTTAGCTTGAATTACAGATGTAATAACTAAAGATAAGGTTAAAGAATACAGGCCCTGGGATCATTTCTTTCAAATACGTTGAAGCTGTCACATGAAGGGGGACAGATGGTGTCCACTCAACTCATTCAATACAAATTTCTTGGATGAGAAATTTTGTGGTTTACTTAACTGGGCCTACAATTTTAATGAGTTATAATGACCATAAACCAGTTTAATGTATGTCACAGAGAAGTTGAAATCTGTTCTTGGTTTGATCAGAAAATTGTTCCATGATATGGAATATTTCAATTTGTGACAAAAAACAATCGAAATTTTTATTACAACCTAAAACAGGACACCATTTTTCTAGGCTGGAAATCATTTGAGTGACTCCAACTTTCCGGTTGTCTACTTTAATTACTATCATAGACAAACTACACAGTATATAAAGAAATTCTTAAAGAAATCTACATATTGATTGATTACAAACATTCTTACTTCTTAATTAGATATATGATATGCAACATATTGATTGTAATTTCTTGAGTAAGAATGAAGCATGCAATGCAAACAATACAATACTGATTTGTCTAATACAAATTGCATATTTGATACAGATTTGTTCTCCTTTTGTGCGCTTCATATAACATACAAAAGAAATAACGTCATATCCACATGTTTAATATATACATACCATCCCCCAAATATGCTTAAACTATGCGGTTATTAATAGAGACCATTTCATGAAGAATATCTTGATTCTCATTGACTTGTAAAATGGTAAAAAAGGGCCATTCTGGTTTACTGTTAATTCCGCATGAAGCGTTTTGGATAAATTGACAAAATTCACACTATTGGAAAGCAAAACATCAAACGTATTTTATTCTAAACTTGTTATTTAATAACGGGCCAAGATATTTTTCACCTAATTGTGAAGAGAAACAAGATAATTTTCAAGTGGCCTGGCAATTAATAACATATAAATAGCTATCCATCTAATAATACTAATTTTCTGTGTTCAAACAATCCAATCACCTTTCCTAATTCTTTACATGTATTTCACAACTATTCAGTTAACACCAATATATTGCATTTTATCTTTAAGGCATTTGAATCATGGACATAATAGTTTGAAAATATGGTAACTTTATCAATTATAGAAAATATATATTAATAGGATTAAAAAAAATCATACTTTCATCCCTTACAAAAACCGACTTGAACAAAAGATAATTTAAACTTTTACATGAAAATCACAACCATTCAGATCCCTCCATTGAATTGTTTTATATTGTATTCATATCAAGGCATTTGAATCATTGACATAAGGAAATTGGATAATATTAAATAGATCATACACTCATCCTTTATCAAACAGACTTAAATAGCAAGATAATTGAAACTTTTCACAACAGCCATCCTGCTTTATAGTTATATTTGAAACCATATAGCCCCTTCAATACCCTGTTATCAAGAGGGAGGCCTACAGGATTTTTCTTTAGATTGGCTGTGCCTTATGGGTGTATAATAATATATAAATTGCCAATGAAATAACTTACATCTAGCAATAGCAGTAAAAGTAACTGGATGACTAATCTGTTGACATATTTGCTTCAAACATTATTATCTCAACTGGAAAAAAAATTCAATGACCAGTGGTCAGTTACAGAAGGCATGTCTCGACAGATTTTAGGGTAATGATCGAGCTCAGTTCAAATAAACTTTTGTAGCAGGATGCTTTATGGCAAATCAACAACTGGAATGTGACTACATTTTAGTGAATCAAACTCCGAACTTTTAAAAGTTTTTGTACAGCTAGGTTCCATTGACTGCTTAACCTGTCAAATATTGAAAATGATATGATGGCTGTGTTGATTTTTTCTCATATCCATGATACTTGTATTATCTTTTTATTTCAGTTTAGATAGTTTTTACCTAAAAGCTGTGTATTCTAAGCTCAAAAACAGTAAATCCAAAGTCGTTGACTTACGTAATTTTACCTTTGACTTACCAAAACTATCATAAAATATCAATGACTTTCCTTATTTCTAAACAATTATCAACTAAAGAAGCTTTAAATTCAGCCTTGCGTCTGGAACAAAGTACAAATCCTCCTGTAAGTTCTTGAATTATTTTCTCTAAAAGAGTAAATAAAATTTACTCTAAAAGAGTAAATAAACCCAGGTTTTGATGAAGTTTCAATGAAGTTTCCTAATTCTAAAAATATTGTTCTATTTTCATATTTGTTCCTATGTTGGTTTAGAAACATATCAAAATCATATTATATACAATGACTAAGAAAATAATCTTAACATAACAATCATAAGGAAACACATAACATCCACCTTTTTTTTTTTTACGTTTAAATACTGTATAAAAAATCCATGAACACCTCTCTAGGCATATAAGACTATGCACTCAGTTATATCAGATCAGTAGATAATGAGAAGTTAGTCGCTGGTTCACATCTGTAAAGCAGGAAGGATCTTCCCTGTGCAAGATCCGAACCCAACACGATATCCTGAACCTTCACAGTAACCTGAAAACAAGCATTTGATGGAACTACATCCTACATCCTACAAACAAGGAGCAAATAATTGTTTTAGATATTTAGCACAGAGGAAATTTTTACATAATGTGTATCAAAGTGATAAGTTGAGGGGGGACTAATGAATTTCAGCATCTGATGATGTTAGTTATATAGAACAATCTTATACAAGTTTTACTGTAAATAAACTAAATTTTACAATATTACAATTCAAGTAAAGTAACTAAAGACATTTCATTAGAAAAAGACTTAACTGTTAGACTGTATGTCTCTTTTAAGAAATCAATGTATCAAACTTCTGTTCAAAGGGAGGTAACTCCAGTTATGTGGTCTAATATTGTCAGCTGGAACCCAATTTTCTTTATATTACTTAAAATAAGACAAAGGGAGATAACTCTTACCAATGTTCATTATTGAAAAATCAGAGAATGAAGATCTTCACTAAAAACTATGCAAAATACAGCATTAGTAAAGGATGCAATTAAGAGAACATTCAAGAATGATCATCTAGTATTCCTACCAGTTAGAATAGCCTCATCTCCATCTTGTAGGAATTTGCGACTGACTCCATTTCCCATGTCGATTGGCTTTGTACCCTTCCAACACAGCTCCAGGAAACTACCATAGCTTTCAGGTGACTGAAAATATGTAGATTCAAATGCATTTATAAATCATATATCATTTAAACTCTTACCTATTCCCCTTCTGTTGACACTGTTAATAAAATTTCAGAGTTTAAACATTTACTATTTATTTTCATACAATTCCCATTTAATATGCTGTTACTAAGTAAAAAAAGACAAAAAAAGACTTGACAAGATTAAAGAGATAATCTCATTGGCATATATATATTTTGCGGAAACTAAATAACGAGTGTGCATTTAAGTTTTAGTAATAGACCCGTCTTTCGTACATAATTATTTCACAATATACTTAAGTAATATTTTGGTTGATCAAAATTGTTCAATGCTTGCAGAAGTATCTAAGTAAGTCATAGGCAAGGCTAGAAAAGACAAGCACCCCTGACCTCTCCACTGATAGTGCCGGAAGCCATCAGATCCCCAGGGTTGACGTTACACCCAGTGACGGTGTGGTGAGCCAGCTGCTGCTTCATACTCCAGTACACATTCTGGAAACATGGACAGAAAATAGACTAACTTAGAGAATAAGGTTCAAATTTAACTTGAGCTTTGGCTTAGTACATATTGCAGTAAAGAACCCTTTGTTTACTACATTTTCAAGTCATACCAAGAATGCACAAAACTAAATTCACAAGAAAAATGTTTTTCTTTAACTTAAAATGTAACTAAAAGATGATAAAATTCAAAATAAATATAAATTTGTTGTACTGTATAAACCAAAAAGATAAAAAAAATATAAAAGCACTTAAAAAGATGCACATAAAATGTAAAGAGAAACTTTTTTCCTTAATGTTTGTTACTTATTACAGACGTCATTTTGCAAACAGTTTTCTCAGTTGTAGATGAAGGAAGATATTCTACTTATAGTTAGGGAAATGGTGTGAAGCACCACCTGGGCATATTTCAGCCATTGGCAGCGGTCTTTAATTAGCATGTTAGGCTAAATTACTTATTTGAATAACAAGTGAACTATGAGAGAAAAAAACCCTGCCTGGGCCTTTTTGATGCATAAATCATCCTCATTAAGATCGAAACCGTAAGAGTTGATTCTGAAAGACAGATATCTCTTTTTGTGACAGAAGGATGGACACACGCTGCCAAGACACAAACCATTGGCTTTTATAAAACAACTCAACTGAATCATTTTCCCCAACCCTACCTTGAAGTTACTTTTGGCAACAGATTTTACTTCAGGAAGGTCATGACCTGTAAGAGAAAAATTCCACCATTAAGAGTAAGAACACATTCTTGAAAATTTATTTATGTATAGAATATCTCAAGACTATAGTTAAACAGGAAAATAGTATTCCATTTGAAAAGTTTTATTTGTCATAATAAAAGACTTATTTTATTCAGGGTTTTAACTTCTTTTTTTTTTTACAATTGACAACACTTTTTCATTGTCATCAAAACAGAAATAGTAAATGATTCACCATTAATTTGATCAATTTTCAAACCAAATCTATAAAAGTGCTTTGGCCTCTGTAGGCAAACAATCAAGATTTATCAAGGTTTAATTGGTGGTCATAGTTTGATTTTCGTATTTCCTAACTTGATGCCCATTTGAATCAAATAATATTATTAATGGATGAAATGAGAAAATAAATTGAAGACTTTCTCACATTTCAGGAGAACCTCCAGGTTAATGTCAAAGGAGTAGGGATCACTGTGTTGAAGGTAGGGCAGAGGAGTTGGGTCCTGAAATTAATTATTCTGTATTATTTAAGTGAACAATATGGTTTCACTATTTTTATCATTCAATTCCAAATTAAAACATGACATATGTGAGTTTTGAGTCAGTTTGTATACGCCAGATACACCTTCATGCAGATAGATAAGATCTCAAAATGTACTAAGGGAGACAACTCCATGTAGCTCACTTTTAGAGTATCAGCTTATCACATGCAAAACTGCAGTCTGATTCCCAATTGCATCATATCAAGAGACGTTTAAAGAATGGAGTTGTTGCTTCCTTGCTTGACGTGCAGCATCATATCAAGAGGTTTAAAGAATGGAGTTGTTGCTTCCTTGCTCAAAGCGCAGCATCATATCAAGAGGTTTAAAGAATGGAGTTGTTGCTTCCTTGCTCAAAGTGCAGCATCATATTGTTATTATGTCATACAAATGAAAACAATATATTGGGCCAAAACTTCCAAAGCATGCAAGTAATAGCCTCTGACTCTCTTCTTTGGACTTATGATCTCAGAATAAAGCCATTTATTTTTGTACCGATACTGAATATCTACCTTATATAACTGCGTATGAGTGAACCTTGCTCTCCTATCTCAGCCAAAAGGTTTTGTCAAAACCAGAAATCTAACATATACAAGTCAACCCCCTTCTGCTGCAATCGTGGACCCAACAGATACATGTAAGGAAGCCAAGACACTGATAAAAGGTATGCTGATGCCAGTAGCAAGACATTAGTATCCATAAAGTTGTGATCATTCTTTGTTTCCTCATCTTATATAATGGGAATTGAAGCAGGTGCAAAATGTTTTATCTTGAAGAAAAAACATCTCACCTGTTGGGCACCTGCTATTTTGAAAGGTGACAGAGCATCCATTGTGACGACCCATGGCGAGATTGATGTCCCTAAGTTTTTACCAAGGAATGGTCCCAGAGGTACATACTCCCACTTCTGGATGTCCCGTGCTGTGAATGAAATGTTATATTTTGACGATCAACCGTAAAAAAATTCAAATCATTTAATCTACAAGAATCAACACTCATTACCAAAATCATTATCTGATTTTGGCCACTGGAAAGGCCAATCCATAATAACAAATGACTCGCAAGAAAAGAGTAAATATCTCGCCTACCACTCCAGTCATTCATTAGCACCATGCCAAAGATGTGGTCCTCTGTCTGGTCCATTCTGATTGGCTCCCCGAGATTGTTTGCAGCCCCGCCCACAAAGAATGCCATCTCAAGCTCAATGTCCATCAGTTTACAGGGTCCAAACACTGGTGGCTTTGCTGAAAACAACATGGTATGATTTCAACTATATGTCTGTTGTAGACTTGTAGCTAGTGTTAGAAAATCATGAACTTCAGAGCCATGTCAATTAATATGTACTTCGAACATCAATTATTTTCCCCTACCTCCCCTGAAAGACATCCACACCGGTTTTATTAACTGACTATTTCAAGCTAAAAGCAATCCTCTCCATTTGACCCTGTTTCAGTCCTGTATTGAATGCATCACAAATGGGAGCATCTTCACAATTATGTTTTTCAAACAAAACCAGTCTGTCCTTTTAATCAAGATATCAGAACAGATGAATTAAATCTACCCTATTTCAGTCATGTATTGATAGCATCACAAAAGAGAGTACCTTCTTAAATGTTTTTTTTAAATCAAAACAAAAAAACAAAAGTTATGGACTCTTCTTGACAATCATTCCTTAAGCAGTAAAATGAGTATACTTTTAAGAAGTATTGATGATAATCTAAAGATGTGCGTAAGGGAACAATAATCTTATATCTGAAACTTTTGAAAGCCAAATAGGAGTCAGACAAAGGTGTATCTTGAGTCCATTTCTATTCTCTTTCTTTATAAATGAACTAGCAGTCCAGATTCATGAAAATTGTTCAAATGGTATTTAATTACACCCAGACATAGTGCAGTTATTTCTCATTTTATTTGCAGATGATATAATACTCTTCTCAAGCACGGTACAGGGATTACAAACAGAAATTAATGAATTGGAAAAATATTGTAAGGAATGGAAACTAACAGTAAATAGAGATAACACAAAAATAATTATTTTTAAAACTTGCTGCAAACGAAACATGGTACTATAAAGGCCAAAAGATCGAAACAACCACATCCTAAAAATAATTAGGAGTTTATTTTACAAACCATTTATCTTGGTCATTACATGTCAAAAATGCTGCAACCCAAGGAAAGAAAATATTACTAGGTATCATGAGATACATCCATATCTTGGGCGATTTACCTTTTAAAACTTTTTTAGGTTATTTGATTCTAAGATTAGCCCAATACTCCTTTATGGTTCCAAAGTTTGGGGATTTAAAATTTTGATGTTCTTGAAAGGGTTCATTTATTTGCAATATAAAAATTCTTAGGTGTGAAACCTTCTACTTCAAACGAAACGGTCTACGGCGAATGTGGCCGATTTCCACTATATGTGGAATCAAAAGTGAAAGCTATAAAATACTGGATTAAAGTATTGAATATGCCATCTTATAGATTACCAAAAAAATGTTTAATATGATGATGTTGTATGATGAAAATGGAAAATATAATTGGGTATCAGATGTTAAACATTTGTTATGTTTAGTAGGATTTGGTAATATATGGCTAGAACAATGTATAGATTCGCAATCGAATTTTCTCATGTCCTTTAAACAACGATTGCAAGATATATATCTACAAGCCTGGCTCTACAAATTATCAGTTTCAAATACATGTTTCTATTTCAGAATGTTCAAACAATCCATATGCAATGAAAATTATTTATCATTGTTGAATGTTAGGAAATTTAGAATTTCGCTTTCAAGATTTCTGCTCCTCTCATGACTTATTAATTGAAACCGGTAGGTATTGGTTTGGAAAAAGAACATAGACTATGCCAAATGTGTAATTTAAATGAAACTGAAGATGAGTATCATTTTCTTTGTGTCTGTCCAGCCTATCTCGATTTGAGGCATATGTATATCAAAAAATATTATTTTACGTATCATAATATCTATAAATTCATATAATTACTAAGCTGTTCTAGCAAAATGCATGTCGAAAATCTAGCAATGTTTCTGTACCATGCCTTTAAACATAGAACGAATGTACTCTTTACTGCCTAATGTGTGTTTACAATATGTACTATAGGCCTGTGGCCTCTTTCAGTGCAAATAAAGATTGATTGATAGCATCACAAAAGAGAGTACCTTCTTAAATGTTTTTTTAAAATCAAAACAACCTTTGACTGTCCCTTTTATCAGGATATCCAGAACATAGATAATCTAGGTAAGTTAAACATGGATAGTGGAAAAATAGAATCACAACAACAAAATCAAAGATGGTAGGTAGGCCCTTAAATGCGCTTAGAATCAATATGTCGTGACCAATTTCTAATTCAAGCTTGCTCGATTACCTGGAATTGGCTAACTCAACATTCAATTCAAATAAGGGATGGGGATTGAGCAACACTCTCAGGTAATTCCAGGAATTGGGACAGCTATATAAATCAAGGTAGGGCAAATGACATATCTGATTGGTACCTACTGTCATCTGGTCTAGTTTGACCGTTGGGACGTCTTATGGGTGTACCAGACACAACCACAGAGGATGCGCGTCCATGGTAACCAACTGGCAAGTGGGTCCTGGAGTGAAATATATTGTATTTGAAATATAAATGAGCAAGCCAATCAATTATCACTATTTTGAATGCAAAATTTGATAAATCATAAAATGTTAAGATTTAAAATCATCTATCAAATGCTTTCAAATATCATGGTAAAAAATACAGTTGAGCAGTCTAAATAGGGTAGGAAGAATTCTACTTTAAGTTTTGTAATAAATTTGCGTCAAACCAATCTGAGACCAGTTTATAGGAATAGGAACTTGTTTACAAATCCAGGACCAGCTGTTTGGTCAGATGATTGAAATGTTAAAGGCTCAAAGACCAAATTTATCATTTTTCTTTGAATCATATTAAAACAAGTTTCATGATATTGGGATGCTCAATTTCAAAATCCTTCCTGTACATGAGAAAAGCAAGATTTTCTGGATAATGACTCATTATGTTAAATACCATGACTCCTTTAAACAGGGCTACAGATAACTTTTTCGGTGCGAGTGTACATACACCTTGAATATAAAGTGGAGGTGTACTGAAACCTTTGGGGGTGTACTCACTACTTTAGTACTTGCAAAGTGTGAGCACGTTTGTATGTTGTTTATGAAGGTGTAAAGTGTAAAGTGTTGTAATCAACCAATGAAATCGCCAATGTATTACCGATGGAAACTAGCGAAGCTGTACATAATTTTAGAAGTACATTTTACAAGGTATCAATAATTGTTTGTCAAATGAACCTGAACATGAAATTATTATATTCATGAATGAGAAAATCCTTGATAAATTTAAAAATACGATACGCATGGAAATGAATGTCCAAGCGTAAACAGGCATGTATGTGCGTACATGATACGCATGGAATTCATTTTAGGGCCGTACTTAGTAATTTTATAGGCGTACATTACGCGTGTACGACCCTTATCTGTAGCCCTGTTTAAACGTACACAATACAGAGCATATGTTTCCTCCATCATCAGATGATAAAGATGTAAGCATAAATGACAAAATCTTGTGAACTTTTACCAGACAGCAGTTGTTAAAATAATCTTGCTTTCTATGTTTATTATATGCTAAGCGGCATGAGACAGAGTTTTGTCATCCTGCTATATCACCGTATATGAATCGCTCCTTTCTAACACCCTGATCTCCTTCAAGCCAAAACCCTCCTATCGCTAGCTATCTAACCAGCTTATGAGACGACTCATATTCAGCAACAGCGGCACAACCCCGATGAAAGCTACTTAATTAACAGCATTTCATTGGCTGAAAAAATAACAGGCGAGTAAAGCAATGAATATCAAGCCGCCAGCCATTGGAGGGATTTAGCCCTAAAGAGATCAGGGTATTAGGAAGGAGCGAGGGCGGATTCATATACGCTGATTTAGCAGGATATTAGAGTTTTGTCAGTTTTCATCTCCGCAGTTTTATATCACTTTCTAATCAGAGTGAAAATATCACAGAGTGGATGACATCACAAGTTCAATGTATGAGGTTACTTCTACAATCAATGCCACGTCACGGCAGTTTTTGGACATATATATATCATTACATTTTTAACCACAGAAGCTCATTATAAACAGAACATTTGCTGCGTAAAGCCTTCCCCTTTGTCACTCAATGAGAGATAAGTGACATATCACATAATACAAAAAATATTTTATTCTGTAACACTTTTAAATGCATTTTAAAGATAAGCATGTTGCAACTAACCAGTTTGGCATGAGGGCATTTTCTGGTCCTCTGAACATGACGCCGACATTGTAGGCGTGGTACTTTGAGGAATAGAAGTCTGTGTAGTCACCTGCAGAGTGGAAGGATAGTAAAGTTATCTAACTTGACAGCTGGTTCATATTGCTTTCTATGTTGAGTAAGTAGCAGAGAAAATCATATCTAATCATATAAAGTCGCAACTTGATACACAAAACATGGTAAGTGAAAAACATAACAAAGTAATGACTAATTGACAGTCCCTTCATGTAACAAAATTTATGCTGGATAACTTGAATTTCTCTAAACATATCTTTATTCTAAACAAGATCATCAGTTAAACTTACCAATTTGTGCTGGTAGATGCATTGTTGCTTGACTTTGAGGAACAAAGGCCCTGAAAACATATACGAGTAGAAGTTCATTTAAGTACAATGTCAAAATAGAGAAAGGTTAACTATCAATCTTTTAAAAAGGAACAACCATACGACCAATTCCCCAAACTGTACTTCCTTTTTGAGGATCAGAAGCAATTAACGCTTATATCGAAACAGAAAATGATGAAAACTGATGTATCTTACTGGAATGGATTTATGAGATATCCTTTAAACTCAGTTGGCAAAGCTTCATAAGTCCTGTACCTTGAAACTTAAAGCTTCTTATGAGATGGTGTTAATCTATTCATCTAATGGTCAAGATTTTAAAATCCATTTAGATTGGAGTCAGGCTAAGTGTAATGAAATTTATAAAATTCAAAACCCAGCATCATTAAGTACACAGTAAATCGTCAAAGCTATTTACTTTGCTCTCAGTTCAGCATTGTCTCGAAGAGCTGGTTCTGAAGCAGAAAGAATCTTCTGGAGAACAGCTCGCGCCTCCTGCCATGCTGCACGACTAAGGCCCATGAAACCATTTAGAGTAGGCTACAACAAAGAATCCAAACAAAATCAATGAACTGGACAAAATAGTTGTGACTATTGAACTTTTTATGATTGATTTTTTATCAGAGTGTTGATGGATACACACATTATTCATGTTTTCAAATTTCTAACTACTTATCCATTATATGAGAATGTATGTATGTATGTATTTGCTTGATGTCAGTATATATACGTATTCTTCTGTATCTATTATGTATCTGGTTTATCTACATTATCTCTCATCTTCCATCCATCCATCCATCCATCAATCCATGCATTCTTTTAATATTATCATAGAAAGTGACCAATGCAACCCAATTCAAGAATAAATATTTATGTGTTACCTGATCAAATACTCCCTGTTGACTTTTAAGATTTGGTCCATCAAAAAAATGTTTGACAACACTCAAGTCAAGGATTTGGTCTCCAATTGCCACACCTAGTCTATGTTTTGGCTGTAAAATATAGAGAGACATAAAGTTATTTAAGGAATTATAAAAGAGCACTTTAGGGATAATGTATTAAATAAAGAATCAGGTTTTATGATATAACAAAACAACATCCCATTTCAAACTTACAAATAGGCCTATTTCATCAATGAGTTACTTTTTAATGAACTTTTTAAAAAAAAATTAATAAGGAAATGAAGACATTTTGAAAGAAAATTGTATCAGGTAATGTGTTATAATGCGAAACAACATAAGTCATTAATTGAGAATTGACTATCAAAAATGTCATAACTTCTAATGTCATCACAGATGCATCAGATCAATATTTGTTTATATGAAGTGGAGGCGTGCCCAATGGCGACAGCTGATTGGTTTATCGCATGACCGAATGTTTAAGGCCAAGGTCACCGACACAAGTTTTCCACTTCTCTAACAAAAATACTCACATTGTTTCCAGTAGAAAATACCCCGTAAGGTAAATTCTGGATAGGGAAATGACTGTCGGGGCTGACATCGATGAATGACATTTTTGCTTTCAGGAGTTCAAGAATAATACCGACAATGCGAGCACTTGTTTGCAAGCGTGTGCAACTTTCGTTATCCGGAACGAAGAGAGGTAGAGCTACGTGATTTAGTTTGGAAGTATTCAAATATCTTTAAACTAATTGTTTGTAACGAAATATTGATACTTATTTCATTAGTAAAATGTTTTTTAATTATCGGGTATTATTCACTAAGTAAAAAATATTCATATATAACTAATCCAAAAAAAAGAAAATTATTCGAAACAAATCATTATTCAGGGGAAGTAACTCTGACATCTGTTCTTGAGAGCAAAGGCTAAAGAAAGTCATGTTCCGAAGATGTACATCACAAATAGCCCCGCTAATTCGCGGAGGCTGTCGTCAAA
Source organism: Phorcus lineatus (assembly GCA_921293015.1). NCBI lineage: Eukaryota > Metazoa > Mollusca > Gastropoda > Trochida > Trochidae > Phorcus > Phorcus lineatus. The sequence goes on along the minus strand of OV121081.1, from coordinate 45,844,584 downwards.
TCATCCGAAGAAGATATCACATCGATGAAGTTGCACCGATCGGTTCGCAACCAGATGTTGATTCCCCAGAGTATCAGGTAAGACCTTGTAATAATGACTCTGTAATGTGGTAAACACAAATCCCCAAATGCAGATTTTACTTAGTAACAAGTTTATCTCTGTCCATCTTTCTTTTTCCTATTCTTATATTTGTATTCAGCTGTCATAATTAAAATCAAAATTAATGGCGTATATATATTAGTCCTAACAGCAGGGGATGCTAAAAAATAATTGTGCTATATTCGAAGCCTTCGAAATGTATTGATCAGTATCCACTCTCCTTTAACTTAGCATCATTTCGCTAGAGCTGAGGTGTGACAAAAAGCATGTGAAATTCCTCCTTATGCGATCCTAGCTGATCGACAGCTTAAATCATTGAGTCAATCTGTTGATAGTATTCATTATAACACTTTGATTAGGATCCACTTAAGAAAGATAATAGTTGAAAAACCTGCATGGCGTTGCTGTATGAAATGAAAAAGCCATGCTGTTAAAAACTTCATTAAAATATCTACAGTATTTTTTACAAGCCTTTAGCTTCAAAGGTTTGTCTTGTCAAGATGAGGCAAATACTTGGATGTAAATGATATTTCTTTTGCAATTTACGTATCATACACTACGCGTATGATTGCTATTTGTTTTCTCATTGACATACTTATATGTTTTCAGGAAAATTATGTCCGTATGAAGGCTCTGGTGGACGAACTTAAAAACAATGTGGCTAAGATTGCACAAGGTAGTTAAAGGCTGAGATACATTAAAACCATATGAAATAATGAAATAAGCATTAATGTAGCCAACACAAAAGTGTTAATATGTCAGTTTAAAAGGCAAAATAATTTAAAAGCGTAATAAAATTATATTTTAAGATTTTATAAGAACATAATATACATATATAAATTTATATAAATATACATTCACATTAAGATTTCCAACCAGTCATTCCACCAGTGTATGATGTCTTTGACTTATAGCAGACAAAACATTATTTAAAGTAAAATTCATCAGAATACTATTTTAATTGTCATTTTCACAATACAAGTTTTAGAAAATTATGATTTGATACTTACAATGTTTGTTTCTTCATTTCTGACAATTGACATTTTTTTTGGAAATACCTGGATGTTTAAAATTCAAATATCTCTATTGTAGGGGGTGGAGAAAAGGCCCGTGATCGACACACATCAAGGGGGAAGATGTTGCCTAGAGACAGGATTAATACTTTACTGGACCCAGAGTAATATAACATTGTATTCAACTTTCTGAGAGCCCTTGGTGCTCTTAGAATTTGAAATAGGGAGCTTGTCTAAAAGGCTTACCATAAAATTAAACATAATGAGTAACATGTCTTGATATTCTAGATTAAAAAAGAAAACATTCTGCCACTTACATATACTTTTAATTGATAAGCGGTCTTTGGGAGCATCTAATATCATCCTTGAAAATAACTTTTGTGATAGTGAAAATGGAAAGTTTTTTTGCAATTTCCTGTTACAACCGTCATTATATTTTTTTGTACACAATAGTTTATAAATGTTTTGATTTAACAAAATCAATATTGAAGCTTGATTGGTTACCCTTCAAAATTTATTGACAGATAGAAAAGTGAGAGACTTAGAAAATAAAACAAGCAAGGTCTGTAATCGGTTTATAAAACCTGATGAATAAGCATGAAAAGTTACCAGTTTATAAGTTTGATTTTGTCATATATAGACAAACTTCCAAAAGTTACCAGACAGGCCCAAAATTAACTTGCTGGCGTACATGCAGGCCTTATTTCATACACCTTTTGCAACTTACAACATTGCATTTTATTTTTCATGTGTTAGCTTTATTTTGTTGAGATGACAGTTTAAAGGGTAAAATGGTTTGTGAAATGGGTTCTATTGATTTACAACTTTCATATGGTAAAGCTGTGGTGTTTCTGTGTAGATGCTAACATAGGTATCAAGCAAATGGAGGAAGATGTGCAAAAAAATATATTTGGCAAATGTTATTTAATAATTTCTAATGATCATAAGAATCTTTACTTTCCATCCAGATCCCCATTCCTGGAGATGAGTCAGCTGGCAGGACATAACCTGTATAAAGGGGAGGAAGTGCCGGCAGGCGGGATAATTACTGGCATCGGCAGAGTGGCCGGGTACGTGCAACAAAATCTTCTCACAAGGCCTAACTTGTGCCAAGCTCCCTCACTTGATGAGTCAAACTCTGCTGTTATTGTCACTTTTTCTTGGTTCCTCAGGGTGCTGCACCTTTGCTTGATTGTCCAATCAGAAAGAGATTGTCAACAAGCGTCTGTGAGAGTGCAGAAGTCAACGCACAAATAGTGTCAAATGGCAAAAAAGCGTAAAATAAGAGAAAATGGCAAAAAAGCGTAAAATAAGAGAAGTTAATTCGCAGCCAAAAAACAGGCTTTGGGCTGAAGGTGGAATTTCAATTTGTACAAATTTATATTATGCATTCAATAAAAACTCAGAACGTGAGTTTCATTGTTAATCAATGCATTGCTGAAATGCACTTTGGTGCATCAAGACTATGTCCTGCAACTATTTTTGCATACTATTTTTGATTTCTCAAAGTAAGGGACACAAAATGAAATATTTATATATAATGATAATATAATTTATACATTAAAAAAGTCAAATTGCAATTGGTTTGGATTTAAAAGTCAGTGGTAAATTAAAAGAAAAAAAATAATTTTAAGGCTCATCAAAGATCACTAGAAACCCTTTGTTGATTTTTCTAAGTGATTTTAAAAATCCTCATTTAATCATATTATATTATTATTCATTATTTTGAAGATTTTAATATCAACTGAGGCTTTCTTTATAATCAAATGATTGTATTGTTTTCAGTGTTGAGTGTATGGTGGTAGCAAATGACCCCACAGTGAAGGCAGGCTCATACTATCCCATCACAGTGAAGAAACATCTACGTGCTCAGGAAATTGCCCAGACCAACTATCTACCTTGTATATATCTAGGTAACAAACCATTTCATCTTTACTCCAGGCTGATTGAAGTCAACTCTGTTCTGAGGAATAAACATTGCCTCTCTTTATCTGTTATGGTTTCTTCTACATAAGGTCTGATTACACATGTATTAGGTGGATGTTCTGACACAAGTTTTATACGGGCAGTTATAAGATTACTCTCAAACCAAAGCTTTTTGTATAAATTGCTGTTAGGAATGCCTACATTTCATCTACATCTTACAAATGTCATGGACGTACACAAAACACTTACTTTAGAGGCTTTGTGATCTACATTTAGCGGACACCAGAATGCACCTACCACGGCTGTCCTCAGACACAAACATCTAATGAGTGCACATCCTGGTAGAGGCAATATTTGTAAATCGTGGTCAAAATGTTAGTTTAAAATATTATTTTTTAAAATGTGTGTTTTAACACAAATAATTGATATTGAAAAGCAAAATTCAATATGTTGTGTCTTCAGATATTTAGAAGTTTACATCCTCATCGTTATTGATGATTTATTTCAGTTGACTCTGGTGGTGCTAATCTTCCACGGCAAGATGAGGTCTTTCCTGACAAAGAACATTTTGGTCGCATTTTCTTTAACCAGGCAAACATGTCATCGTTAGGTATACCTCAGGTAGGAATATATCATGAAAATGATTTTGTGTGAAATAAAGAGTTGAATTCTGAAAGTATAAATTTCAAAGGTGTCAAAATTGCACTTCATACAGTGAAGTTTGAATGGAAAATTTGTACTTTATTGCCACACCTTCACTTCAACCCACCTCATCCCACCTCACCTCAACTAACCTCATTGTTGATTTTCACCTCATCACAACTGTCATGCTTCATCTCACCTAACCTCATCCCATCTTACTTCATCACACTAATCAATCACATCTATTTCAGACCCTTATCTCATGTCTTCAAAAACCCTCCATATCTTTGCTCTACAACTATTAACCTTATTGAAACTCACCTTACCTAAACTCTACCAAATAACACTCTCAGTATCTACGTCACTTTACTAGCTCACCTTGTTGTTATACCATGCCTTGCTCACATTAGCACACCACAGTTCATCTCATCACACCTGCCGTAACTTATTTCATTTCAACAATCCAACTGCAACTTACCTCACCTAACCTCACCCCTCACCTCACCAGACCTCACCACACCACACCTTACCTCACCTCTTCTCGCTTCACTTCAACTCGCCTCACCTCACCACAACTTACCTCCCTTGACTCATTATGTCCCTCTCAAAGCTTTGCGGGAGACATAATGTTTTCAGTTCCGTCATTGATTCCGTAATTCCCAAATGCTTTCGTTTCTGGACCATATCTCAAAAACCATTCAATATTTTTTTTACGAAACTTGGTATGTAGTTAGGTCTAGTGGTGGCGTGGTGCCTTTTGCCTTTTCTGAATTTTTATTTTTTCTGGTTTCCATGGAAACAATTTGAACTTAGTGCATATAGGGGGGATACTTTTGTTTCCAGGCATTATCTCAAAATCCTTTCAAAATTTTCTTTTTGAAACTAGGTATGTGGTTAGATCTAGTGATGGAGTGGTGCCTTTTGTTACTTTGGTTACTAAATTTTAAAAATAATTTTCTGGTTTCCATGGAAACAATTTGAACTTTGTGCATATTGGGGTAGGGATATTTTCAAACCTTTATCTAAAAATCTAATAAGTCTTATTTTACTAAACCTGGTATGTGGTTAGATCTAGTGCTTGGATGGTGCCTTTTGCTACTTTGGTGATTCTTGATTTTTCATTTTACTTGGTTTTCCATGAAAACAATTTGAACTTAGTGCATATTGGGGGCTGTAGATGGTAATTATAATATTTGATGACTGTGTGAATATCAAATGTCACATTCCCTACAGTAAAGAAGTTGAAAAATATATAGAACTCATTCTTATTCACCACTGAACTTGTTATATGTTTGGTATGGAATATTTCTGGTATAATTGGCAATAAGATGATCAGGTTGGATTAAAAGTTTGGAAGGGGGACATTACTGTGCATCACATGCACATATTTCTAGTTCTACCTGACCTGACCTCACTACACCTCACCTCACCTCACCTCTTCTCGCTTCATTTTAACTCGCCTCACCTCACCACAACTTGCCTCCCTTGACTCATTCTACCTGACTTCACCTCACTTCACCGCATCTCACCCCACCTCTTCTCGCTTCATTTTAACTCGCCTCACCTCACCACAACTTGCCTCCCTTGACTCATTCTACCTGACTTCACCTCACTTCACCGCATCTCACCCCCCCTGTATCGCTTCATTTTAACTCGCCTCACCTCACCACAACTTGCCTCCCTTGACTCATTCTACCTGACTTCACCTCACTTCACCGCATCTCACCCCACCTCTTCTCGCTTCATTTTAACTCGCCTCACCTCACCACAACTTGCCTCCCTTGACTCATTCTACCTGACTTCACCTCACTTCACCGCATCTCACTTCACCACCACCTTACTGTACATACCTGTACTGAAGCTGAGCTTGTGTTGCAGGTAGCTGTAGTAATGGGAAGCTGTACTGCTGGGGGAGCATATGTTCCGGCCATGTCTGATGAAAGTATCATTGTCCGTAAACAGGGAACAATCTTCCTTGCTGGACCACCTTTGGTAAGATGTCTTGATTCAGATCAAATGTATCTAATATCGATGCTGGTGTTGCAAACTAATAAAAAAAATTGTATGTGAGAAATAAATGACATTTGTCTGTTTTTTTAATCAACCTTCATCTAATTAAATGGGCATTTATGAATTATCAACCTTATTGTTTGAAATTGCAGAAGACATTATTATTTTAGAATAAAAATTTGACAATGTCCACTGCAGGTGAAGGCAGCTACAGGAGAGGAAGTGTCTGCAGAGGATCTTGGTGGGGCAGATTTGCATTGTGGGTAAGTATCATGCACTAATTATGGCTATGCTTGATTCGTTAAAGCGACGTATAGCTTGGTCCTGGAACCGGCATACGCCGGTTCAGTAACAGGCTCGAGTTGAATCAAGTATGTTGGCGTAAACACAGGAAACAGTCATCATACCTCAGACTAGTTTAAGAATACATTTCATCCATATGATTTAAATATTTTTCAAACATTTTGAAATATGACTTATGTCCAAACCTTTCTGTTGCAATATTCAGGAAGTCGGGAGTGACAGATTACTATGCACAAGATGATCAACACGCTCTGCACCTTGCTAGACGGGTTATAGGGAACCTCAACTATGAGAAGTCACCTGGGGTAAGGTTCAAATCTACTGAGCATTGAAAAATAATCAATATTGTTTCCATCTCGTACCATGTATTTAAAAAAGGAAACCGATTTTGAGAGGGGGAGGGTCCGGGGTCCACCCTTCATATGGGCAATGTACTTATTTAGGTTTCTCCCTTTTTTAATTCTTCATTTTCTTATTTTAATTTCTCCAAGAAGGAGTTATAAAATGTTGTCAAATATAAAATTCTTTTTCAGAAGGGATCCTCCTTGGGGTACTATTGCATAAAATCTGTTTATTTTTGCTATATGACAGGTTGTGACTATTTTTAGAATAAAAAATATACAAAAACCACATTAAAAACGTGTTTCTCATATATGACCACCCTAACAGGGCCCCAAACCCTAGCGGTTGCCATAGCGCCAAGGGCCGTAACTCTATGCTCACCACTTATCAATCTGTCATTGAAGAGAGAAGACGCGTTTTTCGACTTCGAAGTTTGCTAAGTTTTTCACGGTATCTAAGAAAAAACGAGACATGGAGAAAGAAACAAATGTATGGTAACCTTTATTGCTAAACGTAGTTTAGAATAGGTTCGCATTTTTTCGCATTCCATCGCGTTGTGACTTAGGCTTTTCCCAAGCATTTCGAACCACGTGCTTCGTGCTTGCGCGGGAAAAGAGACAAACATGGCGGATTCTCGGAGATTGTTTTTCCCGACTAGGTGGAAAATAGATATCTTTCGTATGGAATCAGCTACTGTTTGGCACTTGATGTTATTCTTATTATGTATTAATAAGCATCTCTTTACGTTGATGGCGATCGTTTTCACCTGGTTGTTAATTTGATGAAAACTTTCGTTTTTTCGAGGGTCAAGCCATGTTGTTTACATGCTCTTTTTATTTCAGGCTGTGGTTGTAGTGCTTGCTTTATGAGTTGCTTTTCACTATTTATGCCGCGGCCGTTTATCTTTTAGTATCTATATATCTTAGGATTATATATTTACTTAGATTTACATATGCACTCCCCCACCCCCTCCCTTTGGTAGTTGTCAACTATCTTTCTGTTTGGCTTACAGCCGTTCAAGAAGTGCGTTGACTGTGGGTCGTCCATCCCACAAACAGATGGACACCCTAGCTGCCTTCCGTGTCTAGTGACGCAGGGGCACGACGACTCGGACTGTGCTGTTTGCAAGGCCTTTTGCAATAAGACCCGTAAGAGGAGGCAGGCAGACACCATTTTCTACAAAGGGATGCTGGAGGCGGGCGAGAGTCTGCAGGGAGTGACCCCCCCATCTAAAGCTAAGGGTGGTAAGAAGAAGGCAGTCGTGTCCCCTCCGATCCCCTCTGAAGAGAGCTCGGACTCGGAGGTGGGCACCCGGCTGTTTTCCGCTAGGGCCCTCCCAATCACCCCTACACTTGACACAATTAACTCTCTAATTAAGGGGCAAATGAAGGGCCTGATGGGGGATCTGATGTCGGAGCTCCGCAAGGAGATTCGGGCGTCAGTTCCCCCGGCGGGTCCGGATGCCAGACCGACCGGGTCCTTCGGGACCGGGGCCGGTACCGGGGCTGGGGCTAACCTGGGCAGGGGCCCGGGTGATGCCTTGAGCTTGCCGGAGCTGAGGGCCGGTCCTAGCCGGATACCTACCAGCACCATAACACGGGACCCCCCGAATGATCTCGAGACCGTCGAGAGGTCGGGGGGAACCGGCAACCGCGTCTGGACCGCGTCTGGACCGGTACTTCCGGGTCCTTCTCAGGAACGACCGGAGGTCGGCGGGTCTCGGTTCCGGATCCCCTTGCTTCCTTCGTTTGTTCCTCCCAGCAATTCTTTCGGAAACCTCGTCCGTGCAGGACTCGGAGGTGACGGAGGATTGCTCGGAGGAGGAGATGGAGGTCGGTGGGGGTGCGGAATCGGATTCTTCCGACCGCCCAATTTCCGAAGCCTTGAGGGGGGTCCGCGACAAGTTCGCGGTTGCCTTCCCTCAGCTGGTCGTTCAGGAGAAGGAGCCAGATGTGTCTGAGTTCCGTCTACCTGGTGGGGCCTTTGCCAAGCGCAAGGTCGCACAGACGCGGCTCCGCATTGTGGACAGCCTACGCACTGACGCGATTTCGCCTCTCCTGTCGGGTACCCGTACGACGTTCGACCTTCCCGAACTCAATAGGAGGTACCCTATAGGGGAGGTGGGATTTCTGGACGTGCCGGTGGTTGACGACGATGTGCTTTCCTCGGTCAACCCGGACGCCATTGGGCTTCCGGGCCGGCGGGTGCCCCCCTTTAAATACCAAGACCAGCTGCTGAAGCGTGCGTTCCGCTCCTTCGAGGAGACTATCGGAATGCGGCGCAACAGCTGCGGGTCGCGGTTCACTCTGCATACCTGGCCTCCTTGCAGGCTCAGGGTATAGTTGAGGCGAAGGGGAAGGAGCAGACCGAAGAGGTTTTGCTCCAGAGGCAATTGGCCGAGGTATCAAGTTACCTGGCTCGCGACTCTATCAGGAGCGCGTCGAGCCAGGTGATGACCGCAGTGATGGGGATGCGGAGGCTGTGGATGAGTTGCTCGTCACTCCCACAGCCGACCCAGAATGCACTGATTGCCCTCCCGTATGAACTGGGTCAAACCCTGTTCCCGGGATCGGCAACAGTCATCAAAGACTTCGCCGAACGGCTAGAGAGGGCCAAAGCCGCCAAAGGCGGCTCGGGTTCTGCCGGGAAGCGCAAGTCACCCTTGGAGAATCTCCCGGAAGGTCCGCCGGCCAAAGTCAAGCACTGGTGGAAAACTTCTCTCTACCAGGGCTCTGGCAAGGGAGGTAATCCAGGGAAGAAGGGCAAAAGCAGGAAGGGCAAGCAGCCTCAGGGCCAGCAGCCTTTTCGGGGGAAAGGGGGCTCCAACCAGGGCTCCTAATCCCTCACCTGCTCGAGCTGGGGACCTGCCAGGCGGCTGGAGTGCCGCCGGTAGCAGGAATCCAATGCCCTTGTCCAGAGATGGAGACCTGCCAGGGGGCCGGAGTGCCGCCGGTAGCAGGGATCCAGTGTCTCTGTCCAGAGCTCCCAGTAGGGGGCAGACTGGTCCACTTCCTGTCGGAATGGGAGAAAGTGACGTCCAACCCCTGGGTCCTGTCCACACTCAGGGAGGGGCATTTGCCTCTTTGGAAGCTTGGGCCACCTTCTTTTACCGGAGTGAGGCGCACCCCGGTGCCATCCTCCCCGGAGAAGGCAGAAGTCCTCCGTGCCGAGGTCGTAGCACTGCTCGACAAGGCGGCTATAGAGGTTGTTCCATTGGGCCAGGAAGAGAACGGGTATTACTCGACTTACTTCCTGGTGACCAAGAAGGACGGAGGTTACAGACCCATTTTGAATCTGAAATATCTGAACAAAATGTTGGAGGTACCATCGTTCAAGATGGAGACTCTGAGGTCAGTGATAGCATCGGTAGAGACGGGGGATTGGCTGTCGTCAATCGACCTCAAGGATGCGTACCTCCATGTCCCAATGCACCCCCAGTTCAAGCAATACCTCAGGTTTGCGTTCGACGGGGTGTGTTACCAGTTTCGTGTGCTCCCCTTCGGCATCTCCACGGCGCCAAGGGTGTTCACCAAGCTGATGCTGATTCCAGCGCAGGTCGCCAGGTCGCAGGGCAGGTGTTGTCACCCGTACCTGGACGACTGGTTGATCAGGGCCTTAACGAAGGGGCTGAATCAGGAAGCCACCCAGGGCATTTTGAATATTCTTGTCAGACTGGGCTGGATAATAAACTTGAAGAAGTCAGACCTGGACCCCACGCAAGACCTAGTGTTCTTGGGGGCTCGGTTCGACACGGCACGGGGCACGGTTTCGTTGGCCCCAGACCGTGTGGGCAAGGTGGTTCAGACCACACAGCACTTCCTGCAGTCACCAGACCACTCCGCGCGGACTTGGCTCCGTTTGCTGGGGAATATGGCGGCGACTGTGGATGTGGTCTGGAGGGCTCGGCTGAGAATGAGACCAGTCCAACAGGCTTTAGCGGGATTGTGGTCTCATGCCGAGAGCCTGGAGAGATCAGTGTCCATTCCGGAGTGGCTTACCACCCATCTGGAATGGTGGCTGAGAGAGGGGTCTGCCTCTGGACGCCTTGTCCCGGCGCATCTTGGCACCGTACGAATGGATGCTCCACCGGGAGATATTCGGGCTTATCTCCCAGTTGTACGGGTCGTTCCAGGGGGATCTGTTTGCGTCCGGAGTGACGAATCAGACACCGGTGTTCTGTTCCAGGATACCAGACCCAAAGGCTCTGGCCTCAGACGCCTTCGCAATAGACTGGACCGGCAGGGTGCTGTGGGCGTTTCCGCCTACGCCCCTGATTCCCAGGGTTCTGTTGCAGTTAGGCAGGCAGCCTCCACAGCTGTTGGTCCTCATGACACCGCTGTGGACGGCCCAGAGTTGGTTTCCGTCGGTTCTCAGATATCTGGTACAGCCTCCTTTACTGTTACCATGTCTGCCAGATCTGCTGACGCAGGAGGGGGCGCCACACCCGAATCCCAGGGTTCAGTGGGTGGCTTGGCCTCTGTCCGGAATCGCCTCCAGGAGAGCGGTATTCCTGCACGAGTTGCAGACACAATACTGGCTTCGAGGAGGGATTCAACGAACGTTCAGTACGAGGATAGATGGGCCTGCTATGCACGCTGGTGTGGCAATAGAGGGCTATTTGATCCCTTTTCTGCGGGTTTAGTGCCGGTGCTCGAGTTTTTACAGTCCCGACTGGATGATGGCTTAGCAGCCTCTACAGTCAGGGGGTACTCTACGGCCATTGCCGCATTCCACATACCGGTGGATGGAGCCCTGTTGGGTAGTCATCCGATGGTCCAGCGTTTTCTAGCAGGTGTGGACAGGATCCGACCGCCAGTGCGGAGGATCAGCCCGACTTGGGAACTGGCAAAAGTGCTTGAGTGGCTGTCAGGTCCGTCCTTTCGGGACCTTAGTACAGTTTCACTGCAGTTGCTCACATGGAAGACAGCCTTCTTGGTGGCGGTTACGTCAGGCAGGCGGGTAGGGGATATTCATGCGATGTCCTCGGATCCCGAGCTGACTGTCTTTCATAAGGACAGAGTCAGCATTAGACTGCCTGACTCGTACCGGCCGAAGGTGGATCATTCCTTCCATGTGTCGGCCCCTATTGAGCTACCGGCGATGCTTCAGCCGGCAGCGTCAGGGGTGAGGTCGGCGCAGCCCCACATCCTTGATGTGCGTCGCACCCTCAAACAGTATCTTAAGAGAACGAAGGAAATCCGTAAGGATAAGCAATTGTTCTGCTGCTATGGCGGGAATAAAGCCGGTCTCGCAGCTACGAAACAGACCATCTCCAGATGGATCGTTTCGGCAATTTGTCTGGGCTACATAAGGGGTTACAGCCCCCTGAAGGTTTAAAGGCTCATTCGGTCAGGGCGGTAGCGACCTCTAAGGCGTATACTGCGGCACTGCCCATTGAAGAGATCTGCTCCGCAGCTGTCTGGAGTCGGCCTAGCACGTTCATCAGACATTACCAGCTTGACAAGCACTCAAGTGAGCGTGCTCGGTTTGGCAAGGTGGTTCTCTCCAGTGGGCAGAGTCGTACACCCTCTAGCTGATTGAGTTTTTACGGGTTACGATGATCATGTTGGTTGTGGTACTAACGTACTAATTTTAACAACACTGCATTTTTTGGGCTCTGGCGGAAGACACCCGGTGGGTGATTCTGCGCTGGGGTGAATTACTAGACTTAAAGAATGTCCCTAGTCCCTTCTTTTGAAAGAAAGGGGGGGGGGGGGGGGGGGGGGGTATTTGGCTTAAAGTCTGTGTCTGGGCGTCTTTAGCCCTAATCAGTAGATTCCCAGGTCATCACTGCGCTCTCGAGGGCTGCGGTGTGGCAAGTCACGTGATGTGGTGAGTGTTTCTGGTTCTATTTCTTGTACGATTTATGTTGCAGACAGAATACCACTTCCAGGATATTGATCTCTGGGAGTCTGTTTTATGCAATAGTACCCCAAGGAGGATCCCTTCTGAAAAAGAATCAAACAAACCTGCAGAGGTTTCAGATTCTTATTCTGTCTGGTATGCTAGATTGATAAGTGGTGAGAATAGAGTTACGGCCCTTGGCGCTATGGCAACCGCTAGGGTTTGGGGCCCTGTTAGGGTGGTCATATATGAGAAACACGTTTTTAATGTGGTTTTTGTATATTTTTTATTCTAAAAATAGTCACAACCTGTCATATAGCAAAAATAAACAGATTTTATGCAATAGTACCCCAAGGAGGATCCTCTTCAAAGAATCTGAAACCTCTGCAGGTTTGTTCGAATTCATCAGATTTTTAAGTTGCAAATATGCAAACATGGTCATCTATACATTGTTGTATCACCAAGATGCTTTCTAGACACCATGTAAATGCCTTGACATTTAATGCATGTTTATATGTATAACGTTTTTCCTTATTTAACATTTATGACAAGCTGCATAAACATGGAAATAAAAAAGGTTAAGTGAACTCTAACATGCGAGTCCCAAATTATTAAGAATGGCCGATCCCAAATTATTCTATCACTTTATAATTCTTGATAATTGTAAATTGGTGGCTCAAAATAGTTTGGAACTTTTAAATTCATTTCACAGATGGAGACTCAGTCATTCCCAACAAAATTGTATCTTACATACATTATAAACAATGACTTCATTTTTACCTTAGGTAACAGTAGAACCACCAGAGGACCCCTTGTACCCATCTGATGAGTTGTATGGAATAGTTGGGGATAATCTCAAGAAAACTTTTGATGTTAGAGAGGTAAGTGTTAAGATGACATATATAGATATAGATATATATTAACGATATGTGTTGGTCACTCAACTGGTTGAGATGTTGTCGCATCACTCCTCTGAGCTTGATCTTACAATCTTAACCCTTTTTCCTGGAGTTCTCTGAATATTCTTTGAGAGCTTGATCTTTCAATCTTAACCCTTTGCCTGGAGTTCTCTGATTGTTCTTCAGAGCTTGATCATTAAATCTTAACCCTTTGCCTGGAGTTCTCTGATTGTTCTTCAGAGCTTGATTTTACAATCTTAACCCTTTGCCTGGAGTTATCTGATTGTTCTTCAGAGCTTGATCTTACAATCTTAACCCTTTGCCTGGAGTTCACTGATTGTTCTTCAGAGCTTGATCTTACCATCTTAATCCATTTTCCTGGAGTTCTCTGATTGTTCTTCAGAGCTTGATCTTTCAATCTTAACCCTTTGCCTGGAGTTCTCTGATTGTTCTTCAGAGCTTGATCATTAAATCTTAACCCTTTGCCTGGAGTTCTCTGATTGTTCTTCAGAGCTTGATTTTACAATCTTAACCCTTTGCCTGGAGTTCTCTGATTGTTCTTCAGAGCTTGATCTTACAATCTTAACCCTTTGCCTGGAGTTCTCTGATTGTTCTTCAGAGCTTGATCTTACCATCTTAATCCATTTTCCTGGAGTTCTCTGATTGTTCTTCAGAGCTTGATCTTTCAATCTTAACCCTTTGCCTGGAGTTCTCTGATTGTTCTTCAGAGCTTGATCATTAAATCTTAACCCTTTGCCTGGAGTTCTCTGATTGTTCTTCAGAGCTTGATCTTACCATCTTAATCCATTTTCCTGGAGTTCTCTGATTGTTCTTCAGAGCTTGATCTTTCAATCTTAACCCTTTGCCTGGAGTTCTCTGATCATTCTTCAGAGCTTGATCTTACCATCTTTATCCATTTTCCTAGAGTTCTCTGATTATTCTTTGAATTGCCAATTCTGGAGTGTTATTTTGATGAAGACTTGTGATTCCTGTAAGTGTGTCACTCAACAAGTGTTTAAATCCATCATTCTTCAAATGTCAATTTTTTTAGATATGTTAAAGAATACTTACTCAATTTTCTTTTCTGTAGGTTATAGCAAGACTTGTTGATGGCAGCAAATTTGATGAATTTAAGGCAATGTATGGAGATACCCTAATTACAGGTATGTAAATAATCAAAACATAACCAATAGATATACTGTTCCTAGAGTTTAAAGAGAAAAGGCAATGTCGAAGAACTTGTTCATTTCATCTAATAAGTATTCGGAAGAATGCATTTTCTGAAAACGGCGGATCTAACAGGGTATTTTTGAATGAAACAAAAGTCAAAAAAACATTTCACTGTTTTGACTTATCATTAGGGATTCCACAGTAAGGAAAATTTGACTCGAGTAGTCAGGGGGCCGGACTCAACTCGGACCAGAGCATGTAAAACACTTATCTTTGCACAAGAGGTCATTTAGGATGGTTGTTAAGCCTAGGTATAGTAGAGGCTAGACCTGTTTATGGTGGCCTTAGTGCCGATACAATATATCCCGATTCCAATTATATTATATATAGGCGAGACTATATATCATGAAAATATTGCAAAGGGACCAAGGGATTGTCACGATTATCGTCACAATACCATGGTCACGATACAATACGTATCCTGATTATCTACAGTTTATGAAAATAGTCATGAAAAAATTATGTTACGTCTTAGCTACAAGCCTGTAAAAATGACATTAATGGAAATCACAAAATCAGAGATTGTGAAATCGCGGTTAAAATATCAGAAATATTATTTATTTTCTGTTTGTCTAATCTTTTTGGTCTCTTAAATAGGATGGAAACTTTGTCAGCTTATATACCTTTTTGTTTGAAACAAATTATGTTAATAGTATCGGAATATATTGTTTCTTATGACGATACATCGATGAATTGTTGACCCTCACGATATAATTATCATGATATATTGTCTAAATGTGTTTTGCATATATGCACTCGTATCACATAGTAGACGATGCAAACATTGATACTATCGAAAAATCGTTACACCATTAATACACACATATGACCACTTACATGGGTTGACATGATCATGTTGACCATCTTTCTTCATACATTAAAGACAAACAGTTTCAAATTACTTAAATAAGTAACAGTGGTCTACCGTTTATGAGTTCTCAGGTCTAAGAAATACACTTGAGTCAAGCTGGAACCGACGCAGACTCAAGTACCTGTGGAAGCCCTACAAATCATAGATTGATCATTTTGAATGTTTTGCCTTCAAAAAGGAAACTAAAGATGGTTTGACATCAATCATTTCATAATCTAAGTGTTAACAATTATTGATCATGTATATGTTTTTTCAGGTTTTGCCAGACTATGGGGTTACCCTGTAGGCATCATTGGAAACAACGGTGTTTTATTCTCTGAATCTGCCCTTAAGGTAAGCTTTAGGGACATTTTCCATTATTTTGTCATACGAATTACGAACAAATCTTGGCAATGGTTTTGATTTGATAATGATAATTTAAGAAATTGTTCACGTGTTAAAACACTTCCTTTGATTTTGTTAACACTTTTTTTTTTTCAATATGAAGTATACTTATTACCATGTTAATCAATATTTGTCAAACACTTCTTGTTTTACCTAAACTAAATGAAGTTTATTTATTACTATTATTACTATTTATTAGAAATTTCTCTGAAGATAACAAGAATATTGACCCTGAATGGAGGTTACCAAATAACTCAAAAGCGTAACCTTTTTTTAAAAAAACAATATTAAAGTTCTGAGCCCTAAAATAAAATACTCTGTCATATGTAATTTTTTCTTTCAGGGTACTCATTTTATTGAACTTTGCAGTAAAAGAGGAATCCCCCTGATATTTCTTCAAAATATAACAGGTACTTTATTGGCCAAAATATTGCATTTTGTGTTGGTATTGCAAGAACTATCAAGGGTAGACAATCTGTTGACATTTTTAGAATAGTTAAAACAGTTGTCTCCCTTTGACTATAAGACTTATGTTTACCAATGTTAATTAAAAAAATCAATTGGAGATTTACAATTTTAATAAGTGATTTATGACATGAAGCCTCCCATTAAATCACACGTTTATAAACTGATCATTCAATCTATAAGAATATATAAAGATTTCAACATCCTTTGAGAGTCATTTATTGATTTGTTAATTTGAAGGAAAAACATGTTCAGTATTGCAAAAATATAACCATTAATGACATTGTAAAGAAGAAAGTGATAAACAGGAGTATTTCAATATAAATTTTGAATTTTAAAAATAATGCTAATCATGGCAATAACTTAACACTTCCTGCTCATTCAGTGTATATCACACCTTTAAGCTCCTAAATATCCAATTGCTTCTACTAGACATCTCTTGTATCGCCTTTGTATAACCATCTGGAGAGCCAGACTTAGCACAAGGGAAATAGATCTAATGAGCTATTGATTGCCATGAGTAACCAGCCTTTAACAATGAGAGAAATGCAGTGAAGGCAATCAGGAAAATGTAGGAGATCCATGATAGATATAACCTGATAGCAGAATGGAATTAATTACAAGTGATTTAACCGGATTCCTCCTCATCAGGGTTCATGGTAGGCAGAGAGGCGGAGGCCGGTGGTATCGCTAAGAACGGGGCCAAGATGGTTAATGCTGTTGCATGTGCCAAGGTTCCTAAACTGACGGTCATAATCGGTGGTTCGTATGGAGCTGGGAACTACGGCATGTGTGGAAGAGCTTACAGGTAACGCACATTTTAAATTTGAAGCATACTTTATCTTTGACTTTGTGACAAAATGTACAATGATTAAAAATGGAAACTTGTCATACAGAAACCTGCTGTTTATTTGTCCTTGTGTATAAGATTATGAGTGTATGCTCAGAGTCTAACTGGATTCTGATCATTTTAAAATTTAATCATTTCATTTGAGTTCAGTAAGATATTTTGAAATCTTTAAGTTGCAAGATTACTTTTAACATGAAAACAATCAATGTTTTATTTAATACTTCTTCATATCTGTCTAACTCATGAAAGTTTGTTGCAGCCCTAGGTTTCTGTACATGTGGCCCAATTCTCGTATATCGGTGATGGGCGGGGAACAGGCAGCCAACGTGCTCGCTCAGATTACACGAGAACAGAGACAGAGGGAGGGCAAGCCTGTATGTTCAATTCTTATCTCTCATCCTTTCATGATTAGGCTATTGTTAACATTTTTGTACGAGTAGATGACAGTGCCAGGGGAAGTGGAAGAAAATAGTGGAAATATTATTCTCAGATTTAGCTTAAAAGTTAAAAAGATATCTAGTATTTATGAAAGATATTAAAATCATATAATAAAAATGTTTCATTTATCACAAAATTTCTTTCTCATGGAGCTTAACAATTCTTTCTCATGGAATTTTACAAGTCTTTCTCATGAACCTTTACAAGTCTTTCTTACAGAGCTTTACAATTATTTCTCATGGAGCTTTACAATTCTTTCTTATGGAGCTTTACAATTCTCTCTTATGGGGCTTTACAATTCTTTCTTATGGATATTATCAAAGAAAATTCATTGTAAGATTTTCAGAGTTTATATATCTTAAATAATCTGAATCTAGGCAAATTTCCATACTAAAACCCACTCAAATTTTGGGAAAAGTGTAATAAATAGAATTAATTTCATGACAAATTGAATATGATAATATTCAATATTTTGTAAAAATTGTTTTGGTATTGGTTATTGATTTGTAGACTTTAATTCCATTCTCCTCTTTCATACAGTGGACGGATGAAGAGGAAAAGGCATTAAAAGACCCAGTTATAAAGAAGTATGAGAAAGAAGGAAGCCCATACTATGCAAGCGCGAGGTAACAATGATCAACATAGCCAATATTTACTTGTAAAGAGAATTCTTGAAATTTGAAATCTGTATATTGTTAACTTTGTGACTTTGTTAAGATAAATATGAAAAAAGTGATTTAGCTTTTTAAAATTTGGAAATGTATGAATTAGCATAATAAAGTATGTATAAATGTACAGATTATTGTCATAAAATGTATGTAAATTTTCATAATCACATCAATAAAATGAATTAATCTGAGTTAATGTTTCTAAATTTATGCAGATTTCCCTCATGAATAAAGTGTTGAAATCCTAGGTTTCTATTTCTTAGGTTGTTCGACAATAATTTGATTATTATATAATGAAGGAGAGTTGGATGTCCTGATTGTCCGAGACATACGGTCAACACAATGACCAAACATTGTGCTGACCACGGGAAACATCACACAAAGTCAACATTACAATCCAATGACCTAGAGCTAAAAATAGGAAGAGAGATGTTTTCAGTTGCTTGCTTTGGCAGTAATGGCATTGTATGTTGTCATTGATATATTGTTTACAAATATATATATGTAACTCGAACTCATCTGTTAACCAAATGAATCAACTCAACTGAAGTCAATAATTGTATAGTATTTTCTCCCTTTTGGCTTTTTGCATAACTTTGCCAATGTGTTTTTCTTCTTTCTCCAGGTTGTGGGATGACGGGGTCATAGATCCTGCTGATACACGGACAGTTCTTGGACTAAGTCTAAGTGCTGCGCTGAACGCACCCAGGAAAGAGACAGTGTTTGGAGTCTTCAGGATGTAGTGATATTTGCAGTTCCAGTGAGACAGTATTAAGGATCAAACAGTGCTAAAGGACTAACTGATATTGGGATCTCATAGGTACTCCAATTAGACATAACTAATGAGCTCAAATATTTGAATTTATTACCCATAGGGCGAAACATAAGCAGTGACATATTTTCAATATGAGCACATGTGCACATATCACTTTTACTTAGGAGAGATTGTTTCAGTGCGAGTAACCATTTTTCGCTGTCTGTGACTTCATAAAACCATTGTTTTTGACATAACTGTAGCAGGCGATGTCCAGGGAAGCTGCTCTCTTATGAATATTTTCCAGTGACTCAATGGAATGAAACTAGTAATAAAGAAATTATTACACTCTGAAATGAGTCATATGACTTCTATGAAACTCATGCAAATTTGTGTACTCGTAAACCTGATCTTCTCCAGATCATAAAAAAATGTGCACTCTTCTCCTCAAAGTCATATGACACACTTCCTCCGGTAATAATCCCTATATATCTCCCAATGTTTTACCCATGAGGTCCCTACCTTGTATATGTGTGTGTATATATAAGTATAAGAGTGTGTGACTCTAGAATGTTTTGTGTGATGTGGACTGGCTCTTTAACTTAGTCAGTTGATTTCTTGTACTCTGAAAATCATGATATTAAATTAACCTCTAAATGAGAAACTTCACATTAAATTATTACACAAGCAAATGTGTAACATTACTTTTATTAGACGATTGTTAATTATTGTACCACTCAAGCAAACACATTGGTTATCAAGTAATTTATCACATGTTTTTACATCTTGTATGACAAACTTTTGAGTTGAAATTTCAATTTAATCTATTAATTTCTGCATTTAAAGGCATGGTAAGCAACTGTAATATCCCTTTTTAGTAGTGACATTTCAGCAAATGTATACCATAAAAGATGAAAAAATACATGAACAAAAGTTGAAGTAATGTGTAATGGTTGTAGAGAAAATTATTACACCACATGTTTTACTTATTAAGGTTATAATTCTTAAATAGTGCCCTATGGTAACCAATACAGTTTACAAAGTATTATTCCTGCAATTTAAACATCTCAATAATTGTTAGATGCCTAATTTCTGACGGTATCATATTTTGAAAAGGGCTTTTAAGGGGCAGTAGCACATTTTTTTAAAGAGTTGTTTCTTAGGATTTTCCGTAACAAACATTAGTCCATGCCAAATATATAATCTTATGAGGGTCAAAATGTCTCATTTACTCAACATGAGGAATTAATCAATTATCAAGCAAAAACTACTGCTGGCCATCTTTGTGTGAACACCTTATTTAGCTTTAGTGATTGTACATTAGTTTTATAACTGCTTCTTTTAGTTAGGGAATATTGTCTTGCAATTGGAAACGTTTTTTGTAGGATCACTTTATTTCTCTAAAACAATATGCTACTGCCTCTTTTTAACAACTTTCCCGAAGTGTAATTTTCTCAATTTAATTCCATAACCAATTTTTAAACATATTCCTGCCCTTCAAAAAGTT
Source organism: Phorcus lineatus (assembly GCA_921293015.1). Classification (NCBI taxonomy): domain Eukaryota; kingdom Metazoa; phylum Mollusca; class Gastropoda; order Trochida; family Trochidae; genus Phorcus; species Phorcus lineatus. The sequence goes on along the minus strand of OV121081.1, from coordinate 45,824,339 downwards.
ACAAGGTTATGGCTGTTAGGCAGGTGTAAAATTCACAGTATGTTGTATTAAGTCAAACCTTAAACAGATCTAGTCACATAACTCAAGACAGAAAAGATACAGTTGAAGATACTCCAAATGAACATTTTCAGTTATGGTTGAAATGCTTTCATTACAAAATATCCTCAGGGCAATTGCATTTTCAACAACTTTTATAGATATTTTTCATCTCGATCAATATTCTATGTAAAAATGGATTTCAGAGTTTCTTTAAATTTGACTTTTAACATTAATATTATCATTTTCCTATGCATACTGCTACATCAGCAGTTTTGATTCTGCAGAGCTCTTACAATATCCTGATACCTATCAGGCCAAATGCCTTTTATTACCTACGAGGGCAATAATATCAGGGTTTTTATTTTTCATATGATGCAAAATATAACAATTTCATTGTGAAGTCACGTCAAAAAGAATGCTTTGGTGTCACAGTTTGCCAATGACGTTGTGTTCTAAATGCAACTATGCCTATGCTTGAATGTTGAACTTAATTTCTCGACTTTGGTAATAAACAGAAATTCATATTCGTGCTCATGACATAATGTTTAGGGCACTCATGCCTTATATCAGTATGTCCATCGCTCGGGAAACACTAATATTAAGCACTTGTGTCGTAAACATATGTCATGGACACTCATATAATTTTCTCTATGTATTGCCAATTTGCATCTTTTCATGGCTATGTTTTGTATGCAACTTTTTCAATCAATGAAATGTCATTATGCAAGGAGCTTAATGCAAAACACACAACCTTCTCAGACTTGTTGTCCGGAGAGTTCTGGTTTTGCTAGATGCCGTTCATTTCATTGGCTGGTTCTATACAGAGTGATCAAGGAATTTGGCCAGAGAGATATCAAGGTGCTGAAAGAGTTCTTCTGTGAATTTAGTTACACTGATTTAGTAAGATGTTTCTTATGATCAAATTTTGAAGGTACAAACCTTTTTCCTATATCAATATTTCAGTTTTCCGTTTGACATTTTTCAAAAATGTCTTACGATTCATTGTATAGAATGTCATTGTGTGTAAAATATATGTGTAAATTATGTGTGTAGATGGGAATGATAGATGAAACATGAACAGTGTGAGATATAAATTTGACTTTGTTTTTATTTATCACATGTTTTATTTATCACAGTTATAGGTTCTGTAAAATTCTTTTCAAACAGAACAAGTTTGCGCAACGAACCTTTACAACTATAGAAGGAAGCAGTTGAGTGATTACTGGAGATTGATGATTTTTGAGTGATGACTAGTTAAACACTCAAAATAAGCCAGTGGGGGATTCATGGGGTTCTTCAACATGGAAATTCTTTACTATAAATCACCCATGAGAAGGGTAAACCCCTAGGATGAACCCCCTTTTTGCATGGGTGAACTTCCCCCCTTTCAAATCCCTGAATCTACCAATGCAACAATATTGAAAAAAAGTCAATTTCTTTGATGTTTTTCCTAGTACCTCTACTGAAGTCTCTGAACTTCCAACTCTGAATGGTCTGTTGGAAGAGGGGGAACGCCAGAATATGGAATAAAACTTTCCAGATCAGGATAATTTAGATAAGCACGAAGTAACCGTGGCAACTGAAGTTGTTTCATTCCTTCTGCTAGTCTTTCTCCAAGATTTTGCCTAATGGCAGCTCGACATAACCGTTTAAGACTTGGAACTTCATAAATAAGGTACAACAATTGTTCCAAGTCTTCAGCAGACATTGTGGACGTAACTGGCAGATTCTGAATCCACTGAAGATCATAGTCAGTCATGGAGTATCCCGAAAGCAACAACATCTTCGCAATGTTGTATTGTCCTTGCTTGATGGCTGCCTTGAAAGCTGAGAGTCCATTCCTACAAGGCTTGTTAACATCACATCCTGCACGAATAAGAAGGCTGACAATCCGTGGGTTACATTTAAAGATGGCCGCTATGAGAGGAGGGACTCCATAGTGATCGCCCAGGTTGACGTCTGCTCCAGATATGAGCAATCTCTTAATGATGTCAATGTGTCCACATTCTATAGCCTTGATTAGGGCCGTCCTGGCCTCCTCATTCTCCATACTTAGAGCATTCACATTGCACCCGTAGCTGAGGAGAACCTCCAGAGCCTGTGGTTATCATAACATAAAGTTCTTACATATTAATGTGGTAATATTAATTTTCTTTAAAAATTTCCTTCAAAAAATGATACAAGGATGTGAATATTTTGAAGGGAAATCAGATGAGGAAACGTCAAGGGAAAAGAGCAACATTGCATTTACCTAGAAAAATAATACTTAGTAGTGATTTTCAGTATATTGATTTACATCCAATAATAAATTTGCTCAGAGAATATGCATAATAGTTTTAAGTTTTTAATATATATTAAGTAACGATGTTTCTTGAGATTTAACAATGTCTCTATGGTTGAATTCAGATACATCAAAACATTTTCAGTCAAAATTATCAAAGACCAACCGGTATTGTTATAGATATTGTAAAAACAATCTAAACGAACAGACATTTGCAGAACTGGTATAAAATTATTTTAGTTGAGTACAGACCTCCAGGTTGTTTTTGATACAAGCATGATGGATGGGTGCCCGATGGTTCTCCCCGCTGACTGCGTCCACGTCCGCCCCATGTGCTATGAGCACCTCAAGAATTTCAGCCTCTCCCCTGAAAGCTGCCAGGTGGATTGGACACGCCCCTCTCACACCTTTAGTGGCATTCACATCTGCGCCTACGTCCAGCAGCATCTGTAAACATACCAAAGCGCCAAGACATAGTTCGAGGGGTAAGCCTGAAAGTCTGTAAACACATCTACATAGACTTAGTGTGAGAGGCTAACCAGAAAATTGCGCAGCATCTGTACACAACATGTTCATATGAAAAGTAAGAGGGGAGATGTGAGCTTGAAAAATTTCCAGAGTTAGGAATAATTTTTAACCAATCGGGTTTAAGACATCCATATCGGTTTATGATATGGGCCGTTTTCCATTTTGCATAGTCTATAAACTTCACATTTTCAATTACCTGAACAATGTCAGGGTATCCCTTCAAGCAGGCGAGATGTAGGGGCGTCTCTTTAGCATTGCTTACTGCATGAACATCCGCCCCAGCTCGCAACAGCTCTGCGACAATCTCACTGTAACCTTGGTATACAGCTTCAAGGAGAGGAGTATAGCCTGCAATAGATGAAGACTAAAGGATCAGAGCAACTTCACTCGTCACTGGCTAATTCCAGCCTTGCTGCATTGTGTCAAAGTTCATAGGTTGAGTGCAGCAGATTTCCAATCAATTTCTGCTGCAGTAGGCTAAAGAGCTGTCACTAAAAATGCAGCAAAGCTTTGATTAGCCACTGATATTCTTTTGAATTTTTTATTTTGTTGCCAATTTTGATCGAGAAGATCAAAACTGTGTTGTCCCAATTCAAATCTTGCATATAATCCTCTGAGTTTGCAATGTGTATCAAGATTAATCTTTAAATTAAAGAATATTATTGTTAACCATGTTGAAAATGATTAAATCTTGGTAAAATATTGCAACTAAAAACCTTTGGACAGTTTCAGGGGATATAACTGGCAGATCCAGAAATTTTGACAACAAATCCAAAAAAGATTTTTTGTCGATCCGTCACTAATATAGAGCCCTTCTGCTCATTCAGTTACCAGTAATTTTATTCAACATTGATTCAAAATATTTCATGAAATAATGAATTGTTCTTACACTTACCATTGAAGCGTTTATGTTTGAGACTAGCACCAGCCTGTATAAGATAATGTACTAGCTCAGTATTGTTGTTCCTTATAGCAACAAACAATGGTGACTTCAGGAATCGGTCCAGAGCGTTCACATTACACCCATTTCTGATTAACAAGGAGGCAATACTGTTTTGTCCAAATTCTGCAGCGATTCCTTGAATTCGAAAAATACTTTTCAATATTTTTTCCAGTAAGGCAATTACTAAGAAGAGTTTTCAAAGTCAAACAATGAAATAATTTGAAGGTGTAAAGATGAAGTTTTCCTGAAAGAAATTTAACACAATAAAGATTGTGATTCTTACTTTAAAATGTTTGCAATCAACCTAGCAAGTGCCCATTTCCTATTGAGTGACTTCAAATGGTGTTTGATCTGCCATCTCTTTTTTTTGGTAAAAAAACTGGTGTATTTTAGTTAATTTTAGACACATAAAAATATATTATATGTGGTTTTGATGGAATATTAAAGAAATATGTATAAAATGTAATGTCCCTTGAAATTCATTTCAATATGAGAAACTCCAATACAGCCATCTCTTTACCACATAACTAACAATTTTTAAGCATTTTTATAAATGGAAATAAAAATTTATTGTTATGCAATTTTTGACATGTGTACACTTTGAAATGAAAGAACTTCCTGTATTTTGTATAATTACAAAAGGTATTCACCAATAGGGGATTGAAACTCAATTGTTGAATTCACATCAACCCCGTCAGTCAAATACTTTTCAACAATGTCAGCGTGACCTTGACGCACAGCTTCATGTAGTCCAAGGACATTATCTTCTTGCATTACCTTCAATTTGGCAACAACAAAAAAGAGATAAGTAAGTTCAGGGCTCCAGATAAGATGCGAACTGTGTAATATACCCACGGGGTATTCAGATAGGCGCATTATAAATTAAATCAATAAGTGACAGATCCGCACATTACTTCCCAGAATACGAGTCAGATATTTGTTTACAGGAGTGATCATGACCTGTCAAAACAAAGTTTCATTTCTACATGTCTGATCTTTATATCTCCAATAGTAGCCAACTTGATGCCAACCTGTTTGAAAACAGATATTTTTCATTTGGTAATTTTACTCCTCCATATTTATTTTGAGGAGTGAAATACCCCTGAATCCAAATAATTATCTGGAGCCCTGAAGTTTCTATCAAAATAGAAAACATAGCGGAAAAAAATAAAATGATAAATTGGTTAAATACAAATAAAAACTAGTCTCTGTTACTTCTAATACACTCTATAACATATTTTTTCACACATCATGAGCATTTTCTTCCATTTTAAACCTCCAACTCAAGTCAATTAGTCATTTATGATTTATATCCATGTATTTCTAATTTAATTATTTGATGCCATATATATTGTTAAAATGGAAATCATATTGTGATTATTGTATTGCACAGTTTATATAAATTTAGGTATATAACAATAATAATGCACATGCCTAAGTTTTATGCAGACAGTATAGTGTGCACATATGGTGTCAAATTTTAGTGTGGTATTATATAGGTACTATATATATATAATTGACTTGTCATTTTGTCAAAGCATTGCTTGATGAGACCCCCCCCCCCCCTTAAAATAGGTAATTAGGTGAAAAATCCTGGAAACTCGATTCAGTCCACAAAAATGGGAAAAATTTCTTGATGATGAAGATTATCAGTTTTGCATTGAGAAAGTAGTTTATTCTTCCCAAGCAAATAATTCATCCTTTCCATTGACCGTTCCTGAAAATTGTCGATGTTTTGCTCCTTTTACACATAATCTGACCCCGGCTACTTGGCAGCTAAAAGGCTGATGATAACGTACGGTTGTGTTTCTATACACTTCCAAACAGGCTATATAACTTTCTTCAAGTCTTGACCCGGAAACAAAATATTCGACTAACGAATGTACATGTTTACATCCGAGTTCAAGGACGTTTGACCCATTCGGGGGGGAATCTCTTTAATTCTATATGATTTAGATGACAATAACATGTTTCATTCTGATAGGATATCATCTAAAACGATAAAAAAGTACTTACTTAAATTTTTGTAGAAAAAACAGCATATATAATGAAGTTTATATAACTAAAACGTTTCGTAATTGACATTGGATTGCGCATGCGTAGTGAAGCATAAGAACCAATGTCCTTCACCTTTCACTGCCAAGCGAGCACTTGCACTTCAGTATGTCCTCTCTGCTGAATGTTTCTGCGAGAGTAGCCCAGAAATTGGGCTCAAACTCACTGGTAAGTATAAGAAAAATATAATTTTAAACTATTTATCTCAGATAAATCGATGAAAGATTCACATAGACTGTATGATTAATAACGAGGGACGTTTGACCATGTCCAAACGTTGCGGTTAGTTCTATTTCCACTTTCAGTGTCAGCGAATAGATTTCGTGAAGTGATCAAGATATTTTCTTCACTGAATGGAACATGCTTTTCAAATAAATTCAGCTTATTTTGGTCTAAGTTTTCCAAGTCATTAGCCTTTACATGTTTCATATCCTGGGCAAAGATGTAAGTCACATAGTTTGTTATCAAACACTGACCTTGAAGGTCAATAAGTATCAGCTGAAAAAAACAAAGTGGCTATTTTTCCTACACATTGCAACAATTTTTTAACAATATAATATTTGTCAAGACATTTTCAATTTACAATTTTATAATTATTGAATGAACCTGTAGAAGTTCAGGAGGAGTACAGTATTTTATTGGGCACTAATCATTATCACTTGTACATTACATTACTAACCCTTACACTGCGCAGTGAGTTACCCTAAAAGATTGTTTCAAGGATCCAAGGGTTTAAATAAAGACAGCTGATACCATAGGGCTAGAAAAAGACATTGAAACAGGAATCCAGTGGTTTGAACGACACGAAGGAAATATATAAAAACATAATGAAGTTATGATGATTGGAACATAAACGGTTTTCTTATTTGTAAAAATACTCATGTCAATGTAATAATCAGTCTGAAAGACTTTCTCCTAACTTTCTTATACAATGACAACATATCAATCCCTTCTCAAACTATCAAGAAAATGGAAGTTGCCATTACAGAAAGCATCATTACTGCCATTCAGTCAATCATCAGGATACACTGGAGGTTGCAATCTTGAAATATAGCAATCATTTGGCAAATAGAAATTGAGTTCAATTCAGTGTTTAGCAAAATCTTTTGAGAACTGAAAACAATTGTTAACATTTGATTTGAATTAAGAAATGAGTTTGGTTCTGGATACCTGTTTGTTAAATGATCGTTTGATATTTGTTGAATCAGAAATATCCAAGACATCTGTCGATCTTTTTTCACAGTTGACCAACCTAACCAAACCGTTGGCATCTACGTCCAGAGACTTTCATTTTCGCGTCAATGGAAGAAACACTGACTCCAAGGTTTCTAACTCGCAGGTAAATTTCAGCTGATTGTTAAATTCTGTTTGAATATTGTTTCATAAAATTCTTGTTACTTTTGTTTAATTGATCAATTGAGAATGTGTTATCATTTGGAACATGTACCACTGTTGGTTGGTATTGAGAAATAAAAACCTTGACAATTTTGAAAATACTGGAAAGATATTGAAGATTTGATTACTTTGCTATCAGTGTCATGCTTTTTCTCCATACTTAAGAGAATGACGATTATCTAACCTCCTTTATTGAAATGTCTGGTCATATAAATATAGAGCAAGCATTGTTTTCATGCAACAGGAAGACGTAGTATGTAATTTCTATGCTAAACCGATAATCATAGTTTATTATCATATAAACATGAGAAATGTCAATCTGTGCTCAATTTTGTAAACCACTTGAGTTCTTAACTGTGAAATATTGACCATGCTGCCAAAACTAACTTTATCATGCATTTGTGTGTCCAGATATCTCGAGACTATCCAGTGATAGATCACAAATATGATGCAGTGGTAGTCGGGGCTGGAGGTGCTGGACTGAGAGCTGCATTTGGATTGGCTAACGAGGGCTTCAAGACAGCATGCATCACAAAGCTCTTCCCTACTCGTTCACACACTGTTGCTGCTCAGGTAAATACATACACGGTTGATTTCTATGTATATGGGTTCTGTTAGTAAAGATTTAAAATGTCGGACTTACGTAGCACAAATGGAGGAAAATTTACCAAAAGACGCTCTACACTAACAACACTGAAATAGGGATTAAATATCTGCCAGTCAAGGGTATTATTTACAGTGAAACTACTCACTAGAGTGAGGCACTTGTTCACAGGCAAGCTTTGGTTGTAATTTGATAAGTTGAGTCCACAGTTCCACTGCAAGGTTTGACAGATATAAGCAATAAACAGGTCATCTGAATGTATAGCAGTGTTGTGTACCCAAGCAAACTCAGAACTGATCAAGTGTTTTAAGAACAAGAATGATTATTAAACCTTTTGTTGAAACCACTGGATTTAACCTCCAATAGGTCGGTACTCTTCCCCTTTATTGTTCGAAAATATTATACTGATTTACATTTTCAAACACTAGGGCGGCATCAATGCTGCACTTGGTCACATGGAGGATGATAACTGGCGCTGGCACTTCTACGACACAGTGAAGGGATCTGATTGGCTGGGGGACCAGGATGCTATCCACTACATGTGTGAAGAGGCTCCAAAGTCTGTCATTGAGGTAAGTGTTGACAAATTTGTTTTTTTATCATCTGTTGTTCATGTTGACACAGTTAACAATTGTTTTTTAAACTTTCAGCACTGATTCTAAAAATATTGTGCCAAAATTATTTGTCAGTGCTGAATTTATGACTGCCCAACATTTCTACCTGAAAAAATGGAATAACTTTGAATAGACTATACTGAAATTTAACAGTATAAACAGCAGAAGTGTTTGCTAAAATGTCTCAAAACAATTTGAGTCAATGCTGAGAATGCCTCACAAACCCTGTAAGTACTGACTTCACGATTATTTAATAATTTCAGTTGGAAAACTATGGCATGCCCTTCAGTCGTCTGGAGAATGGTAAAATCTACCAGAGAGCGTTCGGAGGTCAGAGCCTGAACTTTGGTAAAGGCGGCCAGGCTCACCGCTGCTGTGCTGTCGCCGACAGAACCGGTCACTCCCTGCTTCATACTCTTTATGGCAGGGTAAGTAGGGGAAGATTTCCAGTTTCTCGTTTCATTGTAGATGTATCTCCGTAGAAGAAGAATGTTCAGAGAAACGACTGATTTTAAAAAAATATCAGGCATAGTTCAAAGATAGTGTTGCAATTTCACCTTTTGTTTATAAACACAGTTCTTGACCCTTTGAAGTAACATACGCATTATCACAGAAATTTATGAAAAATTAGACAAAGAACCATCTTGGAGTGTCTACCCTGTCTACTTCTCCACCAGAATTGCTGTATCCCAAAAGTTAAGATTTATTTGGGAGGTACCATTAACTCAGGGTCTAAATATGTACATATAAATCCCCTCGAATATGGCAATGACAGCCATTTCCTTTAAGTCTTTTTTCTATACTAATTAGCATAGGAAACTAAAATTTTCAGAATATCATCTTTGTTATTAGTTATATAGTGATATAACTTTTTTAATAACTTCATGGTCCTTTCTCTAAATTTATGGGCATGGCAGACCTGCAAATAAGCTTTATATTTTCACTTCATCTAAAAACATTGAAATATCAATTTTTTTCTGCAGTCTCTGAAATATGACACAAGCTACTTCATTGAATACTTCGCAATGGACCTCATTATGGAAGGAGGAGAATGTCGCGGAGTTACTGCCCTTTGTTTAGAAGACGGCACCATCCACAGATTCCATGCCAAGAATACCATCATTGCCACAGGGTATGTCTATTAGCATGCATGTTGATTGTAGTCCTGATGGTTTAAGTTAAAAGTTTCCACTCATTTCAATGTAAAGACTTGAATTCAATTTATTGAGAGAAGTATGTTCAAGAATTTTTTTGGGGAAAACTTCATTTTGCTAGAGATCTTTTTATTCGTAAAGAATGAATTATGAGGAAAAAAATGTGCATGTTCTTGATAACTTGTGTTGCAGGCATAACTGGTGCAAGTCACAATTAAGGGCTCATTAAAGTCTTTGTCAATATATCATGTGTTGCAGCAAAATTGTCATTTTATTGCAACTTACAGAAATTTTTGGTTTGGACTCTCAAGTTCAGGTACCTTTCACTGAAGCACATGGATAGAAAATTGGTCAAAATGCACCAAGGTTTAAATAAGCCAATGATTTAGACGTGAAGGCACAAATTTTGTCTAGTGTGAGATTGGGACAACATGGGAACATGGACAAGTGTTATTAATCTTCAATATTGTAGTAGACTGAAATAACCAGTGTGATATATTTTCAATATGTTCCAAGACGAAAGTAACCACTGTGCAATATTGCCAAAACAATCATGTTGATGATTTGTTTTTTATGCTTTCAGAATGGCAGTGCTTAGCAACTATGAATTTATAAGACTGCTTAGAACAAAGTTTTCCCCTAATTTAAACCAGTGTCAGAACATATGTCTATATATAGAGTGTTGTCAGAAGGTGTAGAGAGCAAAACACTGAACAAATTTCTTATTCTGGTAGAGGCGATAGGTTGAAACATTTATTCCTCAAAAAATGGGGTTTTTTAAAAATACAATTTATAACACCATCTTTTGCAGTGGATATGGGCGTGCCTACTTCTCTTGTACTTCTGCCCACACCTGTACTGGAGACGGAACAGCCATGGTGAACAGAGCCGGTCTTGCTAATGAGGACATGGAGTTTGTGCAGTTTCATCCTACAGGTCTGATGTTTATCTACCTAAACTTAATACCCAACCATTGGATAGCAATGTTTTGACAATACGGACATTTCACACTATGTGTTAGATCTATAATTTTCAGAGAGTCATAATTTGATAAGATGCATGTCATGCTACCATATTTTAAGCTCATCAGGCCTATAATGCCTTGAGGAGAAAGTTGTGAGCAGGTGGTAGGTCGGTTTCAGACTTTACTTCCGGTATGTATATAAGGCTTCATTTACCAATTTTCTTATTCTATGGAACTTGCAGGTATCTACGGAGCAGGCTGCCTGATCACTGAGGGATCTCGTGGAGAGGGAGGATATCTCGTCAACTCAGAGGGCGAGAGGTTTATGGAGAGATACGCTCCAACAGCCAAGGATTTGGCGTCTCGGGATGTTGTCTCCCGCTCCATGACCATAGAAATCAGAGAAGGCAGGTCAGTAAAATGTTTTACCAGTTAATTACAAGAAGCATAACATTTCCTCTATTCACCAAACTTGTTTTGTTCACAAATGTGACCTTACCATGTCAAGCTCCCTCTAATCCAGCATCCATTATCAAGTAATGTCAGTATAAAGAGAGTGCGGAATATATCTAATTGATTTTGAATGTTTGAAATTTATGAATATGGTGTATATTTTGGTCAATGAAGTAACTTAAAATACATACTTTTCTATTCTGTCAAATGTGTCTTCAATTTTTTTTTGTAATATCACGATACAATATTCCAGGTAATTTTTTTTTTTTTTTTTTTTTTTTTATTAGTTAATAATTCTCCAGGTAATTATCTCTTTAATACCAGATCTATTCTATTTGAAATCTCAGAGATGTTAAAAAATCAGCCCTTGCAGCCTTTCCTTTGCAACAGCCTGCTACATTGATGCCAAAATCAATTCTTATAGGAGATTTATCAATGACAGAGAAAAAGATTAGCTCACATTGAAACAATGAATGTTAGGCAAGTTGATTCGAATTAAAGATACTTATTAAAAGAAATTGCAAACCAGATATGTTCGCATGTGAACATATATAAAAATGTGGAACTACGTATGTTTCACCATTAAGGGTTATACATTTATCTGTTATTTCAATGTGACAGGGGAGTGGGAGAGGAAAAGGACCATGTATTCCTGCAGCTTCACCATCTGCCACCAGAGGTCCTTCACGAGCGTCTCCCCGGTATTTCCGAGACAGCCATGATCTTTGCCGGCGTCGACGTCACCCGTGAACCCATCCCAGTCTTGCCTACTGTCCACTACAACATGGGGGGTGTGCCCACAAACTACAAGGGTCAGGTTAGTCACCATGTCATTAAGCTTGTTCCCATCCTGTTACATCAGCATATTTGTATTCAGAGCTCCAACAACATCCTGATATCTATCGGGCCAAATACCTTATTTTGCTTTCTATATAACCAGCCATGATATGACGTGCTCGTAGCAATATTGGCATTTCCTGGATCACAAGTCTGTTAAATTTGAGATATTTGCTGAATAATAACATTTCATTGACTGAAAAATTAAACACGGCCATAAATAATCAACCATCAGTGATACAAGGCATTTGGCCTAAAAGACATGAGTGAATTGTGGGAGCTCTGAAGATTTAAATATTCTGATGTAGCTGGATGGCTTTTTCCTTAAATGTGCAAAGACAAATTTCAGCAGTTGACAAAAGTAGATTTTAATGTCTGAAAGCATCAACTTGATTCTTGAACGGTTTTGTCTTTGTCTACAGGTGATTCAGTACACCAAGGAGAACGGCGACCGTATTATCCCAGGATTATACGCTTGTGGAGAGGCCGCATGTGCATCCGTGCACGGAGCCAACCGTCTTGGAGCAAATTCTCTTTTAGATCTGGTGGTGTTTGGTAGGGCATGCGCCAACACAATCATTGAAGAGAACACACCAGGGGAGACCATCGGACCCATTGGCCAGAACTCTGGTGAGGAGTCGGTAGCCAATCTGGACAAACTTCGGTACGCTGACGGAAATATTCCTACTGCTGACCTTCGACTGAAAATGCAAAAGGTAATTGCCTCATATGACTGTAAAATCAGCACTAATTACATACTGAAGACATTTTTTTTTGGGGTGGGGGGGGGGGGGGGGGGGGGGGGGGGTTCTGCATATGCTTGAAAATGGTATGAAACTAAACTGAAATTGTTCATAAAAAAACAAAAACTTTTGTTCTTTATATTACCAATTGCTAGATTTCCTCTCAACAGTTCATCTACTGTACAATTTTTTTTAGAAATATTCCTGAGTTTGAAATAAAAAATAATCTATTTGTTCATTTATAGTGAAAAATATCAGATATAATAAAGTTTCACATTTATTTTGTCCAGGATATTTAAGAAAAATTCAGTGTAAGGTAAATTTAACATGTCATTAGCATGTAGATCACAATTTTGTAGTTATCTATTAAAAATTTATAATGATATATGAATTCATAACTTGATTGAAAATTTGTGAAAGGATATACAAAATGAATAGCTTTGTTGTATTAAACAGGCTATGCAGAACTACGCCAGTGTATTCAGGGACGGACCAACACTGAAGGAAGGCTGCGACGCCATGGCTGGCATCTACAAGGAGATGGAAGATCTCAAGGTATTAGCAGCAATAAATAGAAATTATCATTGGACACGTTAAAATATATTAGAAACATTTAGTTGAAAAAAACATTAGAATAGTCTGTTAGAAACATTGACAAAAGTGACTTAGAAGAGCGTTAGATATGAAGGAAATTTATTGTGTTAGAAAAAGTTAGCTTTGTCAACAGATTCTTATTGAACATGCAGAGTTGGTCAGTTTGTAACTTCTACACTTGGTTGTTCCTACCAAACAATCATTCAAGTGTGTTTTTGTGTTTCACGATACAGTTAGTATAATGCATACAGATCAACATATCTTTTTATTCCAAATGTATAAATTATTGAAACACATGAGATTAAAGGTGTCTTTATCATATGATTAATTATGAAATTAAAAAGAAAACTTAAGTTTGTTTTTGCATATTTATCATATTTTGATACCAGGTTAATCATATTGCTATATATTGCATAGATAACACACATGAACTGCATGCATTGTCTTTAATACTGAGAGTTACCTCCCTTGCAGGTGAGCGACCGGGGACTTATCTGGAACACAGACCTGGTGGAGACACTGGAGTTACAGAACCTGATGATAAACGCTGTACAGACCATTGTATCTGCGGAGAATAGGAAAGAGAGCCGCGGAGCTCACGCTAGGGAGGATTTCCACGTGAGTTTCTTCTTGGTCTAGTTCCAATGGTGTTAACATTATGGGTTGTCGACCAGTTTGTCATTTGAAACACCCATATCTGTCTTCTCCAAGTATTTGTTGATACATGGTTTGACATCACGCTAGTTCCAGATTTTGTTTATTACAACTACTTGCTAATACCCATCACTAAATTTGAAATCTACAAAATATGAGATAACATCCATTGAAATGAATTCTATGATGTATATGCTCTATCAATTTCCTACGTTAGCGATATTTTTCATGTAACTGATCCTGTTGAAGTATCTGCTCATTTGCAATAGAATATGGTCTTTTTGCATTACAAAAATCAACAGTGCCCTCTTCTTTCACAATTTTTGGACTATTATGTCATAAAATATGACTTAAATTAACAAATTTAACTTTTGAAAAAGAGTTTTTATTTGATGAGATACTGTAACGAATAATGCAGTTCTTAACTGTAACTGAGTTCAGTTTGAACTTCAACTTTCATAGAAATCATCCTGGGAAGACAAAGTGAGAAAAGGGTTTAACAATTATTTCACATCAAAGCAGAGTGTTATATGTACGAAGTAATATTTTCGTACTTACTAAAAAAAATTTGTTTTATACTAATAAAAATTAGTTATGTCTTAACACCCAAGTAGGTAGTTCTTACGATGTTTTTCAAGTACATGCCTTAGGTGAAATTGAAGCCTCTAATTTTCTCAATATTCCTGGCATTGATGGAGTTGATTTGATTCTTGCAGACGAGGTTGGATGAGTATGATTACAGCAAACCAATCGAGGGACAGAAGAAGAAGCCGTTCGAAGAGCATTGGAGAAAACACACACTCAGCAGCGTGGACATTGAATCAGGAAAAGTAAGTTACTTAAAGTAATATGCGTTGATGGTTAAAAGGAGAGGGGGTTGAAATCTTGTTGTCTTGGTTAAAAAGTTCTATAGGTAAATTGAACATAGAAAGGGTGAACTCTAGTTGATCCCTCTTCACAATTCTTGGAGCAAACTTCATACCATTGCAAAATATTTGACTAGTCTTTTGGCAAGTAGACACCCTTAGTAATTGATCCGCTAGATTATGAATTTCTTGTTAATTTTGTAAGTTATTGATAATACTTGTTCATAGTTAAACCTTTTTATCAAACACATCCTAGTCACATCTGCAAGGAATGAGTAGTGCACAGAGAAATGGAAGAGAAAACTCTGTTTGAAGATGCGGAGCAAAATAACATGTTTAAACGGCAAAAAGCAATTTAGGATTAAGATCATAAATTTTGCCACCAGAAAAATATTTCAATGTGTCAATAGTGTATTCAAGGGGACATAAATTCAAAAGAATTAGACAGTTGATTTACAGATGTGTAATTAGAAAATCAGTTAGGAAAGGTGGCTTTGCGTTAAACCACAAATAAATCTCCACTCACCCAACTCCATAAATTTTACTTTCAGGTGGATCTGGTGTACAGGCCTGTGATAGACAGCACTCTCAATGCTCAAGATTGTCCAATGGTTGAGCCAGCAGTCAGGTCCTACTAGCAAAGGTTTACATGTTTGGTACGTATCTTGTCATCAAAAACTCTTCAACGGAAATAACGTTTGTGTAAGATTATAACCCGAGAACCTGAGGTCTGTGAAATATAAATTCAAATGATATTTTTCAGCACTGATTCCAAGAAGTGTTGATAATTATAATATTTTGAATGAGATTCTTCTTACAAAAAAGTGACACAGATTTTGTTTTATAAATGATCTTTCATGTTGTTTGCATGAGAGCCAAAATACCCTTTGTCCTCAGTTAAGTTCCAATCGCCTCCCAAAACTTGAATTTTAAGCCTTAAAATGCCAAAATTATGACATTTTGAACATAGAACAACACTATAGATATTAATGAGACAAAATCTGCATCCCATTTACATGTATTTTGGTTAAATGAGCTTCTAAACACTATCAATACATATTGGTCCTTGTGTTTACAGAAAATAAGTTTTCAAAATTACTTTTAAGTCATTGGCGCGCTATTGACCGGTTTTCAATCACAAATCACGACTGAAATCCATTTAATGTCACTGTACTGAATTTATAGGCATGCATAAGGATGCAAATTTTCAGAAACAACCACTACTTCTCGATGAAATAACTCAATATAAATTTTTTTACATATTTGACCCCAACAACATACTTTGTGCCCCTTTTATCTTGTTGTCTTGTTGCAGATTGGGATACTTGTGGAGATGGACGAGTCTTGTGAAAAAGGAATGTGTGCATTATTGACGACAAAGCAATTCTAGACATCAAACACAGCTGATGGCAGGTCATGGAGCACCTGTTTATACAAGAGGCTTCTATCACAGCACACTCACACAGACTATAAACTGTTACTTACAGATACACTTATCTGCGCTCCAGGGTCGATATAGCTTCATCTGTTATCAATTGTGCTGCAGTAATTATGTGCTTGATCTAGCTGATCTGTCAGCGTTTCATCCACTGTGTTATGTTGTATCAAAATCCAGTGTTTTGTACATATTTATTTACAAATACAACCTATCTATCGTGAATGGAGTTGTCTTTTCCAAGTCTTTTTGTTGAACTAAATAAAGTCATTTGTTGATTATTGATGAAAACAATGTCATGGAGGAATCACAAGTGTTTTTAGCTTAAGTATTATCTATATAATACAAAAGTCAATACAAGGGTAAGATTGCTACTTCTTTGTTTGTGATAGACAGTGATCTTGTCAAGGTAAATACTTAAAGTGAATAAACATATTTATAAAGAATTCAGTTCACTTTTACAATGTAAATTCAGTCAGGAAGTATTCTAACCTCATGTTTTAGTTAGCAAATTTATCCCTATAGATTAATCATGGCAGAGAGATTCTCAAATTCATCCAGGCACACCTCACATGACATGCTAGTATTCATCTTACTACAAAGAGGATATTATGCGAGTTTCCATGACATACAATGGTTACGACACAAGTGCGTTAATATTACAAATACAAATATTTAATTTTATATAGCGCGTTTTCGGATTAAAATCATCAAAATCGCTTTGGTATATATAGTAAATATTAGTATTTCTTGAACGAGATCAAGTGGTGCACTAATATTCAGGCACGATCGTCATAAATATAGTATGTCATGGGCACGAATATGATATTTTGTTTCTTACCAGAGTCGCAGAATCAAAGAAAATAATCAAAATCAACCTACAAGCACAAGTGGATTACCTGCCGCCGTTGCATAGTCGAACTGTGACGTCAAAGCATTGTTCATGACATGATGTCACAATGGAAAGGGTTTTTTTGCCCTTGGGCATTGTATGAATAATATGAACCCCAATATTGTTGCCCTTGTAGGTAATGAGTCATCATATTTGCATCTGTGTAGCACCTACCATACACTGATATCTACCAAGACAAATACCTCATTTACCTCTCTATAAGCAGTCAATGAAGATGGCTTATTCATAGCATTTCAAAACTACAATCAAAGCCATCACAAAAAGGGCCACTGGCTTTGTAGCTCATAGTCTTTGCTTAGCTTACATTTTAGGTTTATGACTTATAAATTAAATAATAGATCATATTTGACACCAAATCTTCACAAAACCTGCCAATAAATTCTGCTACCCAATGTTTCTACACAGATTTTTCAGTACCATTGGTTAATCCGTGGGCTGTGAATACAGTAATTTGAAGACTGAAAAACATTGTTCCTGGCTGGGCTCAATCTCTTGCCCTGACCTTAAAAAACAGACTTACATATTAAATGAGGTATCAAGGTATTGCCCAAAATTCTTGAATTGTACACTTACACAATTTCTGTATTTTAGACCAAGAAACAAAGATGTTATTTTTAAACATAGAGCATTTGGCTCTGTAGCTCATCAGGCTGTGCAATAAATTCTAAGACTGACTTCCAATCTACAACTAAATCTTGTAAAAAAAAGAAAAGTTTTTTATTCTTCTATCCAGCCATTGTACTTCAAGCCTTTTTATTGTATTAACAACTCCTCTCCTGTATAAAGAACTCGTGTAAATATTTTCTCCACTTTCTATATGCCTCACTTGCTTGACAACATCATTAGAGTCTATGTCGAAACATTGCTCGCCCTGGAATACAGAAATTTCTTATTAGGAGCCACGGAATCACTAATTCTACCTAAATTTATACCTTCTTTGCCAGTGTGTCTGTTCACAAGATGTCAGCCTTATAGGGGTTTTGTCCTCCAGAAAAAGGTGAAAATAGGTTTATAAGGCATAACCCCCATTCCTCTTTTTAGAGCTTTAAGAGTAATCAATTCTATTCATTGGATAAGATACCGGAACAAAAGATTTAAGCCTTGAGTGCTTTCTGTTCTTTGGAAGAAACGAAAGTAAATAAGCTCATGAGGGGCCATAGTCAACAAAACTACAATTTAAAATACCCATCAGCTTAGGTACCTGTTCACAAGATGTCAGCCTTCTAGGCCTTTTTGTTCTGGAGAAGATGAAGGTTTTAGGCTATGGTTCCTGTGGTTTTTATAAGGCACATATTTCAAAAATGATGATCCCACTTGTATCTGTAAACTAGATTTAATTTCTTTTAGAGTTAGTGGTTCTTAAGTTTTTTTCCAAAAAAGTCATTTACTCTGTAGCTCATCTGGCTTCTTAAAACAGATGACATATAGAGGTAACCAAAAATAAAAAATATTTCTTGCCTGTAGCCAAAGAGTCTGTCCACAAGAAATATCTAGATAAAATGCTGAAATATCATTCAGGGTAACAAGCTATGGGTTATAATCCCCTTCAGCCAAGAGATATTTTAGCTCATGTGGCTTTTACTCTTGGAGAAAGCTTTTTGCCACAGATCACAAATTCTATTAATTACAATCTCTGTTGATGAGTGAGTTTGGGTTTAAAGCATTTCAACAATATTTGTGTCATTCAACACGCTGCTGAAAATCATCCAAAAGACGAATGGACAGAGAGGAATATCAAGATTTCAGCTTTCTAAGCCTTTTTTTGGTGTGAGGGTCCACAAAGTCAAAAATCTACAATTTCAAATTCTAATAACCTATGGAGTGTCTCCACAAGATTTTAGCTTTCTTAAACATGAACAAATATTTTGGGGCCTGGACCCTTATCCAATTATTATGGGCAAAGATTTCAGATACTGAGAGTCACTAGTTCTAGAAGAAAATTCAATGAAGCTATGCCATAAGCCCATCAGGCCTTTTAGGGCTCATAAGCTAAAAAGCAAAATGTTTACATACGGTAGACGTCATGTCATGCCATAAGCCAAACTGGCTTGTCAGATGAGTTAAAAAGCGTTTACAGACAGATGGACAAATGGGTGACAGACAGCATGCCATAAGCCCTTCGGGTCCTTAAAGAGCCACTCCGTGAGTTGTTGGAGTCAAATATGCCAAACTTAATCAATGGTGTCATTTGATTGCGCAGTATCGACTGTTACCAAAAAGACACATTATAAAGCTTGTTTTTTGACAGTGACAATATGAAGGTACAACATCGCAATTGTGATCGAAAACCGGACTGTGGCGCACGTCAAATAGTCAAACGTAATTTTGGAGACTTATTTGAAACAGCCAGTGTTTGTTAGGTTATATAACTAATATCCATCTATATTGGACGTGTGATCTACACCTCTGTGCATTTATAAGGCTGTTTTTAGATTTTCATGGAAAACCAGTATTTGTCATATGTATATATATGTCTTTATGACATGAACAATTAAGATGTTTTGATTTTATATTATCACATATGAAATTTAGGTTTGTATCAAAGGTAAATAATATGTTATAAAAATCACGGAGTGGCTCTTTAATCAACGGTGTAATTTGATCGCGAAGTATCTACTGTTACCAAAAAGACACATTTTAAAGCTTTTTTTTTTTTTACAGTGACAATATGAAGGTAGAATGTTGCAATTATGATAAAAAACCGGACAGTGGCGCATCAAATAGTCAAACGTAATTTCGGAGACTTATGTAAAACAGACAGGAGGGCAGTTAGGAGTTGATAGTGTTTGTTAGGTTATATAATTAGTATCCATGTATAATGGACGTGATATATACACCTCGGTGCATTTATAAGGATGTTTTTATATTTTCATGGAAAACCAGTATTTGTACATATATGTCTTTTGGACATGAAAAGTTAAGATGTTTTGATTTTATATCACCACATATGACATTTAGGTTCGTATCAAAGGTAAATAATATGTTATAAAAATCACGGAGTGGCTCTTTAAGGTCTAATAATCTAAAAACTGAAGATATGAAGAAGCTGGACTGACACAGTTAACACCTGACAACTTGAAAATGTTATATCTACTTAAAAACCTAGATTTTCGAAGCTCTCTTAGTGGTAAGATAGTCGTAAGGTAGTGCATGGTACTTAAGACTATCTTAGTCCTAAAAGAGCTTCAAACATCCAGGCCTAGCATACAAGGAAGACTTGTTTACAAGGAGCTGACTGCAGCATGACATTGTACTTAGTGTTCATCCAGATAAAACACGTTGACCTGTCTGTCCACACATTTGACCGGTTGACCCTGATCTCCTGCTGGCCTTGCTTGATCTACTGGTTTGTGACTCAGTATGTTTCACTCAAGTCTGTTTGCATCAGGCTTGTAGAACTTTTTATGGGCTATACACAGTTTCACTTCAAAAGGACAAAATAAATATTTCCTGAATTCAAGGCAATATGTCCTTTATTTGATGACAGACTTGTTATGTAATTTAATGTTACCAAGTTCAACAAGCAGACAGAGTCAGCTATATCCCCCGCCAAAGAGAAAGGGTAGTTAAGGATACTAGTTGTGGAATATTGAACAGTGATCATGTTGTTTTTCTACAAACAAACTTTAAAAAATCATGATGTTGTAGTGACTTGTTATTACCAATTTTAAATATTGGTGATGCATTTTTGTGATACATTTAACCCGACTGTCCTGCATATTATTGTATTTGAACAGTCACAAGTATCTTAGAAAAATAAATACAAGAAGTTGAAAACCCCAAAAGGCACATCTATGCATGATGCCCGTTGCACATACCAAGTTTCGGCGAGCTAGGTCTCACAGTTTTGGAGTTGTGGTCCGGAAACAAAATCCTATGTTACGTTTCCATGGAAACGGGTAAAAATATAAATGCAAAGAAGTTGAAAACCCCAAAAGGCACATCTCCGCATGATGCCCATTGCACATACCAAGTTTCGTCGAGATAGGTCTCACCATTTTGGAGTTATGCTCCGGAAACAAAATCCTATGTTACGTTTCCATGGAAACGGGTAAAAATAAAAATGCAAAGAAGTTGAAAACCCCAAAAGGCACATCTCCACATGATGCCCGTTGCACATACCAAGTTTCGTCGAGATAGGTCTCACCATTTTGGAGTTGTGCTCCGGAAACAAAATCCTATGTTACGTTTCCATGGAAACGGGTAAAAATAAAAATGCAAAGAAGTTGAAAACCCCAAAAGGCACATCTCCGCATGATGCCCGTTGCACATACCAAGTTTCAGCGAGCTAGGTCTCACAGTTTTGGAGTTGTGGTCCGGAAACGAAATCCTATGTTACGTTTCCATGGAAACGGGTAAAAATAAAGATGCAAAGAAGTTGAAAACCCCAAAAGGCACATCTCCGCATGATGCCCGTTGCACATACCAAGTTTCAGCGAGCTAGGTCTCACAGTTTTGGAGTTGTGGTCCGGAAACGAAATCCTATGTTACGTTTCCATGGAAACGGGTAAAAATAAAGATGCAAAGAAGTTGAAAACCCCAAAAGGCACATCTCCGCATGATGCCCGTTGCACATACCAAGTTTCGTCGAGCTAGGTCTCACAGTTTTGGAGTTGTGGTCCGGAAACGAAATCCTATGTTACGTTTCCATGGAAACGGGTAAAAATAAAAATGCAAAGAAGTTGAAAACCCCAAAAGGCACATCTCCGCATGATGCCCGTTGCACATACCAAGTTTCGTCGAGCTAGGTCTCACAGTTTTGGAGTTGTGCTCCGGAAACATTATCGGGACGGACGGACGGACGGAGATCATTTCAATATCCCCCGCCAACTACGTTGGGCGGGGGATAATAATTTTGCAGGAGTGAAAAGTCACATGAATTGGGAACTTTTCAGTCAATCTATAAATTGATTCATAAATATATGAAAAAAGTTTGAGTAGATTACTGTTCTTGTAGCTACCCTTAGGACAGAGGGCAAAACATTGGGGATTTTGTAGACGATAAAAGAACATAGTATTGTTGGTATCAATTGTAAAAACTGTCAGCTTTGTCTTTGACATATGCTGCCATGTGTGTGAATCGGAATTGAAGTTCAAAGTAAACATGATCTATTTAGCAAAAGCTCAAAAGAATATCTCCCCATGTGAAAGGAAATGGAAAAATAACAAATATTACTTGACCGTGAATAATACTGCAGTAAAATA
The DNA here is from genome assembly GCA_921293015.1 of Phorcus lineatus. Classification (NCBI taxonomy): domain Eukaryota; kingdom Metazoa; phylum Mollusca; class Gastropoda; order Trochida; family Trochidae; genus Phorcus; species Phorcus lineatus. Next base: position 45,802,062 of record OV121081.1, on the reverse strand, counting down.
TTTTTATAGCAATATTAAACTAAACTATTTCTACACGGATGACATCATAATACACTAATACACAATTGATGCCAAGTCACCAAAATTGTTAGTTACAGCACTCCTAAGTAAAGAAGAGGTACCGAATCAGTGGCAGATCTTTTCAACTGAAAGCCCAAGGGAGACCGAGAGGTCCTTCTCTTTCTCATAAACTGAACATATCACAGATATTCATTTTTATAGATGACTTGCCTAGCCTTCTAAAAGTTTAAAACAGGCATCTTTCAAATCTCCCTTCAAGAATATATGTCCTAGGATTGGGAGTTTCCAAACCATTCACCTTCAGCTCACTCGGAGTGGCTCAGCAGTATAACCTTTAGGTAATTCCACAATATAACTTACACCTTAAAGTTAACATATCAAGGCTAAAAGTACCAGTAGATATTGAAAAGGGACATTACAAGATAATAGGCAGGTCTTTGTAAATGTTTACAAGGCCCTCCTGTGTGGGTATTATCAGGGCTTACAAAGCCCTCCGGTACAAAGCCATGATGTTCCACAGGAATAAAGACTGAGTTATACGGTTGTTAACACATCTGTGAAGTATATAAAGGCAATTGTGCTTGAATTATGTGGGAGCATAGTAAACACAATACTAAACTTCCTACAATATGATACTTCAATAAACTCAGTAAGTCAAAAATAGTATTAAATGAAGGGTTGTTCTATCATCTATCAGTCTTTCTTTCTTGTCGACAGAAAAAGGTTGTATGGAGATCAGATATAAGCATAATGGCTATCTGGATATTTGGTAGGTACCAAGGCAAACAAAAATAGAGCCATTGCCTCTGTAGCTCTTTGGTCTTTCCATGATTTTCCATCTGAGTTGATGACTAACTTATGAAAAGTATTTTTACACCATGCAAAGAATCATCACCAAATAATGATCTGAAAACATTAAGATTGGATCCCCTTGGTCTTCACAAAATTTCAGCTTTAAGGGTACAGCAGTTTATAATGAGAAGTTGAAAATGTGAAAAGTCTTTGACAATGGCTAATGAGTGAAAGCCAGACAGACGTCATACAACAGCTCTCGCAATAAGCTCATCTGACCTGAAAGGCCTGATGAGTGAGATATATATTTTTAGCAGGATCAGCAGCCATAGCTGTGAGAAGGGGAAGACAAGATTTGCATCACTGGATAATCCAGTGACGTTCCTTGCTGATTGAAAATAAAGATATGTTGATTACTGAATTATTATTTATTATGCATGGACACACATGACACATAGTTGAGAGTAATGCCTTTACATGATATTATCGTAGGTCTATCTACACGACTAGCTTGAATCCTGTTTCATAATTGGACAGCACAAAGGAGTTTGGTGATATCAGAAATATTTCTTGTTTTCATCTGAATCATGAAATTCTATCAGTTTTTTTTCACAAAGAGAAAATTTTACATGAAACGCTTTTTAAATGTGCTTACAATTTGAACATTTGGAGATGAAGCATTTTTGTCTGAATCATATCATAGAGATTAGTAGATATTTTGTTGAAAGTGATGAGAAACAAGAAATATTTTTGTACATGACCACTTCACAACAAATTGTAAGTCACACAACATTATAAGTTAAAACACAATGAAAGACTTCAATCATAATAAAACGGATCAAGTTTGTGTATCTTTACATCAAAGGTTTTCCTTCAAAACAGGAATTTAAACACTGCAATAATTTTCTGAAAGATTCAATACTTAGTTTTAATACACTTGTATGACCAATACATGAATCACATTTGCAATTATCATGGATCAAAGCAAACAAAATTACAGAACACATATTAATTTTTTTTTAGATGGGATGTTCCTGGATCTGCTGACCTTTGAAATTAAGCTTTTTTACATTTGTAAAAGGTTCATTATGGCTAATTAGCCAGTAAAGTATTATCTCCCAACTGAGGTTACTAAAATCATTTCTTCCCTCTTAACCTGTGTTACAAGTAGAGAACTTTCTGGGATTGAAATAAAAAATCCCAAATATATCCTATAATAGAGGTCAATATTAAGAAATGACTAGTTAGGTTGCGAAAAAAATATATTTGGCTTAGAGAACATTATGGTTAATTAACATAAATGGTTATCTCACAGAACAGTTGACATGACACAAAAATATTAATTCCCATTCGAACTTGACAAAACTCATGCACATAACTAAAATCATGACACAATTTGAAAATAATTATAAACAAAGAGAAAAGCATACCATGTTAGTAGTCATATTCAGTCAATTCAATATTTCAAATTGGAAAATATATAGCTGTGCAAAAGGACATTTTATTATCAAACTCATGCTACATTACAGAGTGTGTAATACATAAGTATTCCATATATATCTTTTATATCATTCAAACATACCTAATATTTGTTTGCAAATGTACTTATGTATATAGCGTTTAAACTCATTGAATTCAAGTATTTTTGGTTCCAGTAGGTATATTATCCTAAAATAAACATAAATATCAGTTGTGAAAGTACTAAATATCATGCACACATATAATCTCATCAGATTCTTTCACAGCAATAAAATGACAAGCAACAGATTCAGAACATTTGAAATGCACCGGTGTTGTGGCTGAAATATTTCAACACCAATGAAAGGAAAATCTTCTATAACAGGCAACAAAAGTTGAGCTTCGAAGTAGATAGTGTTCCCAATAACATAGTTTTATATGTCAGAAATCATTTAAAATTTAACATACTGAAAATTACAGATGTTTAATGGCAAAGCATTTTTAAAACAAAATCATTGTGAAAGCAAACTTTTTAAACCATCAGACCTTTTTTTAATGTATTACATTACTATTACGCAGGTATTGCATGATTTAATGTATAGGTGACAAGTATATATGAATATTTGAAATTTCTTACTCTATGATAGATTTTGTTCTTACAAAGAAAATTAATCTTAAATGTAAAAATGTGACTCAATCATACAACTTAAATACTTTCCGACAAGAATGCAAAAATTAGAAAATTAATATCAATTTCTATTTCTATACATTGCGTCATGGAAAATCTGAGATGATTTTCTTTTCTCTGTCGATAATTCAACAAAAACTGTATCAACTGCACCATAATCAAAGAACTGTAAATCTTTTCATGTGGACTTTAAACCAGTGTATGAAACAAGTCCAGTCCTACAGCCAAACACTTGGTTATATTTCATCACGTTAGTAATTTCATATTTGCAAATCAAATGACAAAATACTCTTCATAACTGGCTACCTTGCAAGCTTATTTCACATTAGTATGATTTGTTTCAAGTCATAGAATTTCTGCACAACAGTCTGAGAACAACCCGTATAGTTGCATGTTAGCGAGCCAAAAGCCTCAGACACCTCCTCTTTAAACCATTCATTCTTTATGATTGCCACGATCATTACCAAATATAACATGTTATGTCCGCGTCTGCACTTAGGTGAAACAGAAAATGTTCCTATACTGGTTGTTGTTAGACCATGTGGAGAGGAAACCAGTAAACAAGTTTGTATATGGGTAAAAGCAGTCTTTATAAACATTTCTTCCCCCTGTTGATCTCAATCTGTGACTAATATAGCTACTCAAGCTGTTACCATATATATCTCTTCCAACTTCTATGAACCAGTAATAAATCAATTTCCATCTCTTGATGATTAACAGAGAAGTGTGGACTCATTGCAAACCAAATAAAGGATATTTCCAACTACATTGCTCACTTTATATTCTCTCAAAATCTTATCAACCTGCACTTTCTCTTATGACTATCACAAAACAAACAAATTATTATGAAATAAATTATTTATTCATATAACAAAATCGAGGAGTTCAATAAATAGAATATTGCAGCATCATTACATAGCATTAGTAGACAACCTTACATATGTACATTGAAATTGATAAGTAACTAACAGAAAAAACAAAAAAACAACTTAAAAATCATACTAACAAGATACTTCACTGTTCAATAGCATTTCTTTGACAAATCGATCATCTTTGTTGTCTTCACCCTCCTTAACTTCTTCGCCCAGAGATGGAGCTTCTCCAGCCGACTGGTCACTCTGAGACTGATTAGTGTCCATTGGTTGATCAACAGAGCTGGATTTGTCCATGTCGGCACTAGGGTTGGAAGGTTCCAGCTGTTGCTGGGGTGTATTTTGTTCAGTGGCACAAGCTTTCAGTTCTAGCAAGTCGAGTGCTGCATTAATTAACTTTACAGCACTACGGCGAGATTCACGGATTTTATCATGGCCACCTGCTTCAACACCATCAAGTTTCAGCAAACTTCTTGTAAGCATTTCCTCCAAATATTTGTATTCCTTATCGGTCTTCTTACCCTTGAAGACATTTACGCTTGCTTCAAGATTTTTAACATCATTCACAACACCGTTGATGATATCAAAAGCTTTCTCCTCATCAGATTTCTGTCTCTGTTGAGGTGCAGCCTGAGGAGGTTGTGTACCCGCTGCTTGACGATCATCTGACTTAGGGGCATGGTCACTCACAGTTGGCCCTCTCGAGTAATGAGGTCGAGGCTGAGCTGGGTGCTGTTGATGCTGTTGTTGCTGTTGTGTTTGAGCTCCAGGTTTTGTAGTTTCATGGATAATCGGTATCACAATAGGCTTGTCACTCTCTCCTGCAGGAAGGGTTTCAGATTGAGGAGGAGTTGCTTGTCTTTCCTGAGCTCTCGTCTGGTGAGGATGAGCTTGAGGATGCGGGTATCCCTGTGGGTGCTGTGGATACGCCTGGTGGGGGTGTGACTGAGGCAGACCCTGTGGCTGGGGGTGAGCTGGTTGCTGTTGGGGGTAGCCCTGGGGTGCCTGTGCATGACTATGGGTCGCCTGATGATGTCCCTGTTGTTGCTGGTGACCCTGTGGATGAGGGTACCCTTGTGTCACATTGCTGTGGAACCCAGGCTGTGGAGCATGTTGATGCTGACCCTCAGCTGCATTCACGTGATGGACAGGTATTTCACGGACGTTAGACGAGTTTCGCCCCTGGTTGTGGCCAGAATGGCCCTGGTTTGGTGGTGTAGCTCGTCCCTGAGGGTAGGGCTGGTGGGGCTGAGGTTGTGGACTCTGCCATGTGCTGACATGTTGTTGTGGTGCCTGGCGATGTGCACCATGTCCTTCATGAAGAACTGGTATCTCAACAGACTTCTGACTGCCTGGGTGTTGCATTTGTCTGATGATTCCAGGCTGAGGAAACCCATGCATGTCCTGAAATATGAATTTACATACAAACTGAGTGCCTGATACTTTGCAAAATTAACATTGAATTTAAATTTAGGCAAATAAAGCATACACTACTTTCTAAAATGTATCTATCAAATTTAGTACAGATATCTAATCAACAATGACATTCATCAATGAGTTCAATGTATCTACATTACAAGGTATTTGGAATACTTGGAGTTATACTTTTTCATAACAATCCAGTAGTAGATGGCATCAAAATGGAACTTAAACCATATTGTTATAATTAATCGATTTAAAGAGAAATATTGAATCTTCTGAATTCCTGATTCAGATAACATTTACTCAAATTCAAGGCGAAGGTAGAAAAATTAATAGAAATTGTTTCTCGGGCAAAAGAACGCACTAAGGCATTCAATAAATACATGAAGAATTTTTACAAGACCAAGATTCGCTTTAAAGACCCATCAAATACATGTAAAAATGTTTCCTTACCATTCGCATCCTTGGATCTTGCCAAGTAGTTTGTTGAGTGTTGTGGTCGACGAAATACGGCCACCCTGTTCCTTTATCGTATAACATTTCCCAACCGTGTGGTAGTTGATCGCTTCTTGAAAATTGCTGATTGCGATGATCAGGATATACTGACCTGCCAGCCATGGTCGCTAGTATTTATACACAGTGAGCCAGCACTCGAGTCACATCTCACAGCCTCGATCACAGCCCAGAAAAGCCTAGAATGGTATAGAAGCTACTCGTCGCACAACTTATCAACAAACAACGCTACGTCATCAGTCGAAATCTCTAGAATGGTTTTGTAGGTGTATCGATTTCCATAAAGGTTGCACTTTGTGATTTGATCTGTAAACAAATCTTATTGAACATTCGTGTCTTTACTTTTAAACAAAACTTTGCTATTTGTGTCTTACAGAGCTAAATTATTCTTTCTATTTAAATTATGTAAGTATATATATGATATGTATGTCGTTTAGACCATGGTTTTATAAGTACTTGCATCATATACGCATTTTTTTAAACAATATGTACAAAGGCAGGAGGCCAAAAAAGGGGGAAATTTGCTTTTGTGTCAATGAAAAAACGAAACGTTTTCTGAAACGTTTCAGGTATGCAAAAAGGGTACAGAATTTATCTAAATATATATATATATATATAGGACTAATAAAATTTCCCCTCTTTTTTATTTCTTTGGTAAAATTTGGCAACATTTGTTATTCGGAGGTGAATAGAATTATTATGGGTTTTTTTCATCTAGAAGTTAAAATTAAGGAGAATGTGTTTTTCATTATCCTCAAAACAATTTCAATCGTGTGAGGTGATTGATAATAAGTAAATAATAACAAATAATAATATATTTCCCTGTAGAACTATATAACACTCTTTTAAGGGAACTATTTGAAAGATATTGATAAATGAGTATTAATAAAGCATTTGTATACAAATCCTTGCTTTACTTCAGCAAAAGTCTTCGTGAAATTTCGATATAAAAATAGTCTTTAGGATTATAGCTTATCTAAAGGGCACCTGTCAATAGGCGATCCTAGCGGGAACGTTCGAGATTATTCCCTGCAAAGGGACATAACCCTTGCTGTCTCCTGAGTCAGAACTTTTGAATGCAATCCATTTGAGGTGATCGCGTTTGACTGGTTCATCATTATCTCTTATAATTCTTATACCCTTTCAATTTCATTATAGAAGTACTAAAAAGATTAGGAAAATAACATTACTATATTATTTTTTTCCGAATTAAAAGTAAATATGTATTTCCTTTGAGTAGTTTTTTTTTAAATTTTCTGAAAATAATATAAAATAATTAATTTGGGTATCTGGATTACTTTGTCCAAATTGCCGTTTGTGAAAATAAACCTACATTAGAAGTTTCAAGTTCTCATATTATTTTATACGATAATATTCTCATTGCTCTTTTGGGCATAATGTTTATGTTACAAAATATAAAGTCGAAAATCTAATAAAACAGAATACAAGATCGACACTTATCAACGTAAAATAGCATTGTAAATATGTATATATAAATGATCACATGCCATCGCTGTTGTTGTTTCTCTGTGTGGGTGTGTGTGTATGTGTTAAAATGATAGAGTTCGATAATGAAATGTTATTATACATTCTTGCGTTACATTGTAATTTAACAAACAAATATGTTTATATCTATACAGCGGTAAGAACTTATGAACTTAATGAACTATTTATATACGAAATTAAGATTTTGCATTTATTTTTTAATTATTCTAATGAAGTATTAAATAGACATACCATAAGAAACACTATTATGTAAAATATGATGATGATTTGAACGGAAATCTACATTTATTAAGTGCAACAAAGTGTTCACTATTTCCATATATAGAAGTATACATGCAATGTGTTGTTGTTTGTGTTGACAGGTACGTAGTGTCAGCGGGGCAGCTGAAATGAACGCGCCCGGGAAGGGCTGTGACGTCACAACTTCTGCATAATTTGTCAACGGAGACAGATTCAATGTTGTTAGGTAGGTTAGAGGGCAAGCTTTGATCTCATAGGACAAATACATAAGTAGAACCACATTTTAGTTTAGTCAACTGTATTTATTGCTGCTTTAATTGCTGTTCGGCAGTACATGAATTAAAAGGAATCGGTGCTAATAAAAACAAATTGTCTTAAGAATAAACTCTTTTTATCTGACATTGCCAATATAAGCAAATGAAAAATACGTTTCTTTTGAAGACATTGCATCTTCTATAACTGCAAGACTACCGATTTCACCAAGGGGATATTATTGTGCCACTGGGAATCTAAAATAATCTATTTCTAAAAGTATATACGATGTCGATACAAATTCACCTCCAATATGAACAAGCAGACAGAGTCAGCTATATCCCCGCCAAAGGGAAAGGGTAGTTATAGGATACTAGTTGTGGAATATTGAACAGTGATCATGTTGTTTTTCTGCAAACAACCTTTAAGAAATCCTATGTCACGTTTCCATGGAAACGGGTAAAAATAAAAATGCAAAGAAGTTGAAAACCCCAAAAGGCACATCTCCGCATGATGCCCGTTGCACATACCAAGTTTCGTCGAGATAGGTCTCACCGTTTTGGAGTTGTGCTCCGGAAACATTATCGGGACGGACGGACGGACGGAGACCATTTCAATATCCCCCACCAACTACGTTGGGCGGGGGATAATAATTGATAATGACTATTCATATAGGGAATTTTCTTTATTGGCTATATATTGTCTTTGCTTTTAAATATTATTATATATAGTCATGGATGCAATTGGACAAACTTTTACAAGAAAAGGCACTGTCCGGTGATTAATTTTTGGAGGATATTTTATTTCAATACATATATTTACATCGATTCACAGCAAAGTAACAATTATGATAATTTTTTTGAAACGCATTTTTTTTAAAGTTCACCCAGAATTCGTTATATTCTTTTGTATTCATAATTTGTTCAATATTTTCATGAGCTAAGCAAAACGGATTTGGTAACCCTTTAATTTGGAGTGTAAGAAGATTCTTTCACCTTTTAAAATTAATTTACTTTGAATCTGGTTAAACTAGGTAGCAAACAGTCCTGTACTCGCAATCTCAGTTTCAGTGACGTCACTAAAATTTTGAAATGACTTAAAACCCCTAAAAATATGAGTTCAATGCGACAAAACCAACAAAAAAACAACAATAAAATTATACATTAATCCGGGTTTTTTGTATGTTTTTGTTTATTTTATCTCACCAACAGAAACATAAAAAAACACCTTTGACAGGAGTCTTTTCAAACCAACGTGAAAAGAAGTTGCTTATAGCATTTCAAAGTATAGTGGAAACAAATATATACCCCGTTGGCATTTTTTAGAACTGAAAAATTTCAAAAGTGGAGTAACCAACTATGTGTGGAATTTTCCTATAAGGATGTTTAATAGACGGGTTTTTTCCCGCATTATACTTTTCTTTACAATCCTATTGCACAACATGACACCGGGGTTTTTAGGATCTGAGTACTGCTCCATAGGGGTCATGTCTGTGACCCTGTCACTTTGCATAAATTTAAACAACTAAAGGCCCGCTATAATATGTCAAATCGTGCCGATACATTTCAAGTTCACCTCGTATGACCTCTGTGTAGATTTCGCCAGATCAGAAATCCAACAAAACTTGATTTGAACATATTTATTCAGAAGAAAGGGATACAAGCTGTCCATCTTAGTGAAACCCGCTTCTTAACGCAGCGAGATACGAGTGATAGGTTCTATATGATTTAAATTTGATTGATTTCGTTTTTAATTTTGAAATGGAAACACTTCCAGATTTTTTGAGTAGCTTAGGCTTAAAGGCACTAGTGCACACTATTTCGTAGATACAACGAACACACAGATAATGCAAATCTATCGATATTACTAACAATTCGCACTCAGGTATTCTACCTCGTAAGTTATTTAACGAATATGTACGTATTCTGATCACAGTGTTTATGCTAATAGACCGGAAATATTTAATGCAACGTTGGAGCAACGCATTTGGAATTTCATCAAGTTGACTTTAATATAATTTTTTCAAACGTAAAAGATTATCTCCACTGATGATATGATAAACGTGCAGTAGTCGACAAAGGTGAATTCAGACCATGATTGTTAATATAAACATCTTTTATAGGTAATAATAAACAAAATGTGCAGATTATTGAATATCGTGATCATTCCAAACATGAACATATCCAGTTTTGTACAACATCTTTATATCAAACATGCAATTTAGTGTCCCATTTTCATCATACAGCTTCATCATTTAAATTTTTTTTAATCGGTGGCACGATATGTTCACTAGTTTTAACCATTTCTTTCTTGCTTTAATCAAGGAATAATAAAACAGGAAAAACTACCTAATATCCATAAACTACAGTACTTCTAGGGCTAAGTTTGACATCCGGAATGTTTTTGCTTGAACACGGCGGTACTCTTTCACTGCTTTCATACTGTCCCCATATTTCAGATTCGTAAAAAAGTATTATAGGGTTGGGGTTTTAAAAAAACTGTGAAAAGATATTTCGCCCAAAGATTTTTACAAACTCTCATTTTTTAATTAAGAAACTAACCGTTTAAAGTCACGGGATGAAAAATCGGACAATGTATCGCATGAACGCTGGTGTTTCAAAAATAAATTTTAAAATTTATCACAGGTAGGAGACAGAAACGACATAATGGAGTTGCAAGTGTTTTAAAGGTATGGTAATAAAGTAATAAAGTACCTTTATGCAGTTGCTTGTTCGATCATATAAAGGCCTACATTCAGAACTATTAATTGTTTGGTGTTTCAAGATTAAAAGATGATCGATCGAGGAATTCTACCCATCAAAGTAAAAAAAATAATAAAAAGCACAGAGTGTCTCTTTAATATAATATTGACGCTTTTTTAAAACGTAAAACTAGTTAAAAAATAGGCCTCTATATGAATTAATGTAGTCTGCCGGTTTAGATCAGGGACCTATCAAATTAACTTTATTAAAGAGAAAAAAATATCAAAATGTTATATATCTTATCTTAAACAAAAGCTTACAAAAAACCCCACCAAAACCCCCCGGTATAACCGAAAGTTGAAACGTCGCTACTAAGAAAGTTCGTCATGGAGAAAATATCCTAGAAATTGGTCATTTTCTGGAAATATATCAACGAACCTCTAATGCCACACTGTTCATGGTAATACATTATCACATTTCAATATCTTGCTAATTTGTGACATTAGAAAATGTTTTTACTTTGGTGTTATTTTTTTCTGCAAGGTTTTAAAGTTCATGCCGAATTTAACACGAAAGCAAGACACAGCTCTCGCATTAAAAATAAACTAGCCAAAGGGGCATAACTCTGCTCTATACTGTCACGTGATCATGAATGAGCTGTGCAAATGGCCGTCACCCATTTTCGCGCCGTTGTCTCCTATTTTCGTTTGAAATGTTTAGGAATTTCCAAGGTTGAGCTCTTGTGACTGGAATAACTGCAGATATCGCTCACAGTTATTTCACAAATCCTTGTTTCACCTGAAATGCGTGGTAAAATGGTAAAGTTATAAACCAATTTGTCCATTGTCTAAGAGATTGTTTTGATTTGGCTATTTTAATGATCAGTAACAATGCTAACATTTTATTCTATGCACTGGAAATCCAGTAATTGTAATAACCTTATAGATATCAATAATTGAGGTTTCTTTTTATTCATGATGCCATCCAAATTGATAGAAAATATCCTTTATTCACAAAAAACGTCCTTTTTATGTTGTTCTTGCTTGATACAGTCCAGAGTAGTTTTTAAGACTATCACAAAATAATGTTTTTATTGAACTTCGACTTTTGTATTCATATCCTGTTTTATTATACTGTTATGACTGCCGTATGTAAATTAATTAATGTGATATTTTGCAGTCGAAAAGTAGTTCGGAGTCTGAGGTGGATGACATTGATGAAGATGATGAAGAGAGGCTGTCAAGTCTGTCCGAATCGTCTGATGAAGATGAAGACAGAGACTTAGATGAAGAAGTGGTTCGACCAGACAAGGGTTATAAACAGACTAAATATAGGGTGTGTTGTGATGTTAATGTCATGATAAACTTAGTGTTCAGGGAAGTCATCCAACTTTCCACCACAAGTCCTGCCATTCTCGATATCTGTCTAATTTAAACCTTTTGCCCTTTGTCACCTTTTCTGTGCCTTGTCTTCAGCATGATTTATTCTATTCACTGTACTTAACGATCAGCTGTGAGATATTTTGGAGTCGGGGGCGGGATAGCGCAGTGGTTAGCGTAGTGGTTTCGAATCCCACCAGATCCTCGGCAACTAGAGAACTGTTCTACACACAGTAAGGTTTGGGTTTAATGCTACACTAGATTCCAGCGCAGTACCACCCATGGTTCGCTAGTTCCAGCCAATGCTCGCAGGTTTCACCGCAATGCATAGCCACAATGCTGTTGCGGGCGTTCTCCCTGCAATAATACTAGCAATGAAATATTCTTGAAATCCCCAATTCACCTCACCTCACCTACTGTAGTCAAGTGATGAATTGTCAAAAAAATGACAGCAAGTCTAACATAGGATCTATCATACACCACTATGAAACACATGTGATTGATATTGGTGTGAGTTATATCTTACAGGGTAAGTTGGGACAAATCACAATTTATGGACATTGTATATTTTATTTAGGGGTGACTATTGGCCTAATTTGACTATTGCGATAGTGATAGACTATTTCAGCCTACGATAGACTATTGTGACCCACTATTGCAATTGCTATTGCGATAGTTTTTTATCCAAACAAAAATGTATTTCAGCTGTGATTTCCAAAGATTTCATGAGGATAATCTAAATGATGAAACAGATTTCAGCCATATTCCACCTTTGCAACCAGGGTTCCTAAGTCTAAAAGAAAATTTCTCATCTTGAACATTTAAGAAGTGAAATGAATTCAAATAAAAATGCTTGAAATATTTGGAAAAGTCACTAAGAATATAACATATCTAGGAAAAATAACACTTTCGATAGTATCAATAGTTTACCTTACTATCAATATATCAATAGTGTTTTCAGGTTTCCTATCAAAGAGTGCTATTGCAAGGATGACTTTTGCGATGCATCTATAGTTCGATATTGGTACACCCCTATTTTTATTACTAGCATGATAAAGAAAAGAATCGCCCAAAAGTGTCTTTTGTTCATCAAATTAGATTGTGCAGGTGTTGGTGTCATTGAGGTGAGGTTTTGCAAGTCTTTGACATAGGTAAAAGTGGTCACATTCTTTGAAACTATTTCTTTCTTCTTCTTTGACCTGAAAAAGCTCTAGAATGGAGAAATTTGGATTATAAATTGTATATTTGGTGACTGTCCCAAGTATCAAAGAGACCCCATTAGTTAATACATAAAACATTATTTCTTGATATGTTAATCTTCTACCTTTAAAGATAATCAGTTATGCAAAGCTTGATGGACTGCAGAGCCAATTGTTTTATGTATGACTCTAACTTCTCGGTAAGAATCTCAATTATCAAATCTTGAGATATCAAAACATATTCCACTGAATCAAAATAATTTACTACAAATTTGATGATATAGTTACTACTTATTTTGACAGCTTGGACGGAAAAAAGGGCAATCGTATCGCAGCAGCTATGATAGCAGTACATTGAGGGCTGCTTACAATGCTGTGGTTGAAGATGGGATGCCGGTGTATGCAGCTTCCAAGAAGTTCAATGTGCCACAGAGCACATTAAGAGACCGTGTTTTAGGACGTGTATCTGCCGATGTTACAACCTCAGGCCCTCCTACAATATTTACAGCTGAGGAGGAAGCTGGTATTGCATCCTACGTCAAACTCTTTGCAGATATAGGGTATCCATTGAACCGTAATCAGGTTCGCCAGATTGCAGGTGACCTTGCGGCTCAACTTGAGAGACGAGGGTTCACAGATGGTAAGGTTCTCAGTCTTCGGTGGTATTATAAGCTTGTTGATAGGTTCCCCGACATGCAGACTCAAAAGTTTGCAAACTCTAAACTTCAAGAAATTGGTTATGGATACTACAAGAAGTTGTCTGGAATCTTTGAGGACTTTGACTTGGAGAGTTCCCCAAAGAGAGTATTCCTTTTGGATGTGACAAGTATTCAAACGGAGACATCGTCTTTGAAAATGATCTGTAGAAATCTTTCAGATGAGAATATTGATGTTTCACTTTCGTGTAATGACAGTGGTAACGTGTCTTTAATTGGGTGCTCTAGTGCAAATGGTAAGAAGATTCCTCCTTGTTTTGTGCTCCCTAGCAAAAATGAAAGTCCTAGTCGAAAGTCACTCAGCAAGATTCACCAAGGAGTTGGTGTTAGATATTCAACTGCAGGTGATGTAACCCCCCAAATACTCAGAGACTATTTTGAATGTCACTTTTCAAAGTATGCAAAGGTAGGCTCAAGAGCAAAGAAGCTGGTTGTCTTTTACAATAGTACTTATGTTTCAATTCCCTTGACTGTTTGGCTCTGGGGTCAGAGAAACAATATCCAGTATTTCCCTCTTCCCTTCCACAAAATGCTTGATAAAGAGATGCCTTCAGTCTTCCTTGACACAGTAGCAGAATTGTATGAAGCTGAACGCAAAGCTTGGGTGGAAAAAAATCCAGCTGCTCCATTTAGAACTTTGGAGTCCTTGAAAATACTCAGTATTCTGTACACTAGCCTTCAACCCTCACTCTTTGAAAAACGGTTCAGTTCTCTGGGAATCTTTCCACTTCCTGCTGTTCTTCCTGGTATGATACGGTTTGACAAACTCCTCGAGGACTTGAAATCCCAGACAAAATCAAAATTAAAACGTCCAAGAAAGAAAAGCACACCATCATCTGAAGAAAGGCCTCCCAAACGAAAGAAGGCTAAAGTGACACCCAAACCAAAGTCATTGAACCCTAAAAACTGGAGACAATTTCATCCTCAAAATGAGCAGGTCACCATGCCAAGGACACAACCCCCTCGGGAGGACGAACAGACAAGTACTGAGCACCGAGAAGCTGTACCAGTCGGCGTCTATCATATATATCAACCCCAGAGTATTGAGAACGGGGTGACCCTCAAACCGGACCCTGACGACTGCGATAGAGCTACTGGTGTGGAAACTTACCAGGTTTTCATACAAGATGGAGATTGTGTTGCTGAAGATGCGGAAAATGTTCCAGTCGTCGTTGCTGAAGAGGTTATCATCATGGAAACTGGAGATGTTTGATTTCAGGTGGAAAAAAACAGGTTTTCATACTTTTGAGTGTTCCAGGGCTCCAGAAGGTTAATCCATTTAGTATTCATGACATGATCTGTGTTGGTGATTGAGACTGAACTTTCTGATCATTAACGTGAATTTGTGAACATGCTTTAAAGACTGAAAAAATGTCATTTAAATCTTATACTCCTTAACTTGAAACATTTTTTTTTATCTTCAAGTATGTAAACATTGCAAAAATGTTTTGAAAGTATTAATGAAAATTTGGTAATTGAATCCAGTTATTTCTGAAGCTAGGATGGAAGAAATTTGAAATTTGGAATGCTATGAGAGGAACATTAACTCTTGTAAGTTACGAAGCTTCAAAGGCTTATCAATTACTCAAGCTTTGATTTTTTATATAACTTTTTACATTAATATCATTTTATGAAATAAAACATAACATTAAAAACTATATCTGTCAATAGCCCTGGTTGTGTTAGTTAGGTAACATGATATTCCTGGTATAAACTTTCCGATCAAACAGAAGTCGCCATTATTGTCAAATTTATTACGATATTCTGCAAACAGTTGTGAAGGATTCATCATCATGTAAAACTTTTTGAATATGAAGTTCCTGAGGCATGATCATGATAGTCATGTGGTTGAAATCATTCACCGTAACTATAAGCAAAAAGGTTGATAAATCACTGAAAGTTATTTTCACGGTTGAAGTTGATTACCATTATCTGGTAACAGAAGTTCCTCATCTCAATCACTGTTCCAGTATGACAGTGAGGTTTATTAAGAACCCTGATTGGTTCTAATTAGATAAAGTCATTCAAAAAGCAATGTTGTAAACTCTAAATGGAGAGAGGGGTTATTTGACCAAAATATTCAAAGTTTGCGCTTTTGTAGAAAGGGGTAGATTTTCAAAGAACAATGAAAAAAAATTCTTATTTTGATTCAATTCAATATTGTCTGTCATCTAACATATTTCTAATTTGTAAAAAGTACATGTACATTGCACAGGTGAGGTGTCAGTCATTTTCTAAAGTTAGGTGCAAATGAAATGTTAATTTTGAAAAATAAGATCACTGATTGCGTAGTAACTTGAATGAAACCAATCATGTATTTCTATCCCAAAAGGCTGTCCAGTAGTAACAAAGACTCTGATTTAAGATGTTAGTTTAGTAACCTCTGTTGGAAGATGTTAGTTTAGTGACATCCTTTGGTAGAGAATGAGGTAGTGTTTGTTATATTTTTGTTAAATTTCTACTGGTCACGTCTGTATACATTGTTGCTGATGATTTTCAGCAATTTTGAGTAGTCTAGTAGACTCTGTAATCTTGACTTTTGTGCTTTGAAAGATGTCCGTTCGAATGGGGGCTACTGCCATGTTGATTTCAGTTTACACTAATGTACATTTCCTTAGGAATCTGTTTATTTCATGAAGTATGATGACTCCTGATCAAGTCAATGAGCTTACAGATGTATCTCATATTGTGATTCAAGAACCATCTTTTTGTTCAGTGATCTGTGACCTTCAACTTCAATTTTTTTTATAATGACATACCTACATTATTATTGTTCATTTTGATATTATAAAGCTTTGCTGAAGAAGAAATTGTCAAATGAAGTGGACGCCATGTCTCTCAATTATGGTTTTCTGATTATTTTCTGTACTCTGTGGTGATAGCAAAAGTCATCACATATTTCATCATTAAAATATGCTTTCCTTGAATGTTCAAAATATAAATAAATTGTTATTACATGAAAATAGAGTGCACATTTTTTACTTCTTAGTGCATTGGCTGTCATCTGTCTTTGGTGAGTTGTCAATAAACTTATCATATGTCACCTCATTAACTGTGCACGCTAAGTGGAATTTTTGTGGGGATCAAAGTTTGTACATTTGGATCCTTGCCACTTGGGAATAACGCAACTTTAAGAAGCTTTTGATGACTAAAACAATTGGCCTGATTACTGTGCTAAAGCTCCTACTACTTGCTGAATTTGTTGGATTTTTTCTGTTCGGACAATACAGTTTTGAAAAAACAAAAGTTCATAAAAGTAAACTGTTATCTGTAGGATGATCAAAGGAAACTTAGTTAAGACATTGCCTTTTTTATACACTGAAATAATCTTTATCTGATTGTTGCCACAACATTAGATTTTTTAAATACTAGAGAGATATATCCTTATAATAGATAGAAGTAAATGTCATCTATCCTATAACACTCTGGACCTACTTTATGACCAGAACTTTACCGAGGAAATTTTTTTTCAAAATATTGAATCTACTGAGATTCGAACTATCTGTTTAAGCTATCCTCCATCAACTGTCTGAAGGCAGCCTCACTGCTCGCACCTGCTGACACAATTTAGCACAGACAAAGCCTAGTCATTAGGGAACCAATCACATCATCACGTTTAAAATAAGGATAGTGGCGATTAAGGTTAACGAAAGGTAAATGGGAGTTACTTGCCCCTAGCTACTGAAACCGAATTCTTTTGCCGCACACATTGCGATTGGTTAGCTCAGTTTACGTAAGAACGAGGGTTACAGTAAGCTGCGGTCAGACCATTGTGGAGAGGATAGCCTAGACAGAGTTTGAATCTCAGTAGAGTCAATATTTTGAAACTTTTGTTCCTTGGGACACGGTGGATTTTAATCAGACTGGTAATTCAGCTAGCCAGGTTTATCATTGCTGGACACAGAGCAGAGGACCATGTGAAATCCTGTTTTTGTAAGAGGGGCATGTATACTTTTATCTATATTAGACTCTGGAACCTATTGTTTTAAATAAAACACGTACAATGTTAAACAGTTTATTTGCCAAACTGTGGAGTAATACAACAATTTTAAAAAGCTTTTGAACACTGTTTATAATCAATGGAGGTAAATACATCGCAAGTAGGTCAGTACTAATGAGCGACCACACTGAGCAAGGACTAGCATGCTATGTACAAATAAAGTCAACAATTGTATGCTTTTAACTACAAGTCAGGGGGCGCACTGGGACATTCTAAAGATAGAAGTAAAAACAAATGCTGAGCAGAAAAAATTGAGACATGGAAGAAATCTTTAAGTTACTGATTTACCCTGGACAGTACCTGGTAAGTATATCTCCAACTTAGATAAGCTATTATGCTCACATAACCAAGACATTTTCATATTATCTAATTTGTGGATTTCAAAGGTAATTGATTTTGATAATTGCTCTGTTCAGCAACTTCCTTATAAATGGCCAAAAATGCGACATACAGATTCTGCTCTGTAATTGAAAAAACATGTACTCAAAGAAAAAAGAAAAAATACTACCAGGAGAAAACTACATCTAAGAAAACAAAAACTTGGGTGTTTAAATGCTTGGATGGTAATGTTGTAGATATGAAAACAAGATACATACATATGGTATCTATGTATGAATAGGTAACAAGTATGTGTCTTCTGGAAAGTCATTTGATCAAATTTATCTGGGAACGTCACAACACACTTAAAGATAATTTGACATAATTTGATTCATACATCAAGAAATAAACCAAACCAACCATAACAGATATATCATGTGAGAAATTAGCACTACTGTAGAACCTAACCCATAGGAATATAGTAGGATAAGGTAAACAACACAGAATTAGATCACAGATATTAAACACAGGATCAATCTCAATATCAAATTGCACACCAGCAATTCTACATACAAAAGCTTAGTTTCTTTCAGATCTTAATACTCTTTGGTCACTCTAAATCCATGTCAAAATCCTTGTTGATAAAAGCCTGACAAGATCTTGGGTAGGTTTTGGATTGATAAGGGCCTTGTAAGTGTGCGGGCGGTCTGGTTTGCTGGGCGTTCAAATCTTTGCGACCTCATCAACTCCAGCCATAACAGCCTCTGTGGCAAAGCTTCCTACAGAGTGCTTGGAGAGGATCCTCAACAGAGGTCGCAGGTTCATCCACCACTCCTCCAGGGGGATTCTCTTGCTGTAATGCAAATTGATTTTTCATATATATTTTAGGAGATAATTTAAGCCATAATTGTATAAATTGTGAAAAAGGGGTTATATTTATATTTGTGAATTTTGATGGGTTTTTTTACTTTGAAGTTATGCCAGATATATTATGTATAGCTCATAGAGATTGACCTGAAATATTCCCTAAATCTTCAAGTTATCTGATGATACCTATACAATTGCTGATAATTATCATTTCCTGTATAACTTTTTACAACACCATTTTTCAGAGACAGAATAACAGGAGTAAAAGTTTGTTAGGCAAAGAAATGTAGGTTCTATCAAGTAGCAAAGATAATAATATAAATAATTTTTGGGAGAAATCCTCACTAGAACTTGAAACTACCAAGCATTCTTGCATCTAATAACTGTAAACCGTAAAGCTGTATGGTCCAACTGTTGGGGTCACCTTAGGGATAGCTATCTGGGAAGATAGCTACTTACTGATAAATGGTTATGACTTCACTTCACTTACTCAAAATTGGTGTCGTGTTTGAGCTCTTGTACTGGTGAGAAGGTGAGGAATCTTTTTGTCATTCCGAGGAGAACTGCGCTATCCTGGGTAGATGTCCTCACACGACCTGGTCATAATGTAACAACTGTTAGTAAGTTGTACATATAAACAATCAAATCTTACTCCACTGTCACTGTCAGAAAATTGTGCATTGCTACACAAGTCTTAGAATTACAGAACCTTTTTAAAATCTTGTCACTTTTGGCATGTAAGGGAGGTAAAATCTTATAGATTTATGTGCTGAGTGGAACTAAGGCTTGTTTCATTTCAAGCGGTGTTCACCATTATGTTTGCCTTGACATTAGTTGTCAATCTCACTGACTGATTTAGTAAGGAATTGAATGTTTTTATATATTGGAATATTTATGATTTTAAGGAATTATCCTTGATTTCAAATCTTCAAATTATCAATTTAAGTTAATAACTGTTATACTGATAAATGATTTTTAACAGGCAATGTCATAAAAAAATCAAGAAAGGGAGTCACAGGCTCATGATTAGCTATCTTTGCAAATCACTTAATTTCAAGTCTTGCACGTGTATATCTCTTTTTTGACTCGAAACACATATTGGCAGACCTTGAACAATGAACTTTCTAGGCTTAATCTTAATACAATTGATCTTTTCAAAATACTTTTAAGAGCCACTCCGTGAGTTGTTGGAGTCATATATGCCAAACTGTATCAATGGTGTCATTTGATCGCGAAGTATCGACTGTTACCAAAAAGACACATAAAAAGCTTATTGTTTTTTTTACAGTGACAATATGAAGGTAGAACGTCGCAATTATGATCGAAAAGCGGACAGTGGCTCGCGTCAAATAGTCAAATGTAATTTTAGATACTTATCTAAAATAGCAAGGAGGGCAGTTAGGAGTTGATAGTGTTTGTTAGGTCATATAATTAGTATTCATGTATGTTGGACGTGATATCTACACCTCTGTGCATTTATAAGGCTGTTTTTAGATTTTCATGGAAAACCAGTATTTGTCATATATATGTTTTTGGACATGAAAAGTTAAGATGTTTTGATTCAATATCACCACATATGACATTTAGGTTCGTATCAAAGGTAAATAATATGTTATGAAAATCACGGAGTGGCTCTTTAACAGCATACAACATCCATAGTGACTCTACAGGCATAATTTGAAGACTTCAATTTCTTCCTGTAAAAATACATTATAAAACATTTCATTTCTTAAGATTGCTGTGAGCTCACCATCTGATTGTACACAATCTTGGACCTTAGCGATGAGCCAATCAACAGCCTTGGCAGCCATCTTGGTTCCGTAGTTTCTGTCAAAGGGGCTTGGCATCCCTCCTTGTTGCATGTGTCCGAGAACGTTACTACGGCAAGTAAACACACCCTTGCCCTCCTCAGAAAACATGTTGTGAACAAATTCAGTTGTGTAGTTAGCATTTGCGTATTCATTCCTGAAAAAACCCATTCACTATCAGGATCAGAATGAACATATGTAAAGCAGAAGAAAAGCAAGTGTATCACTTAAATGCCAACAAAACTGAACAGTCATTTTGTCTTAAAACCTGAGCTCCACCACATGTCTCTACTTGCTATTTGCTGAGAGACAATAAGAACATGAATAGATATTAGAACATGAAGATTATTTGACAGAGAGACCATGAGAAAATTTATAAATTCATTCAATGAGAACTGTTATCTAGTATTCATTTCAAAGCCTGTATACATGTATGTTACGTTTCATTTGTTAGCACCAAACCTGTACATTGATAAATTTTGTCTTGTAAATTTTGTACATTGACCTGTGGCCTTTATACTGAATAAACTTTTATCTATCTAGTATTCCATGTAAATACTGGACAAAATAAGTTAGGGATATTGTAAATTTTATGATTATCAGGTGATCATGTATAGAAATGTCGTTTCAGAATTTTCAAATATCCCATAATTTTTGTGTCCAGTTTATATATATATAAATCATGATTGTCAAATCACCTACCTAAGGATCAACCCTCTTTGTACACCTGCATTCAGAATCTTGTCTTTCAAGTGGTACACATCATTCTGGAATTTAATTTGATAAAAAACCCAATTATATTCCACCTGCAAACGACCCAAAAATGTCACAGTCTGAAAGCCTCTTATTTGATAAAGTGCACCGATCAATAACAACAGTTATTAGTCAGACAATGTAGACAAACTTAAATTGACTTTCAAAACTTTTAAGACAGAAGATGTCTCTTAAGGTGAATGAGCAGAAACTATTGTCAAATCTAACATTCACCTCCCACCTAAAATTGCAGGATAATTTGAATAAATATTTGAAAACAATGTAGTTTAAATACAAGGCTGATTGCCTAGACATTGGCAAATCACATTCTAGGCTGTTAAATTGTGATGTGTAGGATTTAATATTTTGCTTTCAAAATGAAATAAAATATTGTTCTTTTCACTGACTCAGAAGAATACGCAATGTTCTTTAAGTACTTCAGTTTCACTTTTTTACACCAATTACATTGAAATTCATGTATTTTCATTTACCCGCAGATCACTGATCTTGAATTTCTCCTCGTAGATGTAAGCTGCATCAGCGCCGCCTGCCAGACCACTCATTGTTGCTAGGTAACCACAGTAGCCACCCATGGTCTCCACCACAAACACACGCCTCTTAGTGCCAGTAGCAGACTGCTTGATACGGTCACAGATCTAAATGGATGTGGAGAATACATTGAATTAGCTGACTACATTAAAATAAAGACGGGTTAACATCATCACTGAATTGGTAAAATTGCTTGTTATTTTAACTCAAAAGACTTTATAAACCTGAGCTATTTGTACCAACCCACAGTGATGGTAGACTTTTAGAAGGAGATCCTCCTTAGCGTTTTTATCATAATAATAATCATTTATTTTGTATCAAAACAGATTGTAACTAATATTAACAAAAATAACCATAAGCTTTTAAGCTTAATTGGTTTTCACTAAGCATTTTTGAAAAGGTTGAACAAAGACATTTCAAATAATAAGGAATAACAATAAAGACACAGGTTCATCTTCTGAAACTTTTCAAATCAGGAGAATGCTTACATCAGTGATTTCATTGAGAGCGGTGTCGGCACCAAGACTGAAGTCGGTGCCTGGTACATTGTTACTGATGGTGCAAGGGATCACAACTATTGGGATACACATGGCAGGGTACTGTCCTCGAGCCTCTGCAAGCTGCAGGGTGCTGTGGAACGCCTGAAATACGTTATAATAAATCATGTAATCAATGTTATTAATTTCATGATAGTTTTCACTCAAAATAATTCTCAAAAAGAGATTACTTTCATCAAATTATGCAATTGAATTTGCAGATCCATGATTCAATTCAAATCTAGACTTGCTTTTCAAGAGTAAATATTATGAACTACAGTTTTTGGATTAGGCAAAGATAAATATTGAACTCAGAACCCATCCAATGATAAAACTGACTTAAAAGACACACATCGCCACTTACATGATGAGAATTAACCTTTGCGAAAGATATAGTTTGTTAAGATTCAAGTTTTATGTCAAATTTTGACATAAAAAACAGAACGTTTCATCATGTTACTTTGGAGTAGTTTTTTAGGATTCTTTAGATAATTTTAGAATGAATCAAAGGTAATTGATCTACCTCAAATCCTCCTACAATACACAATCCATCGATTTTATGTTCGTGGAGTTTTTCAGCAATTCTTCCCAGGCCAACTTCTTCAGTCGTTTGTCTGCAGAAGAAACATTCACATTCTCACTAACTAGGGGTCAATTGTGCGACCAACAGATAAAATTTCTAATCATTAGGTTAAATCAACAGCAATATATGTATTCTATATGAGAAACTGTAAAATTTATACAAATAAACAAAAACTAGTTAAGTTAGAATAGTGTGAAAATCATTAACATTTTTTTCTTGGACACTCAAAAGATGACATCTCTACTATCTCCTGAGACAAATTTCAGAAGTCAAGAGTAAATATTGATGAAAATTCTAGCACTGAAAGAAAAAAAGGAAAGAAAATTTCTAAATATCAAAATGCTATTTTTACAGATTCTAAAACCAGCTTTTGATGGTACAAAGCGTCAAGATTGATATCAAATTCTTACTTTTTAGTACCCAAGAGGGATCCACCCTTCCCGGCCCAGCTTTGTACCTGGTTCCAGCCTATATGATGTACCTGTGCACAATCAGATATATATATTTACATATATCTGTAGAACATACAACATTCTTTTATCAATAAATTTTTCAAATAAAATTGGTTTCTAGATTTCTAGTTTCACTTCTTTGTAAAGCAAAATGTTTTGTTTACATTTTGAACACTAATTTTTTTTCAATAAAATTAATGAAACTGCATTCGTCAAAAGTATTAACATGTTTGATAAAATCTATTTCATGGCATGGAAAGTCTTTTTTTTGGTGCCATTTCCTCCTTCATAAAATTGTTGCAATTCTTTCAGCTTTACCTCATCTTCCACCAGCCCATCGAAACTATCGTAAATGCCTTTAACATTGTAGCCTTGAGTCAACGCCAGCCTCACGAAAGAGCGCACAGCTGCATTCATTCCACATGCTGGAGCACCAATATTCATCACACCAAGGTTTCGAGCCGACTGAAAAGATTAAATATGACACAATCAGGAAGTGTGTTCTACGGAAGATTAACATTTTTTAAAACTAATAACTTGATCTGAGATCAAAATGACAGATGCTAGATGATCAGACAATTCTATCTCTATTGTTAGTCCAAATCATGTTTTGTTCTACTGGTTTGATGGTTAATTGTTAAAGTAATGTTCACAATAAACTAATATTAATATTTCACACACAACTAGTTATGATATTTCACACATAAACTACTTACATTTTTGACATAAACAAATGATAATATTTGTCAAATAAACTAGTCATAACTAGTGTACACATTAAACTTACCCATGTCCAGTGGGATCACAAAACACAATATATCAGTTCCTCTTACTTGTGTATGGAAGGAGAAAGGTTTTGTTGAACAGAATAATCAATGAGTTTTATTGCTTGCATTGTTCTTATATCTATAAACTAGCATTCAAATGCAGGATATAACTACAACTTTCATATAGGATGTCAAGCTACTATCAAGCTGTATTATTCAACAGTTCTTCATAAGTTGTTTTTTTCTTTTAAAATAATCATATGATACAATGAGCAAAATTATCATGTATAAAGAGAACAAAATAAGAGCAAGCAAATATTTGAATGATATAAGAGAATGTATGTAGTATCATTGTAGCCATGTGTCCTTGATTTCATGAAGTTAAAATATTAATAAACTTGAATTTTGTGACTTAAAAAATGTAAAAAAGTTGAATTTAGTTTCAGTATTCTCATTTCAAAACCAAGCAACCAATATTAGCATCTATGAAAATTTGCCTTCCCAGCCACCATAGCTGAAAAACAATTATTGGGAAACTTCTAAGGATAAGGACATAGAAATATGTAAAATGATTCATGCTATGAAAAGACAGTTGAACAGGGTATGATCAACTTGCAATTAAAACACTTCTATGAAACTACCATGTATAATAAACATATTATTTCATTAATATCATATTTTTCTCAAAATATGCAATTATTTTTTAATTTTTATTTGATTCTCAGCAATTCATTCAATATTATCAAAAAGCTATTATTTTGATTGTTATACATTTCAAAGATGAAATGTCTCAAAACTTTGAGGATATATTATTACTATTGTTCTCTAGACTGCAAAACATATTTTTCGGATATTGATTAACAGATCCCACAAATGGAATTATATCACAACGTTGAACAGGATGATGTTTGGTTAAGGATAATTAGACTTAGTTTGGATTATGATATACATGTGTATGACCAGAATAAGTTCTTACAAGAGCATGCAACACTTGTATATACCAGTATATATATAAACATCAGTAAAAATTATTACAAAAACACTTAATGTGATGAATTCATATAAAAATAGATGAAATATTCAATAAACAACATGCTGATGAATGATACCACATTGACCCATGTGATTTTTATTTGTGATTTATTTCAGTGATTAAAGAGCAGAATATTAATATTTATAGATAATGACAAAGGGACCTATTTGTCAATTGGATTGGAGAGAAAAGTTTTGAAAAAATCTTTGTTAAAACTACTGAAAGAGAGAAAACTGTACTTTCTACTATGTACAGAAGTAACAGTGATTGTTAGGAAACTTGTTTATCTTTGTGCAAAAGAGTATTTGAAAAAGCAATAATATCTAAATGATGTTTGAAGCTGAAATGATTGAAATGGCCTCTGATGAGCATTTCTCATAAAAAACGAATTACCTCCGTAAACAACTGTAAAAATTGAAATTGCTTTGATAAAATTGAAAATAAAACAGTAGATAATGATTGGATGCCAGGTAATACACAAAAGGTAGGATTTGGATGCAAGGTACATAAGCTTTTCAGGTGACACTTAAATGTGCGTGTACATGTGAAAATACATACTGTTCGACGCAACTGGAGAAAGCGCAACATTAAAAAAAAACTTTCTTTAAATCAAACTTCTTTCATAACTACATGTCAAATCTTTTGTTTTTTATTTGACGGTGTTTTAAAATTCGGTACAATTCATGTATAGAGTGATAAGGACCAAATTGACATCGACTGTTTTGAACATTTTTGTCTTGAAAACAATATTTAGCCTGTTTACAAGCAAACACTTCCGTTCACAACAACGAGATATTTTGATTCAAACTTATCTATATTATGATAACATTCAAATAAATCATATATAATAAAGTATTATAGAAAGATTTAGCATTTTTAAGAGAAAAAATCCGGAATTTTTAGAAGCAGAGTTGAGTACGAGAACTTACATGATCCTGGAAAGATTCCCAATGCCCCTGCAAAAACCACCTACTATGTTTAAAGGACTTTTTTCCAGGTTCCACAGTTTAGTCAGGGGAGGTAACTTGTTCATTATTAGTAGAAATGTTGAACTTTTATTTAACTTATTTGAATATAAAACATAAATATTGGTAGAATATCCATCTATGTAACAAATAATTAACTATCAGTCTTATTAAAATTCTAAAATACTTTTCGAACCCAATGAGACCATAAATGATTTCACTGCTGTATCAGCAAAATTTCAAGCATGTAAATAAATAGTAAACAATATGCCCTTGAGATTTTGACTTTAAAAAAAAACTCTCTTGGAGTAATGTCACTTTTATAAACACATGATCACAACCCTTTACAAAACAATGTAAATGGATTGTTAAATCATAGATCAATATACAAAAATGACACCGTATTTAACATTTATTTAACAGCATTATAGTTACTATATATTTTTTCTTCCATTTTTTGGGTGCTTATTTTGTTCTTTGACTGAACCACTAACTGCAAATATGCAAAATATCTTGCAGTTTTTACATTACTTGATAAGGAATTTTTTCTTATTGAGGAACCATTAGCATTCATATACGACACAAATGTGTCCTGAAAACCTCGTTTCATCCTCGTGGTTAAGGATATTTTGAAAATGATACAACTGATCTGAATGTCATAAATATACCTCATACTTTTCTAGATCATACAAAACAAAGAGCTTGAAATAATTAAAAATGGAACTGATTTATTAACACAGATAAGCAAAATAAATTATTTTGTTGAAAACTCAAAATATCAATATGATGAATAAAGGTACCAGCCAAAGCCTCAGTACAAATAATACAGGTACTATATTGCCACCCAGGAATCATGCAAATTATAGGGAATGTTGAAAAGAATTGGGAGAATGCCAATAATAACTATTTTCTACAATGCATTAATATTGCACTCAAAACATAACATTATAAAAGCTAATAGAATTTTCAAAATATATTTTCTAATTTGAGTTCTTTTCTATGCTGCTCTACAAAACATGTGCTATAAAGAGCTAGCAAATAAGGATGAAATCAAGTGTTAGAATACTATAAACCTTGGCTCTTAATCTATGTTGCTAATCAACTCAAAAGTTACATACAAGTTTCCTTCTTTACTCTCATTACAAAGCACATATCCAAAGTGAGATGAAACAAGTGTTACAAGTTTCTTACCGTAGAGTCTGTGCCCTGAACATTGCTGAGAGTGGCAGGAGGTCTAAGTTTACTCAACTTGCGGTACGTGTTCAGGTTGTTCTGGAAACTCCTGCACCATGTGAAATATGCAGTGAATGAGCAGTGAACCAGATGATAAAGAGACTCTCAACCAAGAGTATCCATGTTGATGTAAGTTACAAATTGTCTTGGCAAGCCAAACCATCAAATAATATATAATGATGGCCGAATACTCAGATCCACTTAGCCTTTTAGCCTAATGAAAACAAAATACACTAGTAAGTTTGGTGCTACTTAAGCGATAAATTTACATTACAAAGGATAAAATGAAATATTGTCAAATAGCAAAAAGCACAATTTGTGGAATTATTGTAATGCATCCAGCTACATCAACCTATTTGAATCCGCAAAGCTCCTTCAATACCCTGATATCTATCAGGACAATTGCCTTTTTTAGCTATGTAACTGGTGAGTAATGGCATTTGCATGCCTTCAACGATATTTTAGTCCTTCAAGAGGTCCGTGGTTCGAATCCCGCCAGGGGCTTGGCAACTTTGTCTGCAGTAGAGAACTGTTCTACACGCAGTCAGGTTTGGGTGCAATGCTACACTGAATTTCTGAATTTTCCGTTATTTCCAGCCGATGCTCGCAGGTTTCACCGCAATGTATAGCCACTTTAACTTTGCAGGCTTTCTTCCTGCAATAATACTAGCAGCTGCGATATAAGTGAAATAATCTTGAAAGCGGCTTTAAACCCCAACTCACCTCACCTCACCTTCAACACCAGTTGCTATTGCAGCTATGTATATAAGCAGCCGATGAAATGACTCTCCTTGCAATAACAGCATTAGCTGGAGGACAAGTCTTTGTTTGTGATATTGCTACAATCTCCTTGCGTTATGATGCAAACATGTTCACATATTAAACATAGCCATGAATAATCATTAGTCAACGATATGAGGCCTTGGTATCAGGGTCTTTAAGGAGCTTTGGGATTCAAATATGCTGACGAAGCAGCATGGCTGAAGTGCTGAACATAAAATGAATACACTTGAATATAGTTACTCACTTTCCCCTCAGTCTGACAGCCTCCTCCCATTTCTTCTCATTCATGTTCTTCTGAACGGCTTGTGTCTAACATACAATTTCAAATAACATTACTGAGAGTATCTTGCTGTAAAAGTATCAAGTATTTACTTGTTACTTCTTAATGTAAATAATGAATGTCAGACACTTGATTAACAACTTGTTAAAGCAAATTATACAGAATCTGCCATTGCCTTAAACAAAGGCTATGAATAATTCATCAAATAAGACTTATCCACTCAATTACTTGCATGAAATAATGACCAAGTCTGATTGACCAAAATCATTTGACTGATAAGCTCAATTTCAACCATTCAAATAACAAAGGATCATTCTGGCTAGGCAGTAGTGGAAGAATTCTTTTTGAATAACAGAAATACGTAGTAGATTCAAGACGAATGAACATTCATAACATCTTGAACTCAAATCATTTGGTCATGGGACAAAGGCGGAAGAGTCCTGATTTACATGATGAACTAAATAGGGCAATGGTCTCCTGTCACAAAATTGTGAGAGTAAAATACAATATATGCTAAGAACATGATGAAAGGGAACTCAGGTAAGGGTAGTATAGACTTATTTCAGTCAAAGATGCTTTCTCGCCAAAACACTAACTCTATATTGTAAGCTTGAGTGTGTATGTCTACCAAGAACATACCCTCTCAACACACTGCATGAGGGGCACCCTGACGGTCTGATTACCCTCGAGGGACACAACACAGGCTGGAGTTTCTGGGGTAGCATCCATCAATGCAAGCACAGCCTCAGCACCCATCCTTGAGCCCTGGAGCACCAAAAAAACATATTATTGAAACTTTTAATTTCAAACCCATAAAATAGATTTTGAAATTAGGGATCGATTTAAGACATTAAAAAACTGAAACGTAGAAACCTCCCGCCTGCTAGAGATTTCCTGTTTAATTTTTGTATTTGAAATGTTGAATGACAAAGATAAGGTTTCATCCAGATTGGTAGCTTATTCTAGTTACAAGTCCATATGTCTGGCTTGGATTTCTGAGAGTTTTCTCCAGTGAATAGATTTTGATGATAAATCTGTGTTTTCTTTACTCACAAGGATTCTGTCGAAGGCCGATGGGCTTCCTCCTCTCTGAACGTGACCCAGTACAGTGACCCTTGTGTCGTAACCAAGGCGACTCGAGAGTAGCTGAAATCATTAACCATCATAGATTTGATATAAACATTCACCTCTAATATTCATATCTGATTGAAAATTAGATTTTTAAAACCAATTTGTTTGACATATATATTTATTATAACAAACTTTCTCTTTGTAATAAATGTTATCAGTACATAAAAACAAGAATTCACAAAGAGATATCCTTGCACAAGAATATTGAAGATGACAACTAACAACTAAATTGCACGTAATGATTTCTTGAAACAGGACAAATTTGACTTTATTACCCATATGGTGAATCAAAAGCGGTGACATATTTTCAATATGAGCACATGTGCACATATCACTTTTGCCTAGCAACGATTGTTTCAGCGCGAGTGACCTTATATCGTCGTCTGTCCATTGTTCATGATGTCACTGAAGCCGGTCGTCACAAGGGAACGAGGCCGTTTTCTGAATATTTCCATGCGTATGAAATGAAATAGAATTGGTAATAAAGAAATTATTACCATTGAATGTGTTTCATATGACTTTTACAAAACTCTTGTGAATTTGTGTATGACCCTCGCTATCGCTCGGGTAATCAAAAATTCACACTGGTTTTGTAAGTCATATGACACACTTCCTCGAATAATCTTTAATATCTCTTCTCAACTTTTCATCATTAGACAATTTAGAAAAGGATCAACTTACGTTTTTGATCATGTCAGCAGTAATTGGTTTACCATGTCGATCGATAGCACCCTCCGCAACAAGGATGATATTCAGACGCTGACCAAAAGCTCTCTCCTAAAATACCAAGAAGTTAAAAATGCCACAAGGCACATAGGTCAGGTGTTTTATCAGTTCTGACAAGGCAAAGGAAATTTTTGGTTGTGTTTCAATGGAAATGGCCAAAGTTAAAAAATCATATTTGGTAGACAACTTCTAATGGCACAAACATTGCTTGCTTGATTCATTCATGTATATAATTATTCAAAATTTTTTAAAGCTTTGAACTCCTGTCTGGATGAGAAAAGCCTCAACATATACACAAACAGACAACTTAAAGTAATTTTTATTTCCTCTACTACTTCAATGTGTCATGGGAACAAAATCATTAACTAACTTATTTAATGTCCTTAGATTGCAAGAAAGTTTCCTACAGAGTAACATTTTTTTTAAATATCAATCTTTTTAACACCATTATACTCGATTACAATAAAAACAAAGCCAGCTAATGGTGTTGAACTAAATACAGATGTATTTTTATTATCAATTACCTGCTACAAACTTCAAGTTGTGAGCTTATTACAGATATTACATTCCAATCATCAATTACTTCCTATATCCTCTTAAGCAAACAATAAAAGTCCCAACTTACGGTGGTGAGTTTATGACAGAGAGTTTCCTCCCAGTCATCCTCTGGTGGCCACTCAGGAATGAACACCCAATCTGCCTCACTAGCCAGGGCGGCCACCAGAGCTAGGTACCCACAGTGTCGCCCCATCAACTCCAACACAAACGCCCTCTGGTGACTGAAAAGGTCAGCAAATACATCATGGTTACTTCACAACCTTCAATTTTGTAAATAACTCCCCGAATGTTGCAAAGTGAAAGATCTAAAAGTGGACTGAAACCCAGATTTCCTTCCAGTCTGATGGCGGGAGATAGCATTGAGGTTTCGATATACAAACTTTGGTGATGTCATACATAGAGCAGTATTACACTAGCTTCCTGCTTGTTGCATAAAATTTAATGCTGGACTAATATACCTTTGTCACTCTTGAAAGAATGGTTTAAGTTATATTGTAACTTTTGTTATGAAATATATTTGTTTCATTGTAAAATATACACTGAAGGATGACAAAACTGTGTCTAATCTTAAGGTTATTTTATAAATTAACAATAATTACTTGTTAGTTGATCAAATCATCATTTGAAAGACCAACAAGTGACAACACTTTACCCTTGAAACAACTGCTTATGAAGAATATTTTGAGATAGCCTGTCTTTTGTATTAAGTCTATGAGGAAATTTTAAGGGTTTTGAGAGAGTCTAGAGCTAAGGACCTTGAAGCGGTGGTTGTGATGGCATCGACAGCTTCGATGATCCGGTGCAGAGCAGTGTCAGTACCGATGGTCATGT
The DNA here is from genome assembly GCA_921293015.1 of Phorcus lineatus. Classification (NCBI taxonomy): domain Eukaryota; kingdom Metazoa; phylum Mollusca; class Gastropoda; order Trochida; family Trochidae; genus Phorcus; species Phorcus lineatus. The sequence goes on along the minus strand of OV121081.1, from coordinate 45,770,129 downwards.
CAGTTCCACAAAAGTCATTGTCAATGGAACCCACCATTCCAACAATGTTTAGATGGGAACACTTAGTTGCTACTTCTTCAGATATCTTCCCTGAAAAATACAGTTATCTGTAAGTTCTTTTAAACTATAATATATACTATAGTATATACTATATAACAAACTTCCGATTGCTGAATCTGTTTCCCAAAATTTCAGTTGCCATAGGTCAAATGTCAACATTATACTTCTTGCCCGAGAAAAAAAAATGACCCAATCAAAATTTGCAACAACATTATAGAAATAATTGGAAAAGCCTAATTTTGGACATAGAACCTAAATTCTAATTGTAATAACCTTAAGAAAACCAAATATGACTTTCCTTAACACTGTAATGCTAAAAATGGCTTTTCTTCTTTTAAGTATGTGCAAAGTTAATCTCATCTGCTATTCAAATCAATGAAAACCCAGGGAAAGGAGAATTCCATACCAGTTGTGACAAGTTCCTCTAAAAGACTTGACCACTCCTTCCTGAAAAGGTTTGCGCCAGTGAGACTGCCATCACCACCGATGCACACAAGGTTGGTGATGCCAAGGTTGATGAGATTCAGTGCAGCTGTCAAGCGTCCAGGTCTCTCACGGAAGTCTTTGCATCGGGCACTGCCAATTGTTGTTCCTCCCTTAATGTGACAATGTTGCGTTTTAAAATACTACACAGGTATAAACAGTATGACAAATGGATTGTGAAGTTTATTAAAAAAACAGGATTTTACGGAATCACTTCCTGCTGGTCGAAAAATTGTCAGTATAAATTCCAAAGGAAAACTTTTTAAATTGTTTCAAAGAAATTTAACATTTTAAAAAATAATCGATTAAAAGTTCACCTGGTAAGTTTCTAATCATTGGAACCATAATTGTATCTCACCAGTTTGTTGAAATTGTTTCAATCATAACAACCATTTGTGAGCTTATGAAATGATTCTATCTTTTTACACCACTGAAGCTTGAAAATTAGTCAATCCATAAAAGTAATATTTGCACTTTTATAGCAACATTTATTTTCTAAAAAGCTGAGTCAGCTTAAATCAGAATGACCATATTTCCTTCACTACAATTAAACATCTTTCAGCAATAAATATGTTCATTGTCCGTACAATATGTTTAAAGAAATAGCTTTTGACATTTACACAAAGAAACTCTGTTTCTCAGGTGAAGGTAAGTGACATGCATCTCCATTAAAACTTGTAAGGTCCAGACAAAATTAATTACTTGTTTTACAGATCCAGAAGAGCAGTTTGACATGCATTATGGAACGGCTGTCTTATTGTTCACAACACTGCAATTGTATCAGAAATGTAAACCAAACATTACATAATCTTGTCTCTTAAAAATGTAAACTCATGCATTGATGAATGAAGAACTTTACTTCCTAGTTAATATGAACTTTGCATGAGAATTTCATTGATTGAATGATTATCAAATTAATATCAACCAGGAAAAAGGGATAAGTAGAGTCATTGGCTCTGCAGGTCATCAGGTGAATTACTGACAACAGATAACTGTAAATTGGTCTGGCCTATCTTGGATATTTGGTTTAAAATTACATGGTGCTAAGAAAATAACTGGAATATATATATAAAACATTCATACCGATGCACACCTTTTGTCAACATTTCATACCTGGACTGTCTTTTTGCTAAACCGAGATAACTACTTGAAAGCTATTTGCTTTCCTGGTACTAGACTAATCTTTATTTATTCATGACCTTATTGGCAAAAGGTTATTATTATTATTTTTTTATCATTAGCATTCAAGCTAAATGTTTTGGACATCTTCAAAGCTAGATCTGACAGAAAAAGCTTGTTATAATTTTAGCAGTTTTAGAATGAATTGTGCAATCTAGTTAAGATTTCTACCAATCTGGCCCCTATTTCTATTTCATATTAAATGTTATAATTACTATCTGTCTTGAAAATAAACCTATGTCACAGTTTATAAAATTAATTGCAAGTACATAATTAATCATTATTTGATTTCTAACTTTTAAGGGGTTCAATAGATTCTGATAAGATTTCATTCTCAACTTATCTATGAGAGGTGCTGTGTTGGGAAAAAATATACTCGTCAGCAAATGTTAAGGGCCATATCAATATGCTTTACAGAATCATATGGATCGTTATATGAACTATAGAATATCTCAAATTTGAAGATAGGGGTCGCCCTTATTCCTTGACTTAAGTTGATAATTCAAACAAAAATCATGTGAAACCACATGTCAAAACAATTCTTGATTCTGGTTGCAAAGGGAATGTATGTGTTGTAATAACACATAACAAATGCTGTGCCCATATGTCAAGACAGTCTGATAATGGACCTGGCCAAAGTAAATGCATCTATATATCTTATGTCACAAGTAATTGAGTAATGCCAACCATATGTGACTGAGCAACCACATAAGTAGATCATAATAGAACTAGAACTAAGCAGAGAGAATCTATATCTACAACTGTACTTCTCAAATATTACCTCTCAAAATAATGTTACACATATATATTTGCACACTTGCCACAAATCGGTGGACCCCCAAATCAGCCTCGACTGTAAGTCACAATCATTTTTCACTGATGTGGTGGCTGATCACAATCAAGGGTGGTTACTAAGAAACACTGCATTTCATGTATACCACTGATATACTGTTCATATGTTCTGTCCACAGAGAAATAAAACTCCTTTTACTAAGCACTCAAAAGGACAGTCCTATCAAGGTATTTTTTTGTTTAATCAAAATTCAAGGGATTTTTCTGTTTATACAAGCATGTTAATAAGTATATATTAGTAGTTAAGATTTTAACATAACCAAATTGAAAAACGTTAGGGTAACATTTTGGTTGATTTGGAGTCCTAAGACCTTGCAACCTCTTAATTGTACACATCAAGGTTTACTTTTAACTCAAGCAGTGAGCAAAGGGATAAACTGTGAAACACTTGCTCCTGCAAACACAATGATAAATCACACAACTCGTATTCAAGAAGGCAGAAGCTCTCACCAGTTGCATAATGCCAGAAACACTGGCCCAGGTAGCCAGCTGGATGTTGTCTCCTCCATCAACCATTCCCTGGTAACCCTGGAACCAACACAACATAATATATAATAAAATTAAAATAAAGATCTGAGTTTAAAGTTTTATTTGTACTATCTCAAAACATGAAACACTACCCCAAAACAAGTAGCTGTATAACGAGTATCAACAAATCTTATTTTTAAATTGTGAACTTTTCTGCACCCGTCTGGATCTACCAATGACAGCATATGTGTTCTTCATTTATGTTGAAAATGACAACGATAGAAACCTACTATCAAAACTGGTCAGGTAATACCTGTTACCCTTTGGCCACAAGTTTCCTGATGATAGTTATGTTTATTGATATAACGTGAATGCTCAGATTGAGACTTGTTTGGACAACCAAATGTTATCAAAATTCTCCAACAATCTCACAGGACAGATGTTGAATAGTAACAAAGATAAGATATCTTTGAAGGGAATTTAGAAGTGGCATATCATTACACACAAGAACAGCACAGTTTCTGGATAACATCTCAATTGTCAAAATCGCAATAAAGAAGTTGTTATCCAGAAAATCTTTCTCTTCTTATTGTTAAAAAAAACTAAAGGGAGAGAGCGTTGATAGATTTATAATCTATACAAAAAACTCTAACAAGTATCCATCACAGAAAGATCGTTTTCGTTCCCAAGTCTTCATTCTACTGTCTATTCAGATTTCTGAACCTCTTGTAAAGCCAAACTAAACAAGCCTTAAGAGCACAAGATAGCCAAAAACTAGATAAGAGAACTTTGATCATTTTGACGTTTGTTGAATATATTAATTCATTATTCATAGCCATATTCAACAATAATCCATATTCAGTAATTTTCAACTAATCCATGAATAATTAATGCAATGGCTACAGGCCAAATGATAATGTATTATCGGTGATAAAGTTTCATACCATCTACTTATACTCTTTTCTTTATCTTGCATATATTTTTCAAATTAATCAACCTGAGAGAATGTTTATTGAAAAAAAACAGAACACTTTTATAGTTAAAAGCAAATATGTACATCAAAATTTTATTTGATTATTTATACAAAAATAAGGCATGTTCCAGCTTCCAATCAATGAATTTACTTTCACTACAAATAACTCACCTCTTTGATGAAATAAACCTTTGCACCAAGGTAGAATCCCATTCGAACTACGGCCCGAACAGCCGCATTCATACCTGAAATGTATTATTTTGATTTTTTGTTATATGTATACCTTAAACTTTTGAGAACTATTTAAGATGATTTAACACATCTTAATCTACCTTTATAACATTAATCAAGATTGACAATTGTAACAAACCTTTTTTGAGGTGCAAAGAAGAACATTTGAAATTCATTAAGTGCTGCGCATAATATTGTTAAATGCAGGACACTGTTACATAGCTTAAATCTGATTAATTCATACATTATATAGATTTGTATAGGTACAGGTTTTGACATACCAATTAGTCCTGGAGAACTGATACTAACTTTTAACTAAAATTTACAGGCATACTGAAACAGAGAAATGGGTTCTGTAGCCCATTAGATTTTGCATGACTTTCTGAGGTTGATGACAAAATTATAAATTAAGTGTTTTGTAGGATGTTATAAATTGCAATCTAAATCTAATTGTTGTCAATGAAACTCACCATTCTAGTGAATTTTAGTCACAAAGATTATTGGAAACTAAAGACTGAAATTATTGCACTGAAATAATTGTAAATAAAAAGGTCTGTTGTACTGACAATAAGCTAAGAGGTTAAATATATATTTTGATTGCATTTAAGATACCTTGTTAACTTGTTTGACCATTTTCAAAATGTATCTACTAAATACATTAGAAATACTATAACAGGTTTATCATAACAAAGTGAAAAAGTGAAAATAATCGTAACAAACATAGGAAGTTATGAACAATGTTTAATGATATAATTATAGTGTACTCAGGGCTCCAGATAAGATGTGTATCTGCGTAAAATACGCACAAGTAATTCAGATATACCCATTAAAAATGAAATCAATGAGTGACAGATACGCAGAACTTTCCCAGAATACGAGTCACATATTTGTTTACAGGAGTAATCATGACATGTCCAAATCAAGTTTCATTTCTACATGCTTTATCTTTACATCTCGAATGGTAGTCAACTTGATGCCAACCTGCATGAAAACAAAGATTACCGATATTATATTTCGTCAAAGAGAAATCACTTGTATATTTTCAGATTAAACGTGTGGAAAATATAATCAACGACTTACATCGACAAAGATGCTAACTTGGAATGAGGATCTGAAAACGATACACCTTGAAATACTCCTAGTTTTTTTCATGTGGTAATTTTACTACTCAATTTATATTTTGAAGAGTGAAATACCCCTGTGTCCAAATAATTATCTGGAGCCCAGTGTACTTTCTAAAATGATCGAGGGCACCTATACTAGAATAGTTTAAAAATCAAATTCAATTTGGAGCCTTTTATTAGGGGATAAACAAGACGACAAGAAATTAAAACAATATTGTTTTTCATCATAAAAGAATTAACTCAAAATATCAATTAAGCAGTATTGTGTACTTTGCTGTTTTTGTATCAGTACTCATAAACATTTACGGCAACTTGGGAGGGGGTAGAAGGGCCAAAACACCCTCCTTGCACATAAGAGATCTTATCATCAACCAACTTTTGAAGTGCTCCTACACCTATGGTACAAAAAAGACTATGGTCAAGTTCGATGGTCTTACTTAATGTTAGTTTAGCATGCTAGACCTCTTCCTTTGTAGCCATCAAAGGAATAAACCAAAGTATTGATTATCTGATCTAACAAACTCAAATGACATATCACCCAAAGTGTTTAAAAACATGACTCTTTTAAATTGTTAACCAGTGCTTGCATAAAGCCCTTAATACATAAACATTTATATATACTTCGAAAGGTCAGCTGTGTTATCTATCAAAAAGGGCACTTGACGAAGCGTCTAGCAGACGAATTTTCATTGCAGTCTGTTCTCATTCACGTTAACCTTCGTGCGCTATAAACAGCAACTGACTGCAAATTCTGCACACCATTCCCTACTGTAAAATTTGATTTTAAATCACTCATTAACATCCAATACACAAAGCATATGCATTTATTGATACTATTAATCGGAAGCTATGGTCTGTACCTTGGGAATCCCCACCGCTGGTGAAAACGCCTATGCATTTTCCAGAACAGCTCCCGGGAGAAATAGTGCTGCCTTCTCTTCCTGGTGTCGCCATCACGCTGTCCTTCCTCGACATAACACGATGACGCGGAGGTGGAACGTCAGTCGGTGCAGCGTCGCTCTCCATTTTTGGATATTTGACCTTCGTGTGTATTTGCAGTTCTTGTGTGCACCCAGAAGCGCAAACGACCTTCAGCGCCGTGACCTTGCTCTGACAGCCACGCGAGATGTTATTTGTAGAACGAGATTTGACAAATAAAGCGCATCTTCTGAAAGAAAAGCTTGATTGTCGCGTGATATATTCGTGAATTATTATTTCCTTAGTATATATGATTGGATATTGCAATTGTGAAACTGAGAAATAGTTTAAGTTTGAAATATTTATTAATTTTATCAAACATACAGATTCCTACTTTGCTAGACTTTAGAACTATGTTTTGACCTCCAAAGTTGACCTTTTAATTGGAACACATTTAGATAGACTTTCATAGGCTCTAGATATGTTTTGATACTCGTTTACAAAAAAAATTTCAATCGTATCCTAATCGTATAAATGCTACTATCAATACTTATTTCAATGCACAAAATCACGTATATCGCAATATTGAAGGTACATACAGGATAGGCTTTATAGGCCAATATATGCACTCTTTCTTTAAATATCAGATTCTATATATCGATTTAAAACTAAGTTGTGTGAACGACAACAATATACAGCCACCAGGGGAGGGTCATGAAAAAAAATACAAAAGGTTAGGGAGGCTCATTTTAGAATAGTTATAAAAACATTTTTCTTTAGCAATTGAAAGAGGGGCTGAAACATTATCATTATAAGCCTTGTCAAATGAAAATCCAGAATTTGTGCAAGACTGGTATATATTCTTACAAACCCATGCTTATATAAAACAAATCCCCACGAATTCACTGTCCAATTCATTGTTCTTTATACTTAAAAAAAGTTATAATAAAACTAATTTTAAAACACTATAGACCATTATCAGACATCTTAAACCCATAAATGGATGGTAAATCTGTTTCTTTTTAACATTATTTTAAGGGTTACATAAAGAAGTTTCCCTTTTGGTAATATCAAAGACAAAAATGTGAATGTAGTTTCGTAGATATGATTTTGGGAAGGTTCATAGAAAATACGCCAAAATGAGAATTTAAGGTCAATGAAAAAAATTACGAATTACGAAAATTAGTTCCATCTTGTCCATCTTGCCCCTGCATTGTCTCCAATAAACATAATAAAGAGAAGATACTCTCCAATAGGTTTCAATGTCCAACCTCCAATAGCTTATTCAAGGGTTGCCAATAGTTTGTGCTAATTCAATGAATAAGTAAAATAAACACGTTGGTATTTTGAAAGCAAAATAAGAAGGTTTTCGAATGCATTTGAAGTGTTTTTACACTTAGTTCACATAAATATGGCAGTGGGTAGCCACCTACAATAGTCACAAATAAGGTCTTCAACGTCTCCATTTGTTTCGCATGCGGGCTCTAGCACGGCCTTACGGTCTTGACGAGTCCGTCGTGCCAAACTAAAAGAGACTTTTTCGGACCATATCCTGCACGTAATAAAATACTTATTATTCTTAACAGTTGACCTGCAATCAATGATTACAAAGTTAACATGGTCGAAATCACTACATAGGGATACACATAATGATCGCAAGAGTCGGTATTGCACAAATTTATAAATATATTGATATTGTTGAAGACAGCTGAACTACCTGAATTCTAAAAAAAAAAGATCTCTTAACTGAACTAAGGGGGAATTTTGTTCAATTTGGTAACATTATCTATTGTTTTTACTCAGAAAAAGCTTTGCTATGGCATTAACCATGTAGGTTTGGTCATCAGAATGTATACAAAATTGAATATTGATGATACCGTGGTCTATACAGTTATGTACTGGTCACTGTATAAACACTTTAAAAGATCTTTATAACCTGAACACGTACATATTTCCAAGTAACTTACACGGTAGATTACCTGATTGAATATATATTGTGTCAATCAAAAGACCAAAAAGGAAGAATCATGATGTCACCTGATTAGCATAATTTACAATATATCCTTCCTTGTACATTGTACGTTTATTTTGTTATGAATACGCTTGTAATGCGATGTTAACGATCATATCGTTTCATCCCTGATGATCGAGTCAATACTACTGACGACATGCTTGTATCGGATTAAAATGATTCTGCAAACGACTATGTGAAGTATGTGTTATATATATATATATAATTAAAAATAACAAACTGAAGATTGGTCTTCATATAAGGTTCATTACCAACCGGTTTCACAACATAGTGATCATCAGGGTAACCTAATTGTACCATTAGCAACACAATGTATATAAGTAACCGGTTTTAAAACATATAGTGAACATCAAGGTAACTTATACATTGTGTTGCTAATGATACCAATATAGCAACACATGCAATGTATAATGAAGTTACCCTGATGATCACTGTGTTGTGAAACCGGTTGGTAAATAAGTTATATGAAGACCAATCTTCAGTTTGTTATAAACATATAAAATCTCGTTCAATGTCCCCTCTACGGTTCCATACTTTTCTGTATCGCAATATATTGCGCTATGGAAATAAGGACCGATACCCATCCTTACAACTTTCATTACATACATTAATCACTACACTGATCGTTATTCAACAAATTTGTACATTGAAATTAATGGCGCGAATAGGGTCATCCACGAATCGCGATACATTTATAGAGTGACATGAAGTATATTTCATAAGGTTATATTTGGCTTTGATACTTTCAAAACTACCCTATGTGACAGTATACTAGTTTTCAAGAAAAACCGAAAACGGCTCTCTGTACTTATAAGTGCTTATGCCGAAATCACACACGTTGTGTACACTTTTATGCTAGTTAGATTGCACATTAAATATCATCAACTAAATTATGTCGTCCTGACTGTCTTTGATACGTGTCCAAACTTTCCTTTCCTTTTCCGGTAACTGTCCGGTTTTCGATCAGAAATCACTACCTTAGACTTTCCATTGTCACTATACTGACTCATAAGCTTTTAGTTTTCAGAAACAATTAGTACTTCATTATTGATTGATACAATTGAAAACTTCCGCCACATGTGTCTCATTCAACGTACTCTATATATATATGTCCCATTTGGGCGGCTTTCTATTACAAATCACGACTTTAGTCTTTATACTGACACATGAAGTCATTACATGTAATTTTCAGCAACAGTCAGTACTTTTCAATGAAATAACCTCATTGACTTATATGGCGCTAACAAGATAGCCCAGGCCTAGTCATACGCTTTTCACTATAACAGTTCGTGTCCCATCCATTGGCAAAACGTGGTAATTCATTTATAGCCGCATAAATGATAAAAAGGATTTTCTTAAAAAACGTAATATTAGTTTACCTTTTCTCAAAAAACGTGTCTATAAAATCGATTTTTTTAATGCATCACCATTTAAGTAATGTGAATAATTTTTTATTAATAAATTGTTAATTATTATCAACCATAAAACTGTCATCATTGACCTCCCGCTTTTTTATGATTTTAAAGGAAATTACAGTTTCTAAAATGATTAAAAATTACTATGTTTGCAAACTTAACGAGTTAGTGTATATTTATATAGGTTTTTTGGGACACTTTTCCCAGTATCTGAAAGCTATAATAATTTACTTTTGTTTCTCTTTAGTAAATTTTATTTACTACAATAATGTCAGTACTATCAAACTCAACTAAGAATAAAAGGAACAACGCTATTATCAAGATAGGTGTTCTTGTGTGTTTCTATTTGAATCGAAATGTTCTGAAGGATTTTATGCATGCTTCATAAATTATTCTAAAGAAGGGAGATAAGGATTGGCCATATAACGCGTATGAATTTGAAGACAACATTACTGTTATAATGTTATTCATCTGATATAATTCATCATAAGTTATTATTTAGTTATCAAGTTTCTATATTTATGTTGCAAACGAAGCTGTTGTTAAACGTATCACGAGAACAATTTTATGAAAGTGGAAGAACTATTTTTCTAACCATAACACGTGGTTGGATACCTACGCCTTCCTCTTTCTCAACAACGTGAAACGAAGCGACATGAGGTGAGGCATGGTGCTACAATTTAGGCGCTTTGCTCGGTCTCATTGACTCTTCTCGTCTCTTAGCCATTGCAAATCATTAAAATACTATCCTAAGAATGAAAAACAAGTGTATGGAATTGTTGAAATAGCCATTGTGTGTCCAAATAAGACAAATTTTGTGGTCATTTCTATCCAAGATGGCGGCTTCCATGTGGTAGCACGTTGTGCTACAAGTGTGCCTGTGTAATGTTTCTATCATGGTGTAAAAATAAGTTCAGGGATCGATGAAGTGAATTTCGTTCTTTCCATAGTAAATGGATATCTGTGGTTTTGTTGCCATTATCATAACTTGCCTTTGTCACAGTAGAGGCTTAGTAAGTTACGTTCAAACCATTTTCTTCATATCGGTTTTAGGTTAGATAAACTGTTTCCAATTAGCCTCTTTTCATTGATTCAAGGGTTGAATAAAATTGTAGACAGACATCCTAAGGAAGGACACATAACCAAGAAAAAAGAAATGAACGCAAAACTTTGACATGAGCTAGCCCAACCCGAGATCATTAGGGCATAACCCATCTTACGTTTGAATTTTTTAATGATACAAAAATTTTCAGTTTCTGAAAAAGTGATCATATTTCAAATTTTCTATGTATGCATGAATATCAATTAGGATTTGAGAAAAGATGTCATTTACATGAAAATTTATCAAAGATCTAAATCCTTTGATTTCTTCCTTTCAGCACGCTTCGTTTACAGAAACGGCTAGCAGCCGCTGTGCTCAAATGTGGTAAAAACAAGGTCTGGCTGGACCCCAATGAAACCAATGAGATAGCCAATGCTAACTCCCGTAAGCTGATTTCTTATTTTCATAGCTTTATTTTTTTCAAACTTGCCACTTTGGATTAAAAGTTGTGAATTCGGTGAATCTGGTCCCAAGGACCTACAAACCGATATTTGTCATCCTTGCAAGATGTTAAAGTTAGAAATCAGAAGATCAAATTAGCAATATACATATGTTGTTAAATGTTGGACCATCTGAAAAAAAAAAGTTTACAGCCTTGAAGGATGTATTTTTGATGAGTTCAATATCATTTGTGTTAAATGTGAAGGAGCATTATATGATGGTACAGATTACGCATGACAAATAAGTTTGAAATAAGTCGCTGGCATTGAAAAAAAATCTTGCTATTATCTTAAAAAGTTTATTTCTGCTACACTGTTACAATGATAGATATAGATATTCTTGAAGACAATATTCGTGTGTGTCTTCATTTTGTTCAAACATCAAAGTGCTAAATTCTTCGATATTATGTTTATACAGAAGTATTTATATTGATTTAATTTATAGATAAGTACAAATATTTATGGATGACAACTTCTTTATTTTTGAGATTTGCATTTCACGCTTGACGATACAAGAATCTGTATCGAAATGTCACAAACTAGGAATAAAGAAGTTGTTATCCATAAATATTTGTACTTATATGTTTTCAACATCTAAAAATGCCGCTCAAAGAAGTTAATTTATAATTTTTGTATCCAATTTTAGGCCAGAATGTACGCAAGTTGGTAAAGGATGGTCTTATCATCCGTAAACCGGTCAAGGTTCATTCCCGAGCCCGTGTCCGCAAGAATATAATTGCTCGCCGAAAGGGACGACACATGGGACATGGAAAGAGGAAAGGTACAGCCAACGCCAGAATGCCAGAAAAAATCATCTGGATCAGACGCATGAGAGTTCTGCGTAACTTGCTGAGGCGGTACAGGGCAGCCAAGAAAGTAGACAAGCACCTGTGAGTATCAACTTAAAGTTCATCCTGAGATGAGATAATGAGGCAAAACTAAATGTTGGCAATATTCCCAATAATTATTGGTGGAAAACGGATTTTTGCATCAGATTTTCAGATATAGAGTACCGAAATTTTGTTGAAAGGTCTTTTGTTGTTACTCTTTCAATAGGTTTCATGCAGAGATGGAAATTTACACATTGATAAATAACTTTAAGACTCCGGGATCGGGGAAAAAAACTCTGATAATGGGTCATTTTAAAGGGTTTTGTCATTTTCCGGAATTCCCATTGAAGGAATATTAAAATTCTACTTTTAATGAGCAATTTTTCATGAATGTGCAAAACGGCCAATGGCCTCTACTGTTCCAATTCCCTGTTTTATGCTTTAATGTTTAAAGATATTTAAAGTCTGTGCCAGCTTACCTAATTTAGATTTAATGAATCATGGCAAATATTTCTCTTACAGTTACCATGAACTATACATGAAGTGCAAAGGTAACGGCTTCAAGAACAAGCGGGTCCTCATGGAGCACATCCACAAGAGGAAAGCTGAACAGGCCAGATCCAGGCTCCTCAGGTACACAACCAGCTTGCCATTGAAAACTTGTGGTCTCTTTTGCCAACCTTTTCCTCATTTTTGACACTGGAAAACAAAACCTTATGCAATTGCAAATTCAGTCAATTTTAATGATTGTTGCTGTACAAAACAAAAGATTGAAATGTATAATGATAAAATTTAGTTAGCCGAGCCAGAGCAATGATAAATTTACCCTGCATTAAATAAGATTTGGAAATGATCCATACAAGTTTAAAGGGGCACTGAAAAGGTTGTGGGAGTCGAATATGTCAAACTTTAAAACAGTGGTTTTTTTTATCGGGGAAGTGTTAGTAGTTTTCCAAAAATACCGTCTTATTGGTTATCTGTACAATTTAGTGTCAATAACCGGGTTGAAGTTGTAATTTGTGATAAAAAAAACAAACTTGTTTACAGCACACATAAAGACAAACATGATTTGGTAGTATTTAGTAGGGCATTTAACAAATATCTATGTAATTGGGACACAGAATTTCAACCTCTTGACATTTATTTGGCTGTTTTAAGATTATGACTGACAGCTAGAAAATATCTTAATTATGTCATTTTTGAGGTAAATAACGTTTAGGGAGGTGATTTGATCTTAACTCAGGACAAATGGTATTTTGGCTCTTAGTAAGTTTCGTAATTTTTTATGTTACTTGAATGTGTCACTTTAAGCTGTGATTTCTTGGACTCAAAGTTTTCTTATTTATCATTGCCGTTAAACTTATCTTTTTTGTGTGCCAGATTTTGGATACTGAAGTAAAACTGAAACTTGTGCACTTGCGACATAATACAATTTTGTGGCTATAGACACACCACCATACAACAATATTCAAGTGCAAAAAAATTATAAAGATGATTTAAATACAGTTGTAGCTCTATAACTTGCCAACCATATGCCCTAATGTTGGAAGACTTGTCCTAATCTTGGAAAAGTGTTCATCAATGCAAAGTTATGCACTAATGGACACTGAAAGAAGACTTTAGTGTCATTAGTTCATGTGACTATGCATATTACACCAATATTTGCAAATTGACAAGTCATTTTCTACATTTAGCAAAACATTCTGGTCTACCGTAATCGTTCTGAGATAATGAGAGAATAGTAGTGTGGCATACAATTCTCCTTTAAAAATGAACTAGTAGCAAACAGATCTAAATGTAGATTGAATAATTCTAAAAGTTAAAAGTAAATTCACCTATTGAAGCGGTAATATGAATTTACTTTATGATAGAGAGTTGGCCTCAGTTCTACCGTGAAACTGAACCCTCTATCTGGTAACAGTGGTTTATCCTTTATCTAGACTCTACTGAAAGGCGTCATCAGAATAAAACTATGTCACATAGAACATGTATACCTGCTTTCTTAACGTTATTACACTGTTAAAAGAGGTCAATAGTCAGGATGAATTGATTATGGACCATTCATATATCATATTTTATAGTCGAGTAGGAGAACCGAATTCTTCCTATTTTAAATGCCCCCTTAACACCTTGTTGTCTCTTGCAGTGACCAAGCCGAAGCTCGCAGGCAGAAGGTTAAGGAGGCTCGTCGCCGTCGTGATGAGCGCATTCAGCAGAAGAAAGCAGAGATGTTGAAATCTTTCTCAAAGGAAGATGAGTCGTCCAAAAAATAGACAATGCACTTCTGTGAACTCATTGGTGTAAATTAAAAAAATTGAAAATTTGTGATCAATTTTCTTATTTCATAATCAGCTCAAGGTTTAACGGGGCAACTGATAATTTCCCCTTGTCTTGCTACCTAGTCACAGCTGCTAATCGGTTGATACGTAAGAAACAGGCATGTCTTACATAGACAAAGCCACAAATCTGAATTGAAGAAGCAAAGCAAGTTGTGATTGAAGCTTTTGATAGGTATGCTCATCTTTCTCGGGTGTAGAGGCGGTGCAGAATAGAAGACTTGTCGTTTGAGTCATTGTTTACAAGGCCACGCTGTAGATGCATACAGGATACCGAGGATATCTTTCAATGAATTTGTTGCATCTGAAGTTTATAATGGTCTTAACCTTTGTAACCAAGGGCTCAATTATACGATTATTTCGCATATCACTCCTTGAACTTTTCATCTGGAAATTTCATAGTCTTATTAAATGGCCCTTTAGCATGACTATTCTTAAACAAATTACCAATAGAAAGTCTGTTCATAGGATTCTATAGTGGACAGCAATAATTAGGGATGTAAGACAATTCTGAACTCATTCATGAATACTAGTACTTAACTGATATAAAGCACCTTACGAAATATTAATTATAAAATTGAAAACGTCCCTTATTTATTTTGTCCGGTATAGACTTGCATGCATTGTTGTCTTGGTGTGTGAAGCTTTCCAAATTTGTGCATGTTAGTTAAAAGGCAACCTTAAAGGACCAATCCATGAAATATTTGGGACAGTCAAATCAAAGGGAGGTAATTTGTGTTGAAATTTTTCTGAAGACCCAGCGGTGATAATTTGTGTTAAAATTACATGTCGTGGGTGGCCAGGAAAGATAAGCCTCTACTTAGGTCTTGTATGGCTAACTTGAAATTACTATTCAACTCTATTGTTCGCTTTTGGTTAGTAACTAAGTTGATCACCGTGTTTTGCTCGTGCTTAGGTGGTAAGTTTAATGACTACAGGTGTTCAACTAACTTACTCACCTGTAAACAAGTTCTAAGTTTCAAATAATTTTCTCATAGTGAAGATGATTCGTAAATAACGTGTACTTTAGAACAGGCGAATTCACAAATGTTTGGTCGAAACCAGGGATCGAACCCGTATCTTCCTAAATGTTGTCCAAGGAGCCAACCACTAGACCAGCGAAGCCAACTGACTTATGAAATACCTTAAAATGACCAAATGATTTAGATCTTTTTAAGTGATAGGTTTGAGTGATTCATAGTTAATTTTGTGAATCTTAGACGCCTTCGTTGGTTAACATCTAATTTACATTTTGAAATTCGTTTTTTTGTGTGGTTATTCTGGTGGCTTACACTGATTATACTTTGTTATGATGCATGTATATTTCAGCCAGCTGCACGTGCGGGGCGATTTCCTCAGGCTTCTGTCACTTACCGCATTTAGGCACAGTTTCTTTATCTGGAAGCGCTATTAATATTGTACCAAGGATATCAACAAAAGTACCTTTATCATTTTACCATGTGCTTAAATTTGCTGTTTGAAATTGATTTTAATGGTTGAATGGTAATTCAGTTACCAACCGCGTTGTCGGCGTGCATGAATTGAAACACCTAGGCCTGTGCGATGTAATCACTCGACGCTTCGCGTCTCGGGATCCAAATTCGCACGTGCCTAGGTGTTCCAATTCATCCACACCTCCAACTCGGTTGGTAACTATAACTTGTTTATCATGACAAACATCAAGTATTAAAAAGGCAAAGTTGGAATATGGTTTGCATCAGTCTAATCCTATTTTTGATCAAATCAGTTTACATAATGAAATTCAAAGCATATGTGATCAATAATGAAAGACTCTAAAACAAACTGTTTTCACGTATTCTCCACTTCTTTGAGAAGGTGAGAACTGTACGACCTTGGTCATGCAACTATGAACATTTCGTTGAAACCAGTCCACTTGAACAAATTGTATCAACACTATTCTATCGGGTCATATTAATTTAAACATTCCCTGTACAGGTTTTGTATTTAAAGAAAGATGCTTTTTAATTCAGAGTCCTGATCGGCAAATGAAACTGATCATTCTTTGTGCAAAGAAAGTGTAAAGTACACAGTGTATCCGTCCTGGAAGTAAGACCTGTCAATAACTTAACCTGGTTTGACCCTATATACAATAAATGGGGCCTTGTTTGGGTTGCACAGTTCAAGCGAAATACCTTCGCACAATTTTATTCCCAATGTTAAAATAATGCACATTGAATGATTTTGTTACAAACAAATCGATTATTTTACCAATATGAATCGGACACTAATAAGTTGTCATGACAACGATCGCTGTACATTTCACTTACTATAAAACGTCCCCGGTCATAAGAAAATATGGAAGTTGTAAAACGTAAGGGATGATTGACACTTTATGAAAACTAATCAGTGACAATGAATTAATTGATCGTTAGTTATAGTAAAGAAAGTCAAATTATCCCCCGTGTTTAATATTTACGATCAACAAGTGATTTTTTTCTCAATTCAGTCTCAATCCTCTTAAAGGCGCACACATACATATTAAATTTGAAAGCGTAAGTGTGTGTAAGATCAATGTCCTATGTGCTGCTATGGGTTGTGACACAGGCGCCAGACTCTGAATGTACAATATCATGTAAGTATACATGTAGCTACATAACATAAACAAGGTATTACAGAGTCGTGTCTGCAAGGGGACCGGAAATGACTATATGCTGGTTTCCTGGCTCGATTACTCTGTGTAAACTTCGTCGACAGATCCCAGTTCCCATATGCAGATTTGTCTCTGTCGTACCTTGCTTATATGTTAATGTTATTTAGCTAGTAGTGAATACTTACATGTATACATAGAGTCAGGTGCCTTTGTGTTGTGATGATGCAGTTGAAAAGTGGAATTTGTGATGCTAAAATTAATTGATCGAAAACCGGACAATGGTGCGTGTCAATTAGTCAAACGTAAAACTGGAAACTTGTCAGGCAGAAGGAAGTTGACTGTGTGTATATGGTATTTAGCTGCTACCCGTGTAGTTTGGACGTGTAATAAAGACTTCCTCACAAAATGAAGGGTGTTTTTCGACTTGAGAGGATGAATGTGAGGTGATTTGAATCACAACACCAAATGTATTATGTATCAAAGTTAAATGATATGTCACGAAAAATACAGAGTGTCTCTCGCAAAGGTCAGCGGCACGTTTTTAGAAAAATAAAGTGACCCGTCACAAAAACCAAAATAAATGTTACCATTGACAAGACAATGATTATTAAACACAAGAAGCAGGCCTTTAACGAACGCAACATGTTAAGTTAAGCTATGCGAATCGATTTGATTAATTGATAAAAAAAAATGATCAAAAATGTTTTCACACAAAATGGCCGCCATTGGTAATTGCATGATACTTAAAATTTCTGCTACGACTACGGATGAGTAATGAGATGTTTGACCCTCTGAAATAATATATTTGGCCGAACTAATGTTTACTGAAAAGTTAAAAGAAATCAAACCTTCAAGAAACGCGCTACTCCCCTTAAAAGAGTGACGATTCTGTTAATTATGTAATGAAAATGACAATCCCTCGTGAAAGTTTTGCAATCTGAACAAAACCACACGTGCAGCTCGCGCAAATTGAGATTTTTCGACTGTAGAAGACTGAATTTCCCGTTCCAGCTTTAGACTCATAATCACCTTATGCACTAGTGCACATATGGTATATTGTGCACTGCTGGTCACATCTCGCCGCAAAGGTTTCACTCCGCTAGACATTTCCGCTCGTCGTTGCAATGGGTCATGAAAAAATTCAAACGTTTGTAAACAACACATAGGAAATTTAACTTTCTGATCTATAGAATGAAAAAGAAACATGGATCTGCAGAAATGATAACGCTCATTTGCTCTCATTACAAGATTGTTACGATTCAGCAAGTCGGTGCCTCTTCAGACCATTAAGACGCACTGTAGATCTGTGAAGGGGCGTGCATATAATTTATGTGGCGTTAGTAAGTCTGTGTAATGTCGACTCGAGACAAGTTACTTTGTACTTTAGGCCTACCTGCGTCGGCGACCTTGAAGTAGGCTTCATGTAAACAACTTTTGTATATAATATCCCGATGACCTCAATGTAATAAAGTTTGTTTGTAAACACAGGTCATAGAAGACAACGCATTTTATAATCAAAACGTGAAACATCTTATTTATTGATTGTGTTAATTATATTGTGAGTCGAAATAGGGAATTGTGAAACAACGATCAAAGACATTAGAACAGATACGGTTGAGTTGACTTGATCATTATTTCGTCGATAACGCACTCACTTGACTCCCAGTTGGTAAGTTCAGCAAAGGTGTAGAAGAAAGACACATTTTATGAATAAACAACTTCTTTATTCTGTATAAGCGACGTTTCGACAGAGACATAGACTAATGTAGTCGCAAATTGAGTGATTTCATTGCATCACATAAGTACCGGTATCTTTGTCGGAACGTCGCTGATAATGAATAAAGAAGTTGTTTATCCATAAACGAGTGTCAATCTTCCTCATCACTCAAGCTTCTATATGCCATTCAAAAAGAGTTCAGCAACGATGGGTAAAGGTTATCAACGAATGGGGGACCCGTTTCATTGCAGGCAATCTGAGGTTCTAATATCTTGTGTGTAGATATTTTCACTATTCGTATGCAAGTGTTTCTATATATTATTATAGTAATGATACTTAAAATGTCTACATCGGTCAAAGACCTATTTCTGTTAATACATGCTGAACAAGTTGACACCCGGTTTATAAATAAACCCAACTAACATTATTATAGCTTTAAATCTGAAAAAAGTTCATAGCATAGATTTGTAAATGCCTTCTCTTTAATTATATTGTCAATAGTGTACACATGAAATAATACTCAGACTACCACATATCTTTCTCTAAAAAAATACATTTCTAATCCTATGACAGGGCCTCTCGCAATGTCAACATGGCACAAAGGAGAAAACGCTCACTGTATATTGACGTGTGTTATTGATTCCTTGCTTGCTTTAGAAATGGCCTCTCGGCATTGTTCACTTGTCCCACCATTACGCTTAGACGCTATTCTCCAATCCCATTATTTCTAAATAATGGTCCGTGTAAAGCATACCTCGCCGCTCCGAGACACCCGTAAATAAACCAACACTTACACCTGAGTTGAATCCTCGACATGTCCACCATGAATGGATACCCGCTATAAGCAAACCGTTACAGGATTAATAAGCTGTTCTGTGGAAACTACTTTGGTACTTTGGTGTGATTAACAGGTATTGTTTATGTACAGACGAATATTTATCATGAAACTGAGTTACTTTAGTTAAACTGCCGTATAACATGATCGGGTATAGATAATAAGGAACTAGTAAAATACTTGATTTATAAAGATTCCTTGTTTTAACATTGAAACATTGAGGTAGACGTTTATTGAATAAGGAGCCTACATGTAAAATGGTATAGGTAGTTTCACACTTATAAATGTCCTATTTTGCCCAAAAGGTGTTATGATAGTATAGATTATAAGCTCTAAGCAAAACATTACATTTTAAGTTGCTCGTTGGAAACAATTTTGATACTTGGGTGTGATTCAGAGGGATTGTTTATGTACAGCAGAATATGAACCATGAAAATAAGTTACTTGTAAGGTTAAACTGCTGTAGAATATGGATAGGTGTAAGATTATAGAAAACTAGAGAAAACCTTGATACCTGGTTCCGATTGATTCCTGGTTTTATTGTAAAGCATCGAGGTAGACTGTTATTGATTAAGGAACTTTAAATGTAGAAAAATGGTATAGGAGGTTCACACATGTCCTATTTTGGGAAACAGGTATATAACTTTAAAGATACCTATATCAACTGAGATACATGGATTAAGTTTCCTTCTTTAGAATATTGAAACAGCCTTTAGAGGATAGGCCTCTATGAGGTAAGAAGGTATATAAAAAATTAAAAAACGGTGTGGCTATATGCTTTCAGATGTCCATCAATTGCAAAAATAGGTATTGTAAGTTGACAGATTTCGAGAGAAAGCTGATATAGTTCGAGTTATTTCTGAATTTTTTTCTTGCCAACCATTATGCAATATAACGACATCAATCGCATGTGAAAGAGAGGTATTGATGGAAATGGCATGTATTGTGTATTCGATACCAAACGGTATCTCTTGAATGGCGAAAGACAACACCAGTAGGAAATATAGGCGTCAGTGAAGAGGGAATTCTACCATAAACAAAAATAGGTTGGTTAATTCGTGGAATTTTCATTTAAAGAGCCACTCCGTGAGTTGTTGGAGCCATATATGATGAATGGTGTCATTTGATCGCGAAGTATCGACTTTTACCAAAAAGAAACATTTTAAAGCTAATTTGTTTTGTACAGTGACAATATGAAGGTAGAACGTCGCAATTATGAAAACTGGACAGTGGCGCGCGTCAAATAATCAAACGTAATATTGGAGACTTATCTAAAACAGCCAGGAGGGCAGTTAGGAGTTGATAGTGTTTGTTAGGTTATATAACTAGTATCCATTGATATTAGACGTGATATTTACACCTCTTTGCATTTATAAGGCTGTTTTTACATTTTCATGGAAAACCAGTATTTGTCATATATATTTCTGATGGACATGAAAAAATAAGATGTTTTTATTTTTTATCACCATATATGACATATGGGTTCGTACGAAAGGCAAATAATATGTTATGAAAATCACGGAGTGGCTCTTTAACAGCATACAACATCCATAGTGACTCTACAGGCATAATTTGAAGACTTCAATTTCTTCCTGTAAAAATACATTATAAAACATTTCATTTCTTAAGATTGCTGTGAGCTCACCATCAGGGCATTATCACTTCCATTCAGAAACCCCCAATTTAAGATGAACATACGCAATTGTGTAGACGCGTATTAACAAACTTGTTTCAATATAAAACATGTGAACATTTACATGCAAATCGCTTTTTGATACTTACATAGTTTTCGCGATCACCGCGGTTTTATTCGCATCACTGTATTTCACCACCTTTGTGCATTTTATGAGGGCATTTCGACTTATTATCATTGAGAGGGACTTTTCAGCAAACATATCGTCATGCTTATTCCCTTGTCATTTCTAACTTAGAAATGATAAACGAACAAATAGTTAAGAACAGTAATACAATTTGGATAACAACTTTTCTATTGTGAATTTTGCAATACTGATAATGAACTATTCATGCATTGACAGTTTGATGAATTATCAATTATAAAGATTCAAACATCACCAAATTATTTGTTCAAATTTATACTTTCAAAATCAATTTTCAATTACACACAAAGAGACAAAATGGCCAAACCAGAGGCAAAGTCTGCAAAGAAAATGGAGGTGAAGGCGCCTCTCGGCTTGCACGTGACGGCGTACGTGGGCGACATCATGGACGCCTTAGCCGATGCCATCGTGACGCCAGAGGATAGGACGATGAGTCACCCAAGTTTTGTAACCAAGGCGCTTATGAAACAGGACATCCTGTTCGAGATGGACAGAGAAGACCTGAGGAAGCGGAAGCTCTCTTTCCCTCTCTGGACAGTGTGTACATCCAAGTAGGTAACTGTGAGAGTGGGCAGTAGTCACTTATAAATTAACCCCCCCGTGTGAGTGGTCTGTAGTCACTGATAAATTAACCCCCAAGCCTGCATCAAATACTCATAAGATTTAGAAAGGACCCGCAGAAATTTCAGCTCTGGGTTTGTGGGAAGCAAAGTGTAATTCGTGGTATTTAGTCGGGCAGTGCTTTAAAAGTAAAAATCCACCCTGAATCATGCTCAGGTCGTTACAAAGGCACCCTAATCCATTTATGGACCTTAATCATGTCGTCGCTTGCGACTAAATTTATATTGAAATTTGCGGATGCTTACTTATTTAGGGAGCGACTTAAATCTGCTTGGACTCACGAAACCTTGTGCTAGCGAGTACCTCGACTCAGCTGGTCGTATTAGTAGATTTATCAATGAGTACCCGGTCAATTTACCCTGCATGGCATACGCCTCCATCACACACGTTATAATTCAAGCATTGCTGCATCATGCCCAAAGTCATGTATTTAGTATATTAGTACATGTGCTTACAGTAGTCATCGGCTTTTAGCTACATATTTGAGATATCAAAATATACTATTTAGTTTAAAGTGTAGACACAGAAAATATGACATGTTGGAAAAGGTGGGGAAATACAGCAAGGCTTAATTTGACTGAGACTAGAGTTACATCTTACGGGGTGAGTTGCTATAGGGTCTGAGAAAACGAAAAAAACCCATTTTTTCTCTTTTAACAGCTCAAAAACCGACTTTATACAACTACTTTTTCCTTATTTATTTTCTTTGGAATTGTAAATAGTATGTGTATTCTTATTACTTCACAAATGCGAAATTCAGTTTAAGTTTCTGTAATTCTTTAAAAAGTCATACGGTACATCAATAAATATTTTTTATGCTAAACCAACTGTATAGATTGGCATTCTAAACCATGCCATTAGTACAGATTGTAAAGGATGTGGTTTAATCGAATTTAATGCGAATATTTTGTGTTCGCTACTAACCCATGACAGGAAAAATGTTTACGGAACCGTTGCCGATTGTGACAGAGATTCGTTACTTTAAAAATCCAGGTGTCTTCATGAGAAAAAAATGAAAAAACCTTAAACAACGTCTTCCTTGGGGTCTGTATACAAGGAGTAAAGTATCTTTTCAATGCAGAAAATCACTTTTGGTAGGAAGAAAACATGTTGTTTAACCTGATTTGTGTTGAAACGTTTGGCGAAACCTCCAGTAGTAGTTAAACACCTGGGATGAAGTCTACTGAGATGTTATTTCAAGAAATACACATGACTTATAGAGACAACCTGTTGTATGTTTAGATTTCTTGTTAGAATGAGAGATAAATGAGAAAACAAAAGAACGTATTTTAATTTAATATTAAAAGAATAAAAAATGAAGATTAATAAATAACTGTGCTCCTCTTTAGAATGAAAGAACAAACGGTATACCACGCCTTCCTGGCGCCGTGTAAGAACGATGACGTACAACAGTGGACTATGAACATGAAGAAGCTGTACAACAGCCTCTTCAGAGAGGCCGACAAGAATGGTAGTCTCGTCCTCGCAATGCCTCTACTAGGCGCAGGTACGTGGTTTCTATAACTGCTTCTGTATTGACGATTCTCTCCCAACAGAGGTTGGTCAAGTCATAATATCCTGTCGTCACCTCTGTTTGAATACGAATGTTTCACGGGGTAGGGATGGTAAAGCTTATTGGATGCTATTAAAGTTAGTAACTGTTGTGCTATCAGCGACGCCGTTTCAAATCAATCTTTTGAAAAGCATCATTCATTTCCTTATGCTTTTGAAAAACTAGACTTTATTCGACTTCATTTGCACTCCGAATTTTGAGTCTTCTTGATAGAACACAGTCACATAGTAAAGTGACTTAATCATGGCATAGGCCTCGGTGAAACTGATTTCAGGGGCAAGCAAGGTTGGCTGAAATCTCGCAGATAGTTAGTGTATCATATTTTGATGCAGCCCGTGAAGTGCTCGTATTCAAACCGAGGTAAGGTCAGGATTTTTATGACTTGGGCTACCTCTGTGAGAAGAGAATGGTATTGCCAAATGTAGGATGTTATTTTTGTTCGTTTGTAGATAGTGTCATGGTTCAATTTTGACATGAGAAATGGGATACCATTGAATCCAAAATGATGTTCGATAAACAATGCATTTCTACATTAAAAGGGCTGAAAACAAACATTCTATAAAGTCGTTTTATTTTCCAGGCATCTCCAACATCGAAGAGGCTGTAACTATTGCTGTGTGTTCAGTTGCAACGTTCAAACCGAAGACTCTGACAGACGTTCTATTTGTGTCAACTGATGAGTATATTGTCGAGCAAATTGTCAGTCAGTGCTTATTTGAATTCGAAGGGAGACCCCAGGCTGACAGATCAAAACGATCTGTATCCTTCAAAGTTTCAGGAGAAGAAGATGATGATGAGGAGGATGAAGATGCAAAATCTAAGCGACGCTCTAAGCACAAAGGGTCTAAAACAAAGGGAGGTAAGTCACGGAGAGGACGAGGGGTCAAGATCGGAGTTGGTCGGATGGGCAGGAGGGGGAGTAACTCCTCACTACAAAGCAATGATTCTGACGTCAGCGAAGCGAGTAGGAGATCAAGACGAAGAGCCTCCCCTAAGAAAAGCATCAAACCAAGACGGAATGGCACTGTCCAAAACGGAAAGACACGAGCGGAAATGTATGAAGAAATAATGAACGAAGAATCTAGTGATGATATAAAGAAATATAAAACATTCAAGAAGGTACGAAAACTAAAATATTCTTCTTCATCATCTGAGGACGGAGACAAGACAGACGATGAGAATGTTGTTCGACTCTCAATGAAGGGATCAAAGGTAAATGTGAATGGAAAAACATATGACATGAACGTTCATTTCGAAGGAAGCCCTGTTCTGAAATCTGCAAGAGATGTGAAAGAGAAAGTTATAGGACAAACGAGAGAAGTACAACCACTAAAAGCAAAACCAAAAGAGGACCAGACACCTACAAGTCAATACAAACCAAAGACAGTTCCTAAGCCATATATTTACCCGAAAACCAAACCTATACCAATGCAACATGTTTCTAAACCCACAGCACCACAACCAGTTCCTAAACTAAATCTCAACCGAATTGAGCAAGACACAAACAAAGATGCTGAACAGGACTCATCAAGGAGGACAAAGTCCGCTGAACTGGGGAGGACAAGAAAGAGGTCTCAGTCATTGGCTGCAAAAGTAGCCGAAGAGCTTGAAGTTCTCAGAGCAGAGCATGCAATGAGATCTTCTCGGCCCGAAGCAGCTGGGATCCCAAGTGTTATAGTGAAAGACGAGTCGGATGGGCCGACGTGGTCAGGAGGCAAGGGTCACATCTTCCCACCCCAATCCAACGCCTTGTCCAAACAGAACAGAAGTTCCTGGAGCTCTGAAGAAGAGGATGGCCAGAAGGGGGCAGACAGTGACACCTACCAGGTCCCCGACTGTCCTATCTGCTCACGAGTGGCCAGGGACCCGAAGACTCTAGACAAGTGCAAGCATGTCTTCTGCAGGGAGTGCATTGACGACAGTTTTGCCGCATACAAGCCCGTGTGTCCCTGTTGTAACACGGTGTATGGGGTGATCACAGGTAACCAACCCGAGGGGAAGATGGACGTAGCGCTGTCAGATGAAAGACTACCGGGCTACACCAGATACGATACCATTGTCATCACGTACACTTTCCCGGATGGGACCCAGGGGGTTCGTACAATTTCAAATTATCAGTCAGTAATTATCAGTAAAGAATTTTGAGATAAGTGAAAACCATCTCAAAACCATCTCGAAAAAACTGGGAGGGCTAAGTTAAGCCCCCTCTTTTTCGTTCGCTATGTATGATATTACAGCTACGTTTCGTTTATTTCTTGAATAGTGTTGTTACTTTTTATCTCTCACAAGAAAATTACGACGTTTCGCGTCTTAAGCATATTGATATGGTTACACCTTGATGAAGGAGTAAATAATTATATAGAAATATCATGTATTTTCACCATAGAAGATGTTACCCATGACATATTTCTATATTCATACTTTGTCAATGCCTTTTTATAACCTTTAACGCCCATAATACAGTTTATATCCATTCATTAATTCTTTGAATCATCTTTACATCTTCGCTTTTGGATTAAACTATTTTACCTTTAATTGTTGTACAGAAGCATCGAATAATCTCAAACTGATATAATCTTCTTTTTGAAATGGTCTTCAGCAAGAACATCCAGACCCGGGGGAGCCGTACAAGGGTACAACGCGGAAAGCCTACCTTCCTAACAACACTAAGGGCACGGAGGTGCTGCGGCTGTTGCGAACAGCCTTCAAACGGAAGCTGATATTTACCATAGTGAGATCAGGCGTGGAGGACGAACACAATGTTGTAACGTGGAATGACATTCATCATAAAACAAGCATGAAGGGTGGACCCACAAGGTACTGAAACAGACGTGCCTCCCACTTCTGGCTAACATATATACTCATCATCCAGTATCATGTAGTAATTAGGGGTAAAGTCATCGCCCTTTCCATCTGTCCTTCTGTCCGTAATCATTTCGTTTACGGAGCAGAACTCAAAAACTGTAAGACCTAGCTCAATGACACTTGGTATGCGGAGCAATCAGCAGGAGAAGATGTGCTTTTGGGGATTTTAAACGTCTTTGGACTTTCATTAATAATACTAATATAACTTCAGAAATTTTACTATTCTTCTTCTTTCGATAAGTTCTTAACGCTTACGTATGTTCTTGCTGTTTCTGAGTGAATGCTAGCCGCATTCCGATACTCACGATAGGTTATCTCTCATGAATAGAATCGTTCAATAATCTACTTATTTATATACTATAACTATATGAATGACAGGGTCAAATATTAGTTTCACTTGTTTGGAGGAATACTAATTATCCAACTAAATGTAAATTATAGAACAATGTACATAAGCATTTAATAAAAAAATGCACTTCTTTAGCAAATACTAAATACTAAACACATCACATAATACGTTTTACTTCAGCTGTCACTACTTTATTATAATTATGTATCGTACTCTAATTCAAATCAAACAGGAAATTTTGTTATCCTTTGAAAGGAAATTCATTATTAATGTTATTTCAATCATCAATTAATCATATACATCGTCTTAGTCAACTTACAGCCACCAGACTATAGTATTCAAATTCCAAGCACCAAACACTGGATATTTAATCCTTTAGAAGCATATTCATTATTCACTTGGCATACTAATCACGAAATCTATACGTGAAAGCTGATTAATACTCTCCTTGCACATTAATTAATACAATCACGTTGTTGTTACAGATTCGGTTATCCGGACAAGACATACCTGTCTCAGGTGAAGGAAGAACTGGCTAAGAAAGGAGTAACTGAGTGACTAGAAGACCGGAAGCAAACATGTTAGCTAATGAAGTTTTTTTAGAAAATGCCAAAGATTAAACGATTTGTGAAATAATTTATGTTTATTTTTTTCTGTTATAAGAACACATTGGGAATTGGCGTCTCTTGCAGGTAAATTTTATCATGCACCATTTACGAAATGTTGAGCACTTTACCAAACTCCTTCAATATATATATATATATATATATATATATATATATATATATATATGATGGATTATGTTAGAATTCATCAGTGTAATAAATCTTCATAATAATTTATAAAGCACATATTCTCAATAAGTACACAACATTATGAATTCAACATCAATATATACTATTGAAAGCAAAATGAGTGAGTGCATTTATGCATTTATCGAATCAGTCTTCGTACGACACACACACCACTTACTTTAAATCGTTGTCCCGTGGCGCGTAGTCAATGTGCTTTGACTGCATTCTTACATTAAAGGCCTGGCTGTATACATTGATTACGCCCTAACAGCCATTGTCAAATTTGAAAACAAGGCCAGAAAACTAACAGAAAGTAACACATATGCAACATGCGCATTACCGTAATGGCTATTTAAGCACCCCTGAGTATATCGTTTTACAAATTGTAGAAGATTATCCAAGCCCATCATGTATCTGAAATTCAAAGTTCATACAATTACTTTACAGCAGTGAGTTTACTTAATTTTGTTAAAATTGAAAAACGAAATAGTTAAAGTTTGTTCGGATTTTAGTTGTATTGACGGTGGATCATCGTCCTCTATTCTTCCAATTTCTGTGTGCGTGGAACTATTTTGCACCCCAGAACTTTTGATCAAGTCAAAGCTATGTTTTCACTTCAGGGGCTAATAAGTTAATTTCAGTTGTCACAGCTGAAAGGTTTTAATACACCATATTCGCAAACTGACTAATTAAGACATTAGGCGAAATAAACACAATGTAAGAGCCAATTTTTGATGAATTTTGTTGTTAGCTTAGAAGAATTAGTCCCACGATACTTATCAGTGTTTTGGTAGCCAGACCCTCTAGTCCCACACACTGAGCTGTGACACCCCCATAAAGTTCTCCCTGAATGTGCTTATAACGGTACCGTCCAAGTTGTTAAGATAGTTCACAGCTGTTAGGCAAATTGACCATGACGTTTTCCTTTTAAATGTTTAATTGTCCTGTCACTTTCTAAATTGTCCAAGTAAATAATTGCCCATTGAGTCTAAGACTGCCCAGCCTTAAGATATGAAGCCTGATAAGCATCGTGGTTAAATATAGACCCTGAGAAAGTTCTAGCAGAGTTCCGTAAAATTTAGACAAAGTAAGACTATCATCTGTAAGAGTAAGAATCGAGTTAGTAGCGTAAGAAGATCTATGGTTTTTCAACCATATCACATATCACATATCACAATACAGTTTCAAGAAGTGTATATCCATCCGCAAAGTGTCGAGGATTAAATCGTATCAATATTATATTGTGTTTGTGTTGGAAACCTGGACAGTCGAGAGAAAGAAAAAGAGAACTTTCGCATCCTACAAAGTTGAAAAACCATAGATCTTCGGGATGTGTGAGAAAAGAAAGAACAATTAAGAACCGAGAAGTAAGGATCATGTGCATTGTTTCATCGTTGGATCAAGTTCACTGGATTCACTGGATTTCATTGGATTTTTTTGTGTATGAATGATTATAAGGACCAAAAACTGTAAGTAACATTGTAAGTTATTAAACCTGAATCATGGAAGATAAGGCTTTAAGTGATACAGTAAATCAACATTGTGACATCAATCAAAGAATTACAAGAAGTAAATCTTTAGTCTCGGACACAAGGAAAAGCAAATCAGAAGAAAGGGGGCATCCTCATATGTTAAGCATGGTTTTAGAACAGAGGGATCATCTCCATTTAGAACTGATAGGAAAGATCAGAGTAATTGAATATTTGAAAGATAGAGAAGAGGATGTCAACGTCGTAGCCACAGAACTAGTAGGATTGGAAGAGTTATTTAGAAAATTTCAAGTTTGTGCCAAGGACTATATTGATAAATTGGACAGTCAGGATAAGAAAGATGCTGCAGTAGAATGGTATCAAACGGAATGTAATGGGTTTCACAAATTTCACAGTCGTCTATCTACCTGGGTCAAAGATAATACCTCCAGCCCTGAAGATAGCCAGGATGTCAGGCCTAAAGACAGTATTTCCCAAGTTGAATCTAAAACAAGCTCTGTCCGTTCGGCGAAGGTAA
Organism: Phorcus lineatus; assembly: GCA_921293015.1. Lineage (NCBI taxonomy): Eukaryota > Metazoa > Mollusca > Gastropoda > Trochida > Trochidae > Phorcus > Phorcus lineatus. The sequence goes on along the minus strand of OV121081.1, from coordinate 45,740,476 downwards.
ATGCTTTGGCTAAAAGGGCAGAATTAATTGCAAATCAGAAAAAACTTAAAGAAATGCATTTGATAGAAGAAGAAGAGACCAAGTTAAGACAAAGGAAAGAAAGGTTAGACTTAGAGACAGAAATTGAGATTGCAAATGCACAGTTTGAGATCTATGATCAGTTTGATACCCAGTCAAATGTCATCGACACAAATCAAAAGCAAAATCCATCCCTAAACCCTCAGGCAGTGGAATTTAGACCTACCCATACGCAGAATAGCCAACCTCAATTAGAAGAGACACATTCAAACCTTATTCCTCAACAAAGTACTCAGCAAAAAGATTTAGTTCATTTCATTGTGGAAAATCAAAAGTTGTCTTCCCTTCCAGTTAGAAAGATCCCAAACTTTAGCGGTAAGCCAGTGGATTATAAACCCTTCATTAGGTCATTCGAGCATGGGATAGAAGAGAAAACAAGCGACCCAAGAGACAGACTGTACTACCTGGACCAATACACCAGTGGTGAGCCAAACGACCTTGTGAGGAGCTGTATCCATATGGACCCAGTGGAAGGCTACCAGACAGCGAGATCTCTTTTAGATAAGAGATTCGGCAACAAGTACAAGCTAGCGACTGCCCACATAGCAAAGGCTCTCAACTGGCCATCAATCAAGACTGAAGACGCTGAGGCTTTGACAAGTTTTTCAATATTCCTGACCAGTTGTGGCAATACAATGAAGGATATTGAATACATGAGAGAGCTTGACCATCCAAAGAATTTGAGAGATATTGCCTTCAAACTACCGTACAAGCTCAGGGAAAGATGGAGATCTGTATCGTTACCAATTATAGAGAGAAGACCCATTACCTTTTTGGACTTTGCAGAATTCGTAGATAGACAGGCTCAGATATTGACAAATCCTATATTTGGGGATATCTGTGATGACAGACGACAACAAAAGGTTGATCCAAGAGAACCAAAGAAGTTAAGAAGTTTTGCAACAGAAACAAAGAAAGAGGAAAGAAAAGGTGACAACTTATCTGAACTGAATAAAGTTGAAACAGAAGAAAAGAGGTATCATCAATCCAAAGCATTCACTAAACCATGCTGGTTTTGTGATAACCATCACTCCTTGGATAGATGCAGAAACTTCCAAGGTCGGTCTCTACAAGAAAAGATCGACTTTCTAAGACCCAAAGGACTGTGTTTCGGGTGTCTGCAAGTTGGCCACACTAGCAGAGAATGTCTTAACAGACTGGCCTGTCAAATATGCAACAGGATTCATGCTACATGTTTCCATGACAACAGTCGAGATCATCCAAGAGAGTATTCACCTAAGAAAGTATCAACAAACAGTGTTGATGCTTCAATCAACTCCACAACAACTGGACAAGTAAGCTGCATGCCTGTCGTGCCTGTAAGGATAAAATCAAGGTCGAGCAATATGTATGTAGAAACCTATGCCTTCCTTGACAATGGCAGTTCAGCAACGTTTTGCACAGACAAGTTAGCAAAAGAATTAAGAGTCTCAGGAAAGAAAACTGAAATTATTGTTAACACCTTAAATCAAAGAAAGCAAGTTGACACATCTCTAATTGAGGAACTAGAGATCTCAGATATCAAAGGGTCACAGTGGATAAAGTTACCAACCGTTTTCACTCAAGTGAAAATGCCCATTTCTAAAGCAACGATCCCTAAGGAGGAATTCTTCAAGCAATGGCCACATCTGGAAGATATCTCCCTTGCACCAATAGATGCTGAGATAGGGCTTCTTATTGGCAACAACGTGCCACAGGCAATGGAGCCTCAAGAGGTCATAAAGAGCGAGAACGAAGGCCCGTTTGCTGTAAGGACTCTGCTGGGATGGACAATTAATGGGCTGATGCAGGAATGTGGACCAGGGGAAGAAGACTGTCTAAATTACGTGTCTGTCAACAGAACAGATATTTTAGCCGACCACGCCTTAGATAGCCAATTGAAAGAATATTTCAACAGAGAATTCAATGAGAAGAGCAGCAATGACAAACCGGAGATGTCTCAGAACGACAAGCAGTTTTTAGAAATTATGACTGCAACAAAGAAACTGAAAGATGGACATTACCAAATGGCTTTACCTTTCAAAGACCCTTCGATCAAGCTCCCTAATAACAAGGCACAAGCAGAGCAGAGGTTGTCATCTTTAAAGAGAAAGTTTGATAAAAAACCCTCATTCTTCAATGACTACAAGGTTTTTATGAAAGACCTTTTTGACAAGGATTTCGCCCAAGAGGTCCCCTTAAGCGAGAAAGACAGGAATGATGGAAGAGTTTGGTACATTCCTCATCATGGAGTGTATCATCCAAAGAAACCTGATAAGATAAGGGTGGTATTTGACTGTGCTGCAGAATACAAGGGATATTCTCTCAACAAACAGCTACTACAAGGACCAGACCTGACCAATACTTTGATTGGGGTCTTGCTAAGATTTCGACAATATCCAGTTGCTCTGATGGCAGATATTAAGGCTATGTTCTATCAAGTCAGAGTTCAACCAGACAACTATGATGTACTGAGATTCCTTTGGTGGCCAAATGGAAACACAGAAGATAAAGTCAAGGAATACCAGATGAAAGTACACCTATTTGGAGCTGCTTCTTCACCAAGCTGTTCAAACTTCGCCCTAAAGGAAACTGCAAAGGATAACAGAGAAGATTTCAGGAAAGAAGTTCTTCAAACAGTCGAGAAGAATTTTTATGTTGATGATTGCCTGAAATCAGTTGAATCGGAAGAAGAGGCTGTTGCTATGGCGACTGGTTTGAGGAATCTTTGCGAGAAGGGAGGGTTTCGTTTGACAAAATGGATAAGCAACAGTAGACATGTGATTGATTCCATTCCTGAAGAAGATCGATCAAAAGAAGTAAAAGATTTAGACATTGATGACAATCTACCAATCGAAAGGGCACTGGGAGTACAATGGTGCGTTGAGTCAGATAAGTTTAAGTTTAAGATTGCAATCAAAGACAAACCAACTACAAGACGAGGAATCCTGTCAACTGTCAGCTCTGTCTACGATCCACTTGGATTTGCTGGTCCCTTCATACTCAAGGCTAAAGGTATTCTGCAGGACCTGTGTAGACTGAAGATTGGCTGGGATGATGCTATTCCAGCTGCAATTCAGAAAGAATGGGATGCATGGCTACAAGAACTCAAAGAATTAGACAAATTGCTGATCGACAGGTGCATTCAATCAGAGACTTCAAATAAGAATGTTGAAACACAGATTCATCACTTCTCTGACGCAAGTCAATCAGGATATGGAACAGTATCCTACCTAAGGCAAAGAAATGAAAATGGTGACATTAATTGTAGATTTTTGATGAGCAAGTCAAGGGTGGCCCCACTTAAAGAGATAACTATTCCTAGACTGGAGTTAGCAGCAGCAACAGTTGCAGTCAGGGTTGATAGCATGCTAAGACGAGAACTAGAAATACCAATCAAGCAAAGTTACTTCTGGACTGACAGCATGTCAGTCTTGCGATATATATCAAACAGTACCAGTCGGTTTCATACCTTTGTTGCTAACAGGGTATCAGTCATACACGAGGGTTCCAGTCCGTCGCAATGGAAATATATAGACACAAAGCAAAACCCGGCTGATGGGGCATCCAGAGGCCTCTCTATAGGAGCATTCCTAACGGACACGAGGTGGTTTAATGGCCCAGATTTCCTCCATGCAGAAGAAAATTTATGGCCTACTCAAGAGTCTGTCTCTCTCACTATCCCTAAAGAAGATGCAGAAGTGAAGAAGGTGGCTTATGCTAATCTGACAAATCATCAGTCTCCCTGCACTGGACTCGAGAAGCTCGTAAACCACTACTCTGACTGGTTTGCACTTAAGAAAGCAATAGCATGGTTATTAAGGATTAATGCAGTCCTCCTTCAAAGAAGTAAGAAAAGAAAAGGAATACCCGTGTTGTCTGCAGAAAATTCAACTTTCCTGACGATAAGAAATTTGGAAGAATCTGAAGCAGCCATAATCAAATATGTTCAGATGCAATCCTTCCCTAAAGAGATGGAAACCCTGATATCTGGAAATTCAGCCAAAGTTGGAAAGAGTAGCCCGCTCTGTAAGCTGGATCCTTTCATTGAAGGCGGCATCATGAGAGTAGGTGGGAGACTGAACAAAGCTAGTATGCCAGAGAACTCAAAACATCCTGTTATCCTACCTAAGGACTCTCATGTCTCGAGGCTTATCATCCGGCACATCCACATCCAATGCGGCCACTCTGGTAGGAATTTCGTCCTCTCTTCACTTTTCCAAAAGTACTGGATGATTAAAGCTAATGCAGCAGTTAGAAAGGAGATCCACAGCTGTGTAAGATGTAGACGTGAACACGCTCCTGTTCAAAATCAGAAAATGGCTGACCTGCCAGCTGAAAGAGTTACACCTGACAAGCCACCATTTACCTATGTTGGCGTGGATTATTTTGGGCCTTTTGATGTAAAGCAAAGAAGAAGTCACGTGAAGAGATATGGCGTGTTGTTCACATGCCTTACAACGAGGGCTGTCCACATAGAGATTGCACAGAGTCTGGACACTGATTCGTGCATCAATGCACTGAGACGATTTATATCTAGACGAGGTCAGGTGACAAAGATGTGGTCAGATAACGGCACAAACTTCGTTGGGAGCGAACGTGAACTCAAAGAACAAATTGACAGGTGGAACAATAATCAGATCCACCAAGAATTGCTGCAGAGAAATATTGAGTGGACATTCAATCCACCCACAGGCTCTCACCACGGGGGCGTGTGGGAAAGGCAGATACGAACTGTAAGAAAGATTCTAAGATCAGTTGTAAAGGAGCAGACTTTAGATGAAGAGACTTTACAAACTGTGCTCTGTGAGATAGAGTCTATCATCAATAACAGGCCTATCACTAGAGCATCCGATGATCCAGGTGACTTGGAAGCCCTTACTCCAAATCACCTGCTGTTGATGAAGAAGATGCCAGCCCTACCACCAGGTATGGTTGACGACAACTACCCACGACGCAGATGGCGCCAGGTCCAGTACATGGCGGACCTATTCTGGAAGCGATGGACGAGGGAGTACCTACCATTGCTTCAGGAGAGGCCAAAATGGGTAAAGCTGAGACGAAATCTGCGGAGGGGTGACGTGGTGCTGATTGTGGATAACCTGGCTCCCCGTAGCTCCTGGGCTATGGGCAGAGTGTCAGAACTAAACACAGACTCTAAAGGTGTTGTGAGAACTGTAAGAGTGAGAACTCAATCGTCTGAATTAATCAGACCCATCAGCAAACTATGTTTGCTTCTTGAAAGTGACTGTTAGCTTGTATATAAAAACTGAATCAATCAGTTGCATCATTCAATGTCAAATATTATGTAAGACATTTACTGTGAGATGTAAGTGATGAATAAGATGTATCAAAAGATCAGGTAGACTTTATACTAAAGTCAATATATCATTGTTGTAGTAGGATTTGGTATCCATAAGGCTATTTTACTTTGATTATATATTAAGAGTTGTAGATTAGAAAGTTGATTTATGCTAGTGTTTATTTTTGTTAATATCAAAATTTGTTCTTACGTTATTTCCATAACTATAATTGTTACATTAAGCTAAAGGTAACAATTAGGGGCCGGAATGTAAGAGCCAATTTTTGATGAATTTTGTTGTTAGCTTAGAAGAATTAGTCCCACGATACTTATCAGTGTTTTGGTAGCCAGACCCTCTAGTCCCACACACTGAGCTGTGACACCCCCATAAAGTTCTCCCTGAATGTGCTTATAACGGTACCGTCCAAGCTGTTAAGATAGTTCACAGCTGTTAGGCAAATTGACCATGACGTTTTCCTTTTAAATGTTTAATTGTCCTGTCACTTTCTAAATTGTCCAAGTAAATAATTGCCCATTGAGTCTAAGACTGCCCAGCCTTAAGATATGAAGCCTGATAAGCATCGTGGTTAAATATAGACCCTGAGAAAGTTCTAGCAGAGTTCCGTAAAATTTAGACAAAGTAAGACTATCATCTGTAAGAGTAAGAATCGAGTTAGTAGCGTAAGAAGATCTATGGTTTTTCAACCATATCACATATCACATATCACAATACAGTTTCAAGAAGTGTATATCCATCCGCAAAGTGTCGAGGATTAAATCGTATCAATATTATATTGTGTTTGTGTTGGAAACCTGGACAGTCGAGAGAAAGAAAAAGAGAACTTTCGCATCCTACACACAGCGAAAGATTTCTTCTTTCTTAACACCATGTCAGGAAACCTGATAATCGTGTACTCAAAAGGTACACATGAAATAAACTACAAAACAATTAAACCGAGACTATGTAAAACAATAGACGATAAATCCAAATTGTATGGTCTAGCTCACTGAAACTTGGAACAGTGAATCCTTTTAGCAAAGGTTTTCGGGGTTTTCAAATTCTACTTTCTTTTTTGGGGGAGCTGTTTTCATGAACACACAATTAAGAAATGTGTATCAGGACTAGAACTCGAAACCATTAGGCTTATCTCATTGAAACTAAGTATGTGGAACAATCTTCATGTGAAGGGGTGCCTTTAAGGGTTATAAACTTCTTCTGAATTATATTCATAACTGTTTCCATGGAAACACAAATGTGGAAACAAGAGTAACCTTTTCGTTTTTCCCGGGCTAGAACTTTAACGAATAGATAACATTCATACATAATTAAAGTTTTTTCTTTTGGAGTAAACTCCGAAAAAGGTAATGAAATTTGCCTTTTTTGGTCAAAATTTAAAGATTTAATTGACACCCTTGAGTTTTATCTTCTAAAAGACATACCAACAACCCATAGATAACTGTAATAGGTGACTTCCCAAGTCATTATTTTCGAGTAATGCTCCGAAAAAGAGATAATCGTAAAATTTAACAGGTTTTTCGTCAAAATTTGCTAAGATTGCCACGCTAGTTTTTAAAGCTTAAAGCCATATTAACACCTGATAGAAACATTTGCCACAGTCACGTCCGTTTAAAGAAAACAATCGGCACCATGGCCTTTTTTACTGCTAAGTGGCAAACCAGCACCCCGCAAACATAAACAACTCCTAAAGGGCAAACCAACACATTGATAACAATCATTCCAAATTTGTCAAGCCATTGTCTGTACATTTTTCATTCAAGCTATATTTCTATCTATTTATAAATACATATATTCCTATTAATTCAGATGTTCTCAGAAAACGTTTTTATTCTTCGGTTGGAGGTTCCAATTAAATAAAATGTTTAGCCGTGGATGAGTGTCTATGCCGGAGACCCTTGAATTAATACTAACGAATCCAGTTACATGTTATAGACAAAGGCGGATTCGGAAATATTGAAAGGAGAGGGGGAGGGGTTTAACTTTTGAAAAGAATGGGCATTCAAATCATATATTACAAAATCAAAAGGTGGGGCAGATTTAGAACTCTCGTCGCCACTGTTAGAGACCGGGTTTTACGAGGGCAAAGACGGTACGATATGCTTTCAATAGGCGTGAATAACAGCAATAGGACAAAGATCAGCAAAGAGTCATAAATGTATCAAGCTGTCATGTGGACGTACCAAAAAAGGATGTAATTTTCCTGGCTAATGAAATTCTCAGTGTCGGATCCTGGATATCTGATTATCTCAATATTTTATTTATTTTATATATCATACCGATAAATATCATTTGGCCTTCTAACAGCTTGGGCGCTTAACTATGACGTTGCTCCTTTGCAAGCCAATGTCTCTGGTCTTTAAATAGGACACCAACAAGGAAGGTATATGCAGGTGATATTATACCTTCGTACAACAGTGAGCAGAGTTTAAACTGGGGATCAGGTACGTTTAGTCAACGTCTAGCTCATTAGTAAAAGTCTGAGTAGTAGTTTTCCATATACTTATACTAAACTTTGAAATAAATCCATTATCAGCAAATCATATCAATCTTTTGAAGTGTTTACCGTGTCAGAAGCACACGACTAAGCAAAACTTATCTAAGACAATACAAACACCGTGTACTGTTTTTTTCTGTAAATTTATCAATTTGATGTATGTGCCTTTTGTGAAATTAGGTTGAAAACGTTTAGATAATAGTTTTTCTATTTTCGATTCTTGGGGTTTTTAGGACTAAAAATAGATCTTAACCACGTCATTGGGAAAGAAGGGTGATAGTTTAAAGGGGGAATTCATTTTTCTTGGCGAGATGTAAGAACCTATTTCAAGGCTTCGTGCAATTTATATTTGTTTTACAGTGTAGAATTGACTGTCTTACATTATGTATTATAAAGTCGTTATCGTTCGATATGAAATGAACTAGTTTTCCACACGTTACCATTATCATTTAAATCATGACCAAGCTGATTTTGTGGACAAATGAATTTCTTAAGCACGCTTATATACCATCCTAGAACAACAAAATAGATGTAAGTTTTGTCACAAATGATATCTGACTAGTGTTTCTTGAATTGTAATTTGGATGGTCATGTTCAGTAGTTATCTGGTATAACGATGTAACTCCATTCGTGAAACCCTACTTGAAAAAAATGTATGAAGTCTTTTCTTACAATGATTATTAAATGTAAATTGGATTATGCATCGATGTATGAATATCTTGTTTAACTCCCTTCAAGAATAAATTAAATAATGACATAAACAAAACTTTGAAATGAGTAAGCAAGTAAGTATGCCGTCATTTAATAAATTCCTTATCTATAAGACACAAGGACACGTACTTATTTCATTTTAAAACTTGAAACACTATTATTGAAGTGTTTGAACAACTTACTTATCTTAATAAGCTAGCATATTACATTCCAAAACTAGAAATTAAAACAATGTAAGAAGGGTTTTAAATGTATAGATCCGCTAACATCGGAAAAATTACAATGTACCTTTGTTCTGTTTCTTCCCGAAAAGGTTACTCTAAGTCATTCCATGTAACATACACTTCGCCTGTATTCCTGTTAACCAACTTACATGTCTTAAGGGAACGTTTTTTAGAAACGCGTATTGAATGGTCGTTTACAAAATTTGTCTTGCAAGAGATAAACGTTCAAAATTTAAATATCTGTAGACCATACGAGACACACTTGAGTGGTCACTAATAAATAAACACAGATTGCATACTAAAAATTTTATGGCGACCAATAAGGACAGTATTTTTTGAAAGATTTATTTCTTACAATATGCCAAATGTCTTCTCTTCGGAGGCCGAAACATCATCCGTAGACGTAGACGAATTAATCGAATATCATGCAAATACGACTGGCGGCCATTTTTGTATGAACACCTTTTTATCTGAGGAAGCGAAATTAATTCGCATATCTTAACCAATTATTGTACTTTCCGTTAGAAACTTATTTTTGATTGAAAAACATCTTTCAATTTGAAACATTAATTTTCGTTTTGGAGAGATAATTTTATTGAAAAAAACATGCTACTTCCCTTTTAATGGTTGCTTCAAGATTCCGGGATATTCAGAAATGCAGTAACAGATGTTGTCTACTGACTTAAAGGCACTAGTGCACGCTTTTACGGTTTAAATTGGCTATTTTAAGGTTTAAGAGCACTTATGCAATCACTCAAGCTTTCTATCGATGCAGTGGGGTATCCTGTCAAAACGCAGAACTGCAAAACGCAGAATCCCAATTAGCAGAAATGAAAAGTTCATTGTCAGGCTGGTCACACCTATTCAATTAAGTAATGGACTGGTCCACTCTGACAGTGAGTAGAGCGACACAGTCAAATTAGCAGATCACTGAATCAACAGGTCAATGTTCAACAGTATGAACCTCCCGGTATATGTTTATATGAAAACACTGAGCAGATCACTGAATCAACAGGTCAATGTTCAACAGTATGAACCTCCCGGTATATGTTTATATGAAAATACTGAGTAGTAACACACTGTAACAATATATTCAGCACTCTATCAAAACATTGTTAAACAGTATAATCCTCCCAGGTACATGTGTTTATATGAAAATACTCTATCAAAACATTGTTTAGAGTATGAACCTCCCGGTATATGTTTATATGAAAATACTGAGTAGTAACACACTGTAACAATATATTCAGCACTCTATCAAAACATTGTTAAACAGTATAATCCTCCCAGGTACATGTGTTTATATGAAAATACTCTATCAAAACATTGTTTAGAGTAAACAATTAAACTTTAATCTCATACTTGTGAGCAGCGCCATGTACCGTCACAGACGCCACAACATCCCACCACTGCCTGCATCAAGAGCTGAGGTGGACCTTCAAGACCAGTGGACCACAACTCAAGATGGCAGAAGATTCTTGCTGTTTGCGGATGGAGAAGAAAACAAGATCCTGGCCTTCTGTTCCGAAGAGTCCCTGGAAGCCTTGCAGTCTGCTGACTACATCTACATGGACGGCACCTTCTCCTCCTGTCCGGCTCTCTGGAACCAGGTGTACATCATACATGCCATGTCAGGATCGACCATGTACCCACTGGTCTTCGCCTTACTCCCAGACCGCACGAGAGCTACCTACACCAGACTGTTCAACTTACTGAAGACTCACGTGCAGCAGACCCTCAACAGACCGCTCGCACCTTCAGTGATCCAGACTGACTTTGAGCAAGCCAGCATTGTTGCTGCAGAGACTGTGTTCCCTCAGGCCACGTTGAAGGGATGCCTCTTCCACTTCTGTCAGGCAATATGGCGCAAGACGCAAGACCTAGGACTTGCGGTTGCCTACAAGGAAGATGCTGAGGTTAGGAAGTGGGTTCGCCGAGCTGCAGGTCTCCCGCTGCTTCCCCTGCTCCAGGTCCAGGATGCGTGGCTCGATGCTATGAACCACTGCCCAGACGTACTACAAGCTGATGCGTTCAACGACTACATCGTCGCGACGTGGGTGGATGACGATGCCAGGTTCCCACCCCGACTCTGGAACCACCATGGAACACAAGGACCCCGCACCAACAACAACCTTGAAGGGTTTCACTCCCGGATCGGCAAGACACTGCAGCACAGACACCCCAACGTCTACAGGTTCATTGAACTGATCAAGAACATTGAAAACGGAGAGAAGGCGAAGGTCATCCAGATCAACTTTGGAGCTGCTCCTCCACCCAAGAAAGCAATCTACAAAGAGAAGGAGCAGCGCCTGTCTCGTCTGAAAGATCAGCTTCGCCGTGGTGAGAAGTCACCAATGCAGTTCCTGGATGCAGTCGGACCTCTCATGATGATGAAGATGTGAATGAAAGCACAGATTGAACAATGAACAATGATAAGCAATGTTGTAAATTGTAAAATAATCAATATCCAAGATGATGAAAGAATCCAACAATGGAAACATATGATTAAAAAACATGCACAATACATGTTTACACAACAAATTGTATTTTTGTCTTCATTTCATTTCCTATCGGGCCGTTCCATTATATTATGAGGGTTCAGGTGTGTGCAACCAACCATAAATGTTGTTGTTTTAGCAGTTCTGCGTTTTGCAGTTCTGCGTTTTGGCAGGTAACCTGCAATGAAATACTTAAAATTCTTGACAATTGACCTGCAATCAACAATGAAAAAATTTCGACAACCGCTGTCGGCTTGGACATATAGCATATCTAAGGTAAGCTGTGCACTAAACGGATAAATTATAGACAGTTGAAAGCGGCTGAGCACTTATTATGTGCAGCTATTGAATTTACCTAAACTCTGAACTGAGAACAAATAATGAATTATGTTTTATGAAAGCAATGATGTAAATAAACCGATTTAATAATACAGCAGTAGCATTGCTATTAGATTGACCATAGCGGTGCCGTTTCCGCTTTTTTGGTTATAATCTTAATATTTCTGATATCATAGTTCATGCGGATTTATTGTAACGTAACATTGAATACTTCCGGTCTTTAAAAATCAACTTTACTACCTGAATACGTAAATATTCGTTAAATGACTTACGAGGTAGATTACTTGAGTAAGGATCTTGAATAATATCGAGAGATATGCAATATCTGTGCATTCGTTGTGTTAAAAAAATATTGGTGTGCACTAGTGCGTTTAAGTGACTTCTGTGGAGATATTTATTTACGTTAATGGAGAGAAGTAAACATCGAATATAATTTGCATTCCAACTTGTTTCTTCATCTGATGTAGTTTCTGATTACAGATAATATTTTGTGCATCGTATTTCACCAACAACATAACATTTAAAGAACTAAACCACCAGGTGAGGCATCGTTAAGTTTGATAAGAATCGACCCTGTTACAAGAAATGCAAGTTTTTAAATATTGACTCTAGCGGGGTTCCTCTCCATAACGAAGAAAGCCCTGACAGTACGTTCGAACCCTGCTACAGTCTAAATCTAAAAGCTTTCATTGCTCAGAACACGGTCGGTTCTTATCAGAATGGGCACCGTTTGAACGTATCGGTAGTGGGTTATGTGGGTGGATATCCATAAAAATTCGTTTCTTGAACGTTTACCACATTAGAACGAGTATGTTATAAAAAATGTAAATTAAGTTTCAAAATAAGGATAATTTTTTTAAATCTCCCCACGCAAAGGTTTATGAGATTAATGTGCCAAATATGTTCAGAAACATGTTAGAATCATATTTAAGAATAGTTGCAATTATAGGAAGAGCACATTAAGTATTGTACTTTAGTTTAAACATATTTTATTCACATGAAAAGGATTAGGAACAAGTTCTCCAACTTAGGATACCCTCTCCTTGAGATGTACAATGGTAATTTACATATTTCAAAGACAGATGGCAGACAGTTAACAAGAGAATAGCATAGAAAAAGAACAGAACATAATTAGAAGAATATTGGTTTACATGTGTTCAAATCTCTTTGACGCACTAATGAATGATTATACTAACTTAAATACAGTTTTATTTTGACATAGTGATAGATCTGCACTTCCTTCTAGCAAAATGTTATGATTAACTGCAATTCCTACTAATGTACAAATGCGCTCAATAGGTGACAAGAATTTTAATCTCTGTTCTTTATACAAAGGACATTCAAAGAAATAATGATATGAGTTCTCAACAACATTACCACATACACAACCAGGATCAGTTAAACCCAAATCTATACAAATCAGAATTCAAACCACTAACTGAGTACCTCAACTTGGTATGAATTATATTAGGATTTCTTTTACCGTACGAGTAGTACATAGGTGCATGTGCCCCCAAGTTGTATATTGATGAATTAAACGCAGAAATATTATGCGAGTTACGAACATTGGTTAGTAAATTATTCCAAGAACTTATTGTAGATGGGAAAAAAGATTCTTTTGAATGTTTAAGTCTAGAGAAAGGGATTGATATATTGTGCGAGCTGCGTAAATTATAATTTGATTTAGAACCCACGTTCATGGGAAGTAATTCGTTCATGTATAAAGGGGCCATTCCATTTTCAATTTTGAACATCAAACTCAACTTTCGTTTTCTCCTTCGTTCTTGCAATGTTTCCCAACCTGTTTCATAGTAAAGAGATCTAGTCGATGTATATTTAGGTAAACCAGTCACTATTCTCGCTGCTTGTAGTTGTATCTGCTCTAACTTTCTTTTTTGTTCAATAGTACATCCGTCCCAAACTTCGCATGCGTATTCTAAATGTGGCCGACTTGTGTATTATGTATTGTACTTTAACTTGAAATATTTTTTATTTCGTATAGATCACAATGGGTTAGTACAAACGCTTCAAGACACGTACTACAATTTGACTGGTTCAAAATCACGTGATGTCACGTCGTGACCTCGTGTACAGCGCCCCTAACGGCTTGGAGATAACTCCATACAGGGGCAACATAGGTGACGTCACAGCTGATGGTGCAGTGACAAGGGAGGACACGCTCTTTGAGGAGGAGAGTTTCGTCACCAAGGCACTTCAAATTAAATATCCAAAATTAAAAACCAAAAGACAGCAACATAAGAAAAATTCTAAATTCTTTTTTATCAAACGCCCATTTACACTGTGGACGATTGAGGTCTCTAAGTTGTCAAATAGTTCCGGTTCAGCCTTTTTCGTGTTCCATGCCATAATGAAACAGCCTGGGCAGGAAGAACCTGATGGAGACTGGAGCACCAATATGACCAGGATGTACATCAGTTTACTGAAGTCAACGGAGGAGAAAAAAATCAAGATTTTAGCTATTCCGCTTCTCGGTTCTGGTAAGGAAGTCCATTTAAAAAAGGGACATTCAGTTCATCATGGGTTCGTTCCTAACGCGATTTAGTTGAATTGGACAAAACCAACTATTAATGGCAAATTTTCTTTGCTTATCCTTCTCTACCGTCAATATGTTGCCAAATCGTGTATATGGATTCACCAATGATAACATCAATATCAAAATAATATGTCTTTATACACAACGTTCAACGTTGATACTGTTTGATTGGTTAATTGACTCGTATTACAGTGTGCAGTATGTGTGATTTCGGATCATACATACTTAGGCCTGTTGTTAGACAAAACATAGTTCGATATGTTGTCGGTATGTTTGGATCTGTATCAGCAAATACATTATTTCGCACTATCAAAGCCAAATAAAACCTTAAACCTCATACCCTTTACAAATACAATTTAAAAGCTGCAATGAAACCGAAAAAAGAGACTTTGACTTTTATAAAACGTCTCTTTTCAAGGTCAAAACGTCAGAACAGCAGTTAAAGTGCTCATCGACGTTCTTCTAGCCCATAGACGGAAGTATCTTCAAAAGATCTACATAGTTTCCATAGGGAAGCAGGATATCATGGGGGCTATCGTGTACTGTCGGGACAAGATGGTGCTTACACGGGGGAACCAGCCCGAGGGGGGCACGATGACAGCCAGGAAAGAGAGCGAGCACCTACCCGGATATGAGAGACATGGGACCATTGAAGTTACTTACACCTTTAGGGATGGAAAACAAGGGGTAAGGCATTATCTCTCTGTCATAAATTCCTATACAACCTCTGTCTTAATACGAAGGTTTCTCGGGCTTCAGGCAGTTCCCCCTACCGGCGCAATAATGCCAAATTCATCCATTGAAAACACCGAATGCATGAATAAAATATTTGTTATCACATAGGCCTGTGCAATGATGCAGTCGCAAAATGTGGCGTATGTGTTCTGCAAAGACGACTGAAAGTGCAAGGTGCATATTCGAATAAAGTTTAGCTGTTGGAAAGCTTACGGAAATAACTTATCGCGATTTGAATGATACATCTTGAAACGGCGTCGCTGATTGCACAACTAACTTTGAATGCATCCAATCAGCGTTCTACATTTCGACAGAGGTTGTATTGGAATTTATGACGGAGCTACCTCTGTTGGGAGAGAATGGGGGTAAGGTGGAACAACTATTCTTATAAGTTTTCAATACAGGGACTTGTTTATTATTTTAACCCTAACACTTGAGATAGAACAGATAGTAAAGTACAGATAGTAAAGATATGAAAAAGACATTCGTTTACATTTAATAGAATACTCGTTTTTATTGAGAATTAATTTTCAGAGAGAGAATGTTAGTTTCGGACACGTCTCGTTTAGAGAAAACATTTTTTGTACTACGTTTATATCTTAGACCCTATCATGTTTGTAAAAGGATTCCTTTACACGCCATTATGGCAGGGTCTTTAGGCATAAATGTCCATCAAACGGTTTTTCTATGCGATACACGTCCTTATGGTTATCAAAACATATTTCCGAAGATGTCATTTTATGAAATAAATGGGTGAATTTGAACAATTGCTCAGAGTGTACAGATTTTAAGAATGTTCCCTTACTTCTAACCTTTAGATCACTGATGGAATGGGTTTCTAAGATTAAGAATTTTTTCGATTTTTGTCTCAAAAAGACTGGCACGGGGTATTGGACGCATGTAACGAGCACAAAGTTTATTGTTCTCTATATATGTGTTGCCAAGTCATAAGTGAATCGGGAACAACCTGCTATACTCCCTTGCTTGAATATGGTTTAAAGGGGCAGTAGCAAATTTAAAAAACATTTTTTCCATCAATTTCTTAAAAAAACCCATATGTTTGCCTTTTCTTTCTCATTGTTGATTACAGCTAAATATCCTCATATGCCTTGAAATAGCCACTTTGAACCGAAAAAGAGTTCCATAGTAAATTTAAAAGATCAATTTCCAGGATGAGCACCCGAACCCCGGCGAGCCGTACAAGGGTATTAGGCGCAAGGTCTACCTACCCGACTGTTCGGAGGGACGTAAAGTATTGGGTCTTCTGAAGACGGCGTTTGATGATCGGATGCTCACCTTTACCATCGGGCGTTCTAAAACCACTGGCGAAAACAACGTGATCAAGTTTACTGGCATCCCACTGAAAACTAGACGAGACGGTGGAGCTGAGAAGTGATTATTATTTTATATTTGATACATCATCAATTACTAGTGTCTTAAAGCTTCAAAACTTTACATTGATAAGAATCAAATATGACTAAGTATATATATCAACAGTAACATCATCTGGCATCTGCCAAAAACTTCAAACTGTATTAATAAGTTCTTTGGTTCTTTTGGTTTGCTTCATTGAAAAGCATGAAATTTCTCCAATATAATTTCCAGATATAACCGTCTATCGCATAACCGCATTATCATTTATTAATAATGAACTTTTTTAAGATATGGATACCCCGACCCATCGTATCTGAGTTCAGTTCAGGAGTATTTGAGGAATCGTGGCATAATAAAAGGGTACGTATACAGATACTTTAATGGAACATACCAATCGTATTTTCAAATCTTTATTACGGAATCTTTATCTAATTCTTCACCAAACGAAGAAGCCTATATAAGTAAACGATTTGTCTTAATTGTTTAGAAATGGAATCCATCTTTGAAGTCAATTATTGGCCCCAGGGCTGGACGGTCTAATACTCCATACATATAAGGAGAGATTAACGAACATTCCGCCTATGGTGACCAAAGATGGCGATGATGAAACAGCATTTCTTTAAATGTTGTGATACATGGACATGTAGAATGGCCGTACACTAACCTGATCTGATAAAATCAAGTTGTTTGTAACCATCAACGTTCTTTCTTACAGTCAATACGTGGAAATCAGCGGCTCTTCAAGCACAGGTATGTATAATGTGAGAATCATGTTGCAAATCTATATCAAATTTCGATGCCATACTTACCTGACACAGAGTATGTTTCATGTTTTTTTAAGTCGGTTAGATAAGAGTCAAAATACCATGTGACCTAAGTTAATTTCAAATCGATCCTCTAAACTTTCATTTTTATCATTAAAATTTCAAAATTATGAGATTTTCTTGTTTTCAATGATAGATGAAAACAGCAATATAACTGTAAAGAAGTCGAAATTCTGCTTCGACTTCACATGGATATTAGTTAAAAGATCTACTCAATACTGCAAATCAATATTTGTGTTTGTGTCTGCTGTAAAATAGTTTCCGAAATTGCGTTTGAGTCATTGGCGGTTTTCGATCACAATAACCGACTTTAACCGTTATTGTCCCTATACTGAACTAAAAGTACTAAGTTACTGATTTTCAGAAACAGCCACTACTTCTCGATAAAAAAAACACCATTCATAAAGTTTGACATATTTGACTACAACAACATACTCTGTGGCCCTCTAAATTGTCACATCTGAATAATATGACACCATCGAGAACTTTTGGTAAATTCCTATCCAAAAACTCACAGAGTGACAAATGTTGTATTTAGATATTACCTCGGAAGAGGAAGAATGCCCATACTAAGTTTTATATATGCCTGTATTTTAAAATTGACCTTTGAATTATACTAAAAAATATTTTCAGCACAACATTTATCCTTTTTTAAAATCATTTGACATAGCTTTGAATCAATGTATATTATCATTATATAGTTAAGTACTAGCAGTCAAAAATAAATTGTCCTTTTTGCCAGTGGACAATTAACTTTGACAGCTATGACTGTTAGTATTTGCAGTGGAATTATTCTATAAATCCTCAGTTTTGAGATAATAACCCCATGATCGCAATCCCCCGATTCTAGAATTTCATTCATCTATTTCAACTCAGTGCGAATGAAAAGACACCAGACGGCTCCTGTAAAGATGGACCAGATAGAACAACCCGCTATGGTAAGGAGGATGAACACTGCTCCTACGCCAATAGTATTACAGCAAGACAAGCCTGCACCAATAGAAAGGGAGCAGGTTCGAGAGGAATCAGGTCGTGGTAACTGTATGTTCGTCTCCCTGAGCAAGCAGTTAAAGCGCGTCTTACAAGAGGACATAGGACATTCAGAACTCCGGGCCAAACTCGTCCAGTACTTGAAAGATAATCCAAATCAGGTAAATGCTTGTTTGATCTTGTACAAATGGTTCACTCGTTACTGTCTAAAACTTTATATTTTAAGTTATAAGAATAAGAATCTATGTCAATTCTTTGGCTTAAATCTGCCTAGTATAGATACCTGCATAGATACTTGCAACATATGTCATTTTATTTAAATTCTTGAAAAATTATCATGAAAATTATAAAATGCAAATGATAACCTCAAGTTCCCAATCTTGACTACAGTCTGACAACACTCCGTATTCAAAATTTCTCGCCCGTAACGAGAGTTGGGAGGGATTCCTGGAGAGGATGTCGAGAGACGGTGAGTGGGGGGATCACTTGATCCTGTTTGCAGCCTCCGAGCTGTACACAGTGAAGATTGTCGTCAATAAAGGCAAACCCGACCAGATTGAGGTCAAACCAAGACGTCCATGGACATTTCAGCTGTTGCTCCGTTTCAGTGGTGGGTGCCATTATGAGAGTGTCGAGTGTAGTAAAGAACACACGGAAAGACGACTTTGAGGAAGGGACATCGCAAGTACCCAGCAAATACGTTCAAATTTTCCTCCACTATTACTCTGGATCATTTCACGGCTTTGCTGCTGATTATAAAACAAGAACTAACTTGCCTGACTTAGTATCTTGAAAGCAGCCATTCAGAAGAGTCTTTGTAACCAAGTTTGTGTAAAAGGCCAAAATAGCCTTGTTACAGTGGAGGTGGCGACCGTCAATTATAATTATTCTGCCTCAACAGAGGTAACTCAAATTTAAAATCCTACACTATCTTCTGTTCTAAGACAAGCCCTTCGCGGGAAAAAGATGGAGAAGCCTAATTGGTTGCAATCGAAGTTAGTTGTGCAATCAGCGACGCTGTTTCGGAAGTAACCATTAAATCTCCTTTGTCATTTAGATATGCTTCGAGATAACTAGAAAATTAGAATAACTAATTAAGGCATAGACTTAAGGTGACATAAAGCCAGCGATACTTAAGTGTTTTCATTGGCTAAACTTCTTCAGATACGAGTATACTAAGAGTCGCGGGTTTGTGCCGCTTAAGGAATTTACCGGAAGCCAAAGAAGTGCTCATATTAGAACAGAAGTTAGCACAGGATTTTATGACTTCAGCTACCTGTGTGGAGGGAGAATGAGACGACATACTGCAGCTTGTCTCACGATGGTAGACGCTCATCTCAAAACATAGGAAACTGATTGGGTTAAAAACCATTCAAAGCAATTTAGATATACAACAAAGCCGTCTATTGGTTAATCGATTAATCGAAACATACAGTTATCGAAGAGGATTGCAAATTGATATAGGTTTGATACACCGATAAATTATCCGATTCCGCAGAAACGACAAGGGATAACGTATTCATAGTTGACTCGGGCCCATGTTTGTTAAACTAACCATACCCTAGTCGTCTTGTAAATATCACCATTACAATAGCTTCGAGTATAGTGTAGGATGCTTACTGTACGACGAAACCGTCCTGTTTCCATGGAAATCTTCCACAAATCATGCCTTACTTCATTTCTACTGTAATCTTCATTACATACTGTTGTAATTGCAGAAAATGTCGTTTGGACAATTTCAAACAGAACGTGTTTGATGAATTCTCATGTTTATAAAAGTATCATACCTATAATGTTAATTGTATGAAACTATTGCAATCATTGATGTTTAAAAGATCGTTTATATGGCGAATCCTTCTAGCTATTAGGGAGATAACCAATTTCATTTTACTTATCATTATTATCACGGGCGGATTTTTGTCATTTTTGGCGAAAAGTCGTTCTGAAACATACCTACCTACATGTACTTTACTTTTGAAATTTTATTGTCATTTGAGAAATGAATTTCATATGTAAGATGGACAAACATATACATACATGATTGTGCAAATATCGTTTTGAATTATGACAAAGTATACAGTTCACTCTAAATGTCGAGCTCCCTTCATACCCGAATGAATATATTGCATGTTGCTAACAAGTAACCTTGGCTCGGTTGTTTGTCCAAATAGTCAAATCGCAACCTATATGGTGTAATCAATGTTAAAGCAACCTCTTCAAACCTCAACGTAATGCTTTAAAGATAGGACCAATCTAAATTGCTATTTTTCTGGTATTGAAAATTAAATTCGTAAAATGAAATAACCATAAATATGTAGATAACAGAAGAACACTAAAACAGACACGAATACTGATAAGAGGTTTCTTGTTAATTGTATATCAGTATCTATATACACGAAGAACACATTCCAGTGAGATTGACACTGAGATTGTTCCGTCAAAAACTTGAACTTGTTCTCTATAAAAGAGAATTTATAAAAGTTTTCTCTTCAGTAATGAGGATACTCGTAATCTCTTAATGGCCATGGAGAGACACACATTGGGACTGTGAGATCTCTAGGTAAAGCTTGCGTCAAAAGTGGTATAGAAACTTGTGAGATATATAATTTGCCTAACCTAGTGCCAGCATTATTACATTTTACTCTAATGATATAGGTTTGATTAATACATTGAAGAGTATTTAGAACAAGTATTCAGGCTCTAGACCTTCCCAAGGCGTTGGCCAAAAGTTTTTATTTACCCAGAAATCAAATCTCTGTGTACATGAAATAAAGGCTGTTATTAATGTGTTATTACTTATTAAGTGTATATATGTAAATGTCGGATAGTTATGTGTATACCCTGCACTACTTGTGCTATTTACTCATTCTCCGATACCATTCACATATCACCCCTGGGAGTTTTCGTCAGGAGCTTTTTTAAATTCGAATTACCCGCCCTATCGTCATGCAGGCGATTAGCAAGGAGGGCAAGGGGAGGCCGCCACCCGGCCCCTCGTCTCCACTATTTCCATGAACAAATTAGTAAAATGTAATGATGACATAAAGATACATGGTTTCTGTAACTCCCATGTATGAAGAGAATAAATTTGAAAAACACTTTGCTTGTTATCTTTTTCTATCCCACAGCTTAAATTGAATTTCGGCATCTTCACTTCACCTCTCTTAAGATGCTCGCAGGCCAAATCAACATACGTAGCAGTTTGAGTTGCTTACTTAAATCGAGGGTAGGTAATTTGATTATTCATTTTTTTTAAATAAAAAGGTCACAGGGATGGTACAATGTAGAGCATCAGAACATTCATCCAAGGGTGGACTGATGATGGTCGTCATTCTATCTATCACTATCCGGATCCTCAGTAACAATAACCCTTAATGGGTATGAATCGATAATCCTGATAAAGAGGGGTTAGTGTTCAACGCGCCTGGTCTCCAGTAGTATATATAGCTATATACCCAATGTGATAGTAAAGGGGATTTAGTATAAAATTCCAAATGCGAAATTTCTTTCACCGGAGTATAACTATATCCATCAATGCTACTTAAATTAGTGATTTTGAATTTTATGATTTAATATTCAACAGTTTGTCAATGGATATATAGATCATTTATGATTCATATTAGACGTATCTTCTATGTTTTAAATTGTAACCATGTTTTAAAAAAGTAAGACTCCTTTGACTTCAAATTGTATTTATGAAACGATTAAACTTTAATATCCTTTGCAAAATTACAGGCAAAAACTTCTAAAATGTCTTTAGAGTCATGTCATTAAGAGTAGTATTGTACTTCAACGAAGTTTGACTGACAATAAACACAATTAGAAACATTACGAAGCAATTATTGTATCGAAATATAAAGGACTCAGTTTGATTTGATCCGACCTTCAGCCATAAGGTTCATGCAATAGCTTCAGTAAACTTTTAGCCAACCAGTGAATGTAACCGACATCGCACATGTAACTCGTGCAGTCATAACAATTCTTGGTCATCAACGACGAAATCGCACGTGCAACCCGTGCGCTAACGAGTTCGTTTAGTCTTCTCAACGATCATATTGGTAATCCGGGTTGGCGCGTGAATTAATATACGACATGCATTTGTCTCGACAGGGGATATTAAAAAGAGAGCCATTGGTTCTATAGCTCATCAGGCTCCATACAATATATCACATACAATGAGACGGTCACCAACATTTGGAATATCAAAAACCATTAACAAAATAGTGTGTACACAAGAAACACGTTAACAACCTTACAAAGCATTTTACATCTGCATAACAAGACATTCTTTTAGGATGTGGTCAATACGGACCTTATTAGATGATCGTAAGACATTTGATAAGATTGCATATGGCCTTCCGCTTCTTGAAAACGAGATGAAATTAGGATTTTAGGGCGAGGCCCATGTGACCCATATAGGGGCCACGTGGTAACCAATTCTATGAATTAAAACCATCCTTAGTTAAGGAGTCTGTACGCAAGCTTTCAGCCTTCTATGCTATAAGCCTCGTCAGAAGAAGATTAAAAAGACGCTTTTAAGCCGTGGCCCATGCAGCCCATATCAGAGGACAAAATGCAAAGAAAGTGGATTCCTTTAAACACACCACGCGACATATGACACATCAGCAAAGTATAATCAACCCATACAATCAATCTTGGATGGTTATATCGACCTGTTACGCTTTGTGAACACAACTTCCTTGTTGGATGTACAGGCTCAACTTGAAACTGTGAATTCGGAAGATCGCTCAAACAGGTGTAATTTAAACAGGTAGGCCTATGTTGCTCAATTTCGACATTGTACATAGACTTTACTGACCTAAGCAGTTATCACGGCGCTGCATCATGATTGATTCGATTTCAAATTTAGGCCTATAGCAGCATAGGTGAATGCTACATGACTTGATTCTAAGAATATCATACACATAAAGCATGACAACACACATACACTCGCGCACGCACGAATAAAATGAAACAGGTCGAGGATAGAAACCATGTCTAGATTTTATTTATGTTATCTTTAAGGTATACGGTTACACACTGCAGCAGGTGTTTGTATCAATTGGTAAGCAGTGTGAACTATTTGCCTGGCGTGCATAAATATTTGCAAGATGAGAATATGACTCTTAATGATTTGTTTGAGATGTGACCTTAAACCTCATTTTCATTTAGTGGTAAACTTAACTGAGTGAATTGCGGGCAAGCTCTTTGATAGACTGATTTCTTTTGAAGTAACTGATTAACCATTGTTAAATGTGAATTTATTGAGCTCATTTGATCGTTTGATATTCGCCATTTCATTAATTTAAAAGCAAAAATTGAACACAATGCCCCGTTTGATTTTTGTAACAAAACATCGTGAGTAATTTTATTTATTTATTTAATTTATCATCGTTTCATTCTCTAACAAGTATTATAAATTTTAATACCGAATCAAGTGGTTATCAACATCATTATAAATCGAATAAAACATGGATAACCATAGATCATAGAAAATGATTAAAATAATTCATCTGAATTTATTAAGTACGTATTCTCTTCAACTTACAATTACAGAAACATGGCAAAATCTACCACAGATGCCATAAATAAATTCAAAACTCCCAAAGGCTTAAACATCCACATCCTGTTTGGAGACATAACCAAAGCAAAAGCCGTTGCTATCGTCGTTCCTGAGGCAAATTTCCAATCTCTTGGAATGGTTGGTGAAGAATTGGTAAAGATTCAACCAAAGTTCAAAGAAAGACGAGATAAACTTATTCGCAAACGTCATCTTGACAACACTCAGTGGGAAGTGTTTGTATCAAAATTGGGGAAACCTTTCAAATATGTCCTACATGCTGTGTTGGATCATTGTAAATCGCTGGAAGACTGGACACGATCAATGGATTTGCTTTATAACAATGTCTTCGTAAAAGCTGAGGAAGAAAAAATAAAAAGCCTGGCTCTGCCCTTGCTCGGTTCAGGTATTTATTTTATAATATACAATTTGAAAAGATAATAACTTTATCTCAGTCAAATCAGCTATCAATCTAATAATTCCATACTTTATATTCTAGTTATTTCATGCAGGTGTACATATGTACATCATCCATTGGGGTAAATATGCAGAACAATATTCTTATCTTAATTACTGTTATTACTTAATTACAGCTGCCATAGAGTTAGAAAATTGCGTATATTTAGTTAACCGCTAAAATACCGATTCATCACAGACATAAGATGAAATCATTTGTTCATTATGTTCTCTTATTTAGGTCAAGGCGGTGAAAATGTAGAGGATGCCATCAACGTCCTTTTGGATGCCATTATTTCATTTAAGCCCAAGAAACTTAAACTGATTATCATTGTAAGTCATCAGAGAGAACTATTTGATACAATTGTCGGTCATTGTGAAATACGATTATCCAGTGAACAGCTCGGAAGACGACCAAAGCCAAGATCTAACCTTATTACTCAACCCATTGGCAAAATGGAAGCTGTATCTAACATTGATGCGAAACATGATCTAAGCATTGGTAGTAAAGCAATCTTTAAACCAGTGAAATCGCTTTGTTGTTTTCATTCCTCATCAGTCGAACTCAAAAGTGAAAGCTGTCATGGGTCATGCCCAACAAACACTTCCGAAGTTTCGAATCCAAGCAAAACATCATCGGTGACATCAATAGATGATGGAATTAAAATGACTCCTAGAGCACAGACACACCCTAATGCACAAACAAAGACTTTGCCTCCAGAACAACGACCTGGATCTCGAATCTTTAAACATCATCAATGTCAAGGAGGAGCAAAAGATCACCCTGCCGAAGACACAGATGAAGCAAACACAGCGAATGATGTACGCAGTCAGCGTGGACAAACTGCACCAGTGAGAGGTAACAAGCTTGCGCCAATAGAAAGAGGACAAGTTCAAGGAGACGCGGGTCGTGGTAACTGTATGTTTGTATCCCTGAGCAAGCAGTTAAAGCTAGTCCTACACAAAGACATTGGACATTCAGAACTCCGTGTCAAACTCGTCCAGTACCTGCGAGACAATCCATACCAGGTATTTGCTGATTTATTATTTAAGAAATATCTTCTTCTATTTTTGGCTGTAATTAACACTCTATTGAGTATTTATATACTTAGATATATACCTTTGTCCATATCATCATGTCAATTTTTAACTGTGCTTTTATCAAGTGATTGGTGTGAGGAAAAACAAGTTTGAAATTTAGCAATTTTCACCCTTGAAAATAATTCCCATACAAAAAATTTATAACAAAAGTTTGCCTTTTGACTAAATTTTAAAATTCTAATTACATTTTTCTTTGTCTTTCATAGAATCAAATATCCCAGAATGAATTTTAGTCCAAGTCTTAAAGTGACACAAAGCATGTTTCATAAATTGTGTATGTTGCTTGAATAAAAGCAAAAATACCGTATATCTTGAGAAGAGTTCGAATTGTCTTTTTAAACTTACATCTTTATCCCTAGAATGCCAAAACTTTTTTCTTCTACATTTAAATTGAATTCGAAAAAAGGCTACACAAATGTTAAGAATTCTACACTCACTGTACTGAACGCAATAAGATGCCAATTTTCAGCAAATAACACTACTTCTGTGTCAAGTAACACAATTTATGAAGTTTGTCATATTTGACCGCAACAATATAATGTGTGTCCCTTTAAGATGATATATACGTTGTGTAACTGTCTTGCAGCCTGACAACCAGCCCTACTCAGATTTTCTCACTGAAGACGAGAGTTGGGAGAGATTCCTGGAGAGGATGTCGAGAGACGGTCAGTGGGGGGATCACCTTATCCTGCAAGCTGCTGCCGAGCTATATACAGTGGAGATTATCGTTATTGATGACAAAAACGACCTGATTTCTGTCAAACCAAGTCGTCCCTGCTCATATCAATTGTTGCTTCGCTTCAGTCGTGGTCGCCATTACGAGAGCATCGAGTGATGGGGAAATCTCCAGGGAACGTGACTGCAAGACTGAAAAACACGCTTAAAGAATTGCATTAATATTTTTTACCCAAGTTCAGGGAGGAAGATTATCATGATCGAAACGATTTACATGAACCAGGGACCTCATTGTTGAGATCGTGGTGCACACACAAGTTCTCTCAAATGTTTGTTTCTTCATAAACATTTGCCATCTTCTCTCCCTACAGAGGCTATTAAAGATTTGCTTACCTATCTGATATTTTGACCGACGTATTTATTGATCAAGAACGAAATAAAATTCATTGTGACATTGTGATAAAAGAAAATATAGTTCCGATATATTTTACATAAAATACTGAGGCCTTTCACGAGTTTGAGGTTCCGCTGTACATGTATTGACTGATATGATGCACTTTAGCTTACACATTCCAATTGTATAATGATCTTAATCAGGTTTATTAAGTTTATTTCGTAAAAGGCCTTAGGCCCACGTACAATACAAAATAAACAGTTCAGTATACACATGGTAGTGAAAAGGAAATTGACAATTATGCATAGAAAGCGTAATAACAACGTTTCCTTAATACAATTAAAACATGCTGTTGTTAAGGATAAATTAGTACATGTTAAAATATTCCCAAAAATTGTTGATCAATGTTATATAGCAGTGTTTTAAAATATTTATTGCGCAAATCATGATCAATTTTACATTCATATTCAATTCATCTTCTACAAAGTTATCATTACAGATGTGGCAAAGTCTTTGATGCCTAGGAATTCTATCAAACCTACCTGTGTTTTATATATCGGGAGTGTTCCAATCCGCAACATTGTTTTTCTACGCCTTGCAGCTTTAGATAAATAATGTTCAATACAAAATAAAATTTTGATACTCGAATAAACATCAAGTGACAAACATTTGTGAATTTCAGAAAATAACAATTGCTTATGACAATCGCTCAACCTTAAAAGAAATTATTTCAAAAACTGTTCTTCAATGTGAACTCTTTGAGCTTACCAAACAAAACCAAATCCATATTAAAACAAAGTAGTTCGAACAAAATATACCCAAGTTTTCTTTTCAACTTTGTCTAAATTGTGTAATAGTGATCTTAATGATGGTGAATCGTGCCTACATATAAAGGGAGATAACCCATATTTTCATATGGTAAATTTTGTTCCATATGGAAAAATGAATATCTTATAATCGACGGACTTACACATACACATATGATTGCTCTTTCAAAATATAAACAGGTAAATAATTCATTGATGAATATAAATAATTTCATATCCTATATATGAATATGAATCAAGACGACGGAATCTACAAACTCTTTCATTTTTGGATCATTTATTCAATATTGATGCCAATACCCTTTAGAGTATATAGAGTGATATGTTCTTGACAATGGTTTAATCTCAAGGGGATGTCGGCATGGTGATTTCCCTTGTATTTCCATCTTTTATGCAGAGTTACTTAGCAAAATTCTTAAACACATGTTTTTGTGGATAGGTTCTAAAAGATATGAAAAACCCAATCTTTGTTGCAATTGGAATCTAGACTTGTCACATGCCTTATCAAACACGCATGAAGGGAAGTAACTCCCTTCCATTTCACAGATGGCTTCAGATACTGTATGTCATGGTAGAAGTATGGTACAAACTGCCTTTCATTTCACAGCTGGCTTCACAAATGATTCGGGTAGTGTTGGTCAAAACATTAGCTGTATTCTCGTGGACTTATTTAATTCAGCTCAAGCTGTTTCCCTATAATGTGTTCTCACCTTGTATAGGTAACTTGGCAAACCACCAAAGCGTAACCTACTCCCAAAATCAATCTTGGCTGATTACCTCGTCAGGTTACACAACGTAAGTACAACGTCCTTCCAGGAGGTGAAGGCATTTCGACATCGTGAATAAAGACGTTTACTCAATAAGGTATTTATCAAAACAGGAATTTGTTTACTTGCTGTAAGTTGTATGGATGTTTATGACGTAAGGTATGGTGCTATGTCTTGATTGATTCGATTTTAGTTTTGCAAATTGTCACATAGCTTGCCTTCATAAAATTTCTACTTTCGGTTTCAATACGTTTTTGTAACATTTGTTCTTTAATCACGAACAAAGTATTTATCAACTGGGAGCACAATTATTGCAGTTTTGAAATAGTGGGAAGCTAATTGAGTTTTTGTTTTGAAAGAGGGAATCAAGTTTCGTTTTTTGTGAGTTTGAAAATAAATGAGAATAGAGGAGATATAATTGTATTGGTTGATTTTTAACTAATGGGTTCTCACCATTTTCTGAACATAAAGAGCCTTTTCAGAAAAAGAAAGCTGCAAATTTAACATACTTTGAAATAAGACCATTGATGTAATACTTATACATACAAATATAAAACCCTGCATGTCTTGTGTTGATATACAATATACAATGTATGCTTGTGGCATATGCTTACCATGTTAAGTTGATAAAACGCTGCAGTTATTGTAGTAATAGGAGATATAAGCACTTGTAAAGGTTGCAGCAACGGCTGTCCAAGTGGTAGCGGTAGTGTTATTATTAACTTGAGTATAAATCACCTGCTTTATCTCATAATACTGGAGTCTAATGAGTTTACATTGTTTCTGATAATTTCTCTGATGATAGTTTGTATACTATAAACACCATAAGTTTGACTCTTCTTATCATTGTTATCAATCTGTGTTGATGTTTAAGGTATTGTTAAAAGATTCTTTAGGGATATTTTTCTTAAATATCCGAAAATTCCTTTAAGTCATATTCGTCATATTCTCTCCCAGTAGGCAATTTTCTCGTAATTTAAGTACAGAGGTTTCTAATGAAATGTGCCAGGGGTGATAAAATAAAGAGGACAGAGTATGACACGTAGCAATTAATGATATAGTGGTAAAAAGAAAGTGATAATGTTTCAAAGTTTGTATGGTGCAAAAGGTGTGCCATTTACTTTTGACAAATGCTCACCTCGGATTATTGCTAGGTCCCTTCGCCCTGTCTTT
Source organism: Phorcus lineatus (assembly GCA_921293015.1). Taxonomy (NCBI): domain Eukaryota; kingdom Metazoa; phylum Mollusca; class Gastropoda; order Trochida; family Trochidae; genus Phorcus; species Phorcus lineatus. Next base: position 45,711,402 of record OV121081.1, on the reverse strand, counting down.
CCATGGGCCAATCAATAAATACACTCCGATGGCATGTTTCTGTTCTAAGTAGCAAGTATTTCCTTTCATAATTACAGAGAAATGGCAAAATCTTTCACAGACTCCATAAAGAAATTCAGAACTCGTAAAGGACTAAACATCCACGTCATGTTTGGTGACATTACCAAACAATCGACCGATCCTATCGTCGTTCCTGAGGCTTTTACTTTAAAAAGTCTTGGAATGGTTGGTGAAGCCTTGGTGGAGATGGAACCAAAGTTCAAAGAGAAACGAGAAAAACTTATTCGAAAACCTGACCTTGACAAAGCCCAATGGAAAGCGTTTGCAACCAAATTGGAGAAACCATTCAAGCACGTCTTGCATGCTGTGCTGCTCCCATTGGACCATTGTAAATCAGTGAAAGACTGGAAACAATCCATGTATCAGCTTTATTTCAATGTCTTGCAAAAGGCTGAGGAAAAGGAAATAAAATCTCTGGCCTTACCATTGCTATGTTCAGGTATATACATATGTTAAGATGAAATTTGTTCTGATAAGATGATAATTAATCATAAAGGCTATTTATATAGCACATTTTATAATTTAGTTACTTCAAAGGGTTTTATAAATGTACTTCATAACTCTACCATACGGGCAAATAAAAAGATAATTATATCATGCGTATATTTCTATACTTTGCTTCCTTCTGCAAATGCTTACTTTCAAACTGAAACAACACTCTGGTAACTTGAGATAATGGCATTTGTCTATTTATTTTCTCCAGGTAAAGGAGGCACAAATATTGAGAATGCCATCAATGTCAATTTGGATGCCGTCATTCCATTTAAACAAAAACATCTTAAATGGATTATTGTTGTAAGTCAACAGAAAAAAATATTTGATGAAATTGTTAGTCAATATGAAATGAGATTGTCAAATGAACAGCCAGATCAAAGCTCCGTAGGCAAAAGGGAATCGGTAACTGAAATTGATGTGAACAATAATTCAAGCATTGGCAGTACAGCAATCTCTAAAACAGTGAAATCTCCTTGTCGTTTTCAATCCTCATCAGTAGAACCCAAAAATGAAAATTGTCATCATTCATGCTCGAAAAACTCTTCCAAAAATTCTCTTCTAAGAAAAACATCAAAGTTGACATCCGACGTAAAACTAACAGATTGTGAAATCAAAAACCCTCTGGGGGTACAGACACGCTCTCAAAAAAAGACTTTGCCCCCCGAAAAACCTCGAATCTTGAAACATCCTCAACCTCATGGAGGAGCTGGAGGAGCATTAGTAAAACATGATACAAACACAGCGAATGGTTTACAAAGTCAGGGTGGACAACCGGCACCTATGAGAAGAATCAACACTGGATCAATGCAAAAAGCAACACAGCACGACAATCTTGCAATGATAGAAAGAGGACATGTTCGAGAAGACACGGGTCGTGGTAACTGTATGTTTGTATCCCTGAGCAAGCAGTTAAATCGAATCTTACACCAAGACATTGGACATTCAGAACTCCGGGTCAATCTCGTCCAGTACTTGAGAGACAATCCATGTCAGGTATTTGCTAATTTACTCTTATAAACAACTTCATCTGTTAATAAAACTCCGTTTAGTATTTATATACTTATATACATATATACTTGTCATATCAAAACACTTTTTAAGCTTTGCTTTCATCAACTGATGGAAATGTAAGTTTGTTTTTTTAAAGATTTTTTATCCCTGTAAATGATTCACCTGTACGAGACATATTATCACAAATTCATAACAATAAACTCACGGGCAAAAGAAAAGCTACCATGTTTTTAAATCTAGAGTGCAGAATAAATACAAAAGTGAGATAAAAAACAAAACGTTTATTCAACAAGAACATGTGACGATATCATATTCATAAACAATGCAACAAATCAGTTTGCGGTATCAATGGTACAGTCTCCGATATTGGCCTGGGGGTAAAAAAGTCCAAGTTCACTGTCATGACTGATCCCAGTGCAGGGAAATCCAGGTTCAGTTTGTTAAAAACAGTTCATATTAATAACGTGTATGGCCTTCTCTTAGCACAATACACGCATCTCAGTCTTCGTTGGCGATGTTCGGCTGTCAATAGCTGTACCTGGAACGGTCTGTATGCCCTGATGCCATGGGACCTTAGACATCTGACCACTGTGCGTCTGCCTACCCGGTGATCCAGGACATTCGACGCCGATGACGTCACTGTCAGGAAGCGGTTTCTGAGATGTAACGTGCGCAGATATATTAGTCGTCCTGCTGGGATGTGACTGTCTCTCGGCCTGATCTTGGTCTGTCTGAGGTCTGTCACGAATGACGATAACGTTGTATTATTCTTGCAACATTGGTGTGGGTGGCTCCGATTTCAATCATCCCGATTGCTCGCTCACGTTGTTGTAAAGTCAATCTTGTCATTCTTCAAGATTTGTGTACATAAAGGGTGTCTGACAACCAATTCGCATTGGTTATTTTGCTTTGCACGAAAAAGATGAAAACCATAATCTGACAAATTTGGGAAAAGCGAGCGTTTGATACCACAGTTCAATATGAAACAAACATTGTTGTATTTTGGCGATGTGTTTTGATGCGATTGGGTTTGAATCTGAGTTTGATTTTTTTCGTAATTTCTAATCTAAAGTGGTAGCGTTTCTTTTGCCCGTGAGTTTTAGTTTGACTTTTGACTAAAAGTTTCTATTCTGTCTTCGCCTGCCATAGAATCAAATATAATAAAATGAATTGTAGTCCAAGAAAGTATTAAGATAATATGTAAGTCGTATAACTGTTTTCTAGCCTGACAACCAGCCCTACTCAGACTTCCTCACTGAAGACGAGAGTTGGGAGAGATTCTTCGAGAGGATGTCGAGAGACGGTCAGTGGGGGGATAACTTAATCCTGCAAGCCGCTGCCGAACTGTATGCAGTGGAGATTATTGTCATTGATGACAAAAACGACCAGATTTCTGTCAAACCAAGTCGTCCCTGGTCATATCAATTGTTGCTTCGTTTCAGTCATGGTCGCCATTACGAGAGCATAGAGTGAAGAGAAAATCTTCAGGGAACGTGATTTCGAGGAAGTGCTGCTCAATGACTATGAATGAATATAGTGTCTTTAATATAGTCCTTGTCCTCCTTCAGCAAGTCTACACTTTAGAACTACACATGAAATTGCATGACTAAGAAATACGTTTTTAAATGTTTTTGTCTTACTTCAAGGAGGAAGATCGAAATGGTGGAACTGATTTTCAGGAAGGACAAGGGACGTAACATTCATAGTTGAAATAGTAGTGCACACACGAGTTCCGCCCCGTGGTTTTTAATACCATGGTCACGACATCATCAGAGGGGAAGGAGGGAGGACGAAGCCTCTACATTGATTGACTAGTTATATATTGTGACCGACGTATTTATCACGATTAACAATAAAGTAGTTGTGATCCAGAAAGCATTGTCTTCCTAATGATTAACAACGAAACAAATTTGTTATTGACATCTCGGTGAAAGAAAAATATATTTCGATTTATTTCATTTAAGTGTTCAAATCAATTCAAACGGAACTTATTAGATGAATTCTAATGTTTTGTGAGGTGTGTCATGAGTGTGACGTTTTAAGTATAATTTATCAGCATGCTAAAGTCAGTACACATTCTTAGCGTTATAGTGTTCTTTATGAGGATGAATCGTGTCTACTAATAAAGGGAGATAAGCCATATTTTCATATATGATTTATTTTATTTCATATTGGAAAATGAAAATCTTATGAGCGATTGAATTATAAATACACATGTGATTGTGCAAAAAATTCTATCAAATTATATCAGTAACTAATTTATCGAATAAAAATTATCATTTCATGTTCTATATATATGAATATAAATCAGGACGACCAAACCTACAAATTCTTTCATTTTCGATCATGAATTCAAAATCGATTCCAATACTCCATTAAAGTCATAGTCTCATTTTTGTAAGGCAACTAAACTGAACTAACTATTCTCCACGAAGAAAATCTGATCACTAACACGAATATTTCCTGTCGTATTTGCAAAGATTTTCATTTTTATGCCCGTTTTACAGTTTTGGATGTAGCAGCTTCTTGGCGTAAGCCGTTTCAGATCGATGAGGTACCGAATCAAGTGCAATCCCATCTCGAGTGCGAAACACCGGAAATCTAGTAATTGTAGCGCCGATACTTATGACAGACGCATTCTTCATTGAGTTTACTACCTTTTTGTTATTTCTGTATTTGAAAAAGGGTAAGCTATTAGCTATTTAAATTGGATATTCAGCTGGGAAATTTTATGTGTTCTTCGTCACGGCCTAAGCGAAATGACGTGGTAAGGACTAACGCTCGCAAAACACGTAATATTAGGGTAGGGTAGGGTAGTTTGAACTTCATTATTGAGGGCTAGAATGCCTGCAGAGTTCTGAAAATTGTTGCAAACGTCAGGGGAAAGATTTCTGTGAGTGGTGAACTATTTGTCCGGCATTTATTACAATTTGCCTTGCAAAAATGAGACAATGACTTTAAGAGATAGAGTTACGTGTTCTTGTCAATGGCAATTCTTTGAACTATCAAGGGGATGTCGTCATGGTGGTTCATTTCATCCCTTTATTTTCATTCTATGTGCAGAATTATATAGCATCATGCCAAAACACAGATGATGTGAATAGGTTCCAAAAGATACCTACTCTCTGTTTCAATATGAACCTAGACCGGACACATGCTTTTTCAAACGCTTAGAATAACATTCACCATTGAACTTAAACAACTCAACAACATAAATGGTTGAATAACGGCAAGGATAAACAGGAACCTTTACTAAATGGACATGCGCCTTACACCTGATTAAACACCGGAAGGTAATCAGTTTTGATTGCTTATTGCTCGAAAAACTAAATCACCTATTTCCATCCTTGCTTAACCCAAACGACGAAACGAAAGAGGGATTCTATAGATTAAGCTTTAAATTCATATGGAGAAATTTATCTGATAAAATAGATCTTTTGACCATCCCTTTATACCTTGAAATATGTAGTCTAATGAATATATTTAACATTTCCCAAAAATGTGGGTATTATTGCAACAGTCAAATTTGTAGGTTGTATTGCAATTTGAAAAAAAATATTGACACTTCCCAAAGTTATTTGAAGAAATAAATCTGTTAAAAAAATGCCCTTTTAACTATATTGTTTACTTTCATATGTGTTCGTGGCCTCGTATGATACAAAACAATGCCGGGGGTGGGGGGTGAGGGGGGGGGGGGAGGCTTGAATGACAACAAAAAGAACCATGCTTACAGTTGGTGTCTGAAAGGATACATTAATCTCCTAATTAGCGGAAAATGTATATTGAACTGATCCGTTTGCTTTGAACATATATTTACACTATATTACTACATAGTTTGATTATCATTCCTGGGATACGTGACACTATAGTACTGTAACACCACGAAGACCTAGCATTGGAAAAATACTACAAAAGAGAATTTATCATCTAAAGAAATCATCTTGACAAAAGTATGGGCTGTTTTTTTTACGCCCATGCCACTTAAAGAGCGTGTAGCGGAATATATCCGATAAGCACTCTATGTGATATGGTATACCTCGCCCGGAGGCGCATCCTTCCTCTTCATAGCGGGCTTCAAAAATGAAAAAAAAATCAAAACACAAACTGAAGTTTCGGAAACATAAGCCTTGTCTAATTCTCTCCCCCAGTTCCTCTGCCTGATCAATGATTAAGCTTTGTTTTTTTTCTCTCCTTCATTTCCTCTGCCTGATCAATGATTAAGCCTTGTTTTCTCTCTCCATCAAATCCTCTGCCTTATCAATATTTAAGCCTTGTTTTATTTCTCTCCTTCAGTTCCTCTGCCTTATCAATAATTAAGCCTTGTTTTATTTCTCTCCTTCAGTTCCTCTGCCTTATCAATAATTAAGCCTTGTTTTTTCTCTCCTTCAGTTCCTCTGCCTAATCAATAATTCCCTCTTTGGCTTGATGGATTAAAAGCACTGGTAATAACTGTAACTGAGGCATATATTGAAATAAATACGGTATGTACAAGTATCTTTATACACACCACATGACATGACATGCCACCAGAGCGCAGCGAACTCGTACAGTCAATCTCGGCTGCTTATCTCGCCCTGTTACGCTTTGTGTACACAACTACCTTATTGGAGCTGAAGGCAAATTGACATTGTGAATTAAGAAGATCGCTCAAGAAGGTATTATTGAAAATAGGTGTTTTCTGTTGTTGTATGTAAATGATGTTTTTGAAGCAATATGATGCTGCTATATCCTGATAAAATTCATTTTGATTAAGCAAAGTGTCTCCTATATTGTTTTGATAAAAAATTCTACTTTCGGTTTCAACTCGTTGGCTTTACCTTTGTTTCTTGTTCATGAACGAACTTTGTGTCCATTGGAAGCGTATTTATTGCACTTTTGAAATGCTGCAAGGGTGTCAAATGGAAATATTTTACATAACAATGACTCTAAGTGTTTGTTTTTAAGGGGAAGTTCTACTTTCGGTTTGGATATATTGAATTAACATTTTTTCGTCTAAAAATGGAAGTACTGATTAGATTGGTTTATTATTTAAGTATAAGCTAAGATTTCGGCATGCTTGAAATTAGGACCACTGACGTAAAAATTAAACATATGTTTATAAGACGCTGTCTGTCTGGTGTATATATATTATATATGCATACTGCATTCAGTCAATAACATATCTTAGGAGGAGAAGTGAGCCCTTGTTAAAGTATCAGCAATACCGTAGTAGCAGTGTTATTATTAAATATAGTATTATCACCTGTTTTAAATAAGACGGTAGTAGAATAGTAGGATCGTGTACTGTCGAAAATAACAGCCTACACAACGGCTGGAGGCGAGGATCAAGCACCTATCATTGTCAGGGTGAAGTAGTCAGGTTATCAGTGTGAAGTAGTCGGGGGTGAAAGTGTGTAGTAGTCGAGGGGTCAGTGTGAGGAAATTGGTATGTGAATGTGAGATAGTTGGGGTGTCAGTGTGAGGTAGTCAGGGTGTCAGTATGAGTAAGTCGGGGTGTCAGTGTGAGATAGTTGGGATGTCAATGTGAGATAGTTGGGGTGTCAGTGTGAGGTAGTCAGAGTATCAGTGTGAGGTAGTCAGAGTGTAAGTGTGAGGTAGTCGGGGTGTCAGTGTGAGGTAGCTGGGGTGTTTGTGTGAGGTAGATGCGGTGTCTGTGTGAGAGAGTTGGGGTGTCAGTGTGAGGTAGTCAGGGTGTCAGTGTGAGTGAGTCAGAGTATCAGTGTGAGGTAGTCAGAGTGTAAGTGTGAGGTAATCGGGGTGTCAGTGTGAGGAAATTGGTAGGTGAATGTGAGATAGTTGGGGTGTCAGTGTGAGGTAGTCAGGATGTCAGTATGAGTAAGTCGGGGTGTCAGTGTGAGATAGTTGGGATGTCAATGTGAGATAGTTGGGGTGTCAGTGTGAGGTAGTCAGAGTATCAGTGTGAGGTAGTCAGAGTGTAAGTGTGAGGTAGTCGGGGTGTCAGTGTGAGGTAGCTGGGGTGTCTGTGTGAGGTAGTCGGGGTGTCAGTGCGAGGTAGTGGATGTTTCAGGATGAAAATAGTAGTTTTGTCGGATAGAGGTTGCCTGTATGTCAACTGGGATGGATCAGTGAGTGGGTGGTGTTTGTATCACTTGGTGTAAGTCTATAGAGAATGTGAATAATGTAAATGCATATATTGTGTGTCTTTTACGGTTTTATAATAAATGTCCTAACCTTGGTGTCTTCTTGGCATAATGAGGCCTGGTTGTTTTATTGTCCCCCGCCGCAACGCTGAACGGGGGACTATGAATTCAGCGGCGTCTGTACGTACGTACGTCCGGATTCTTGTTAACGCGATAACTCATGAAGCCTAGCACCTAGAGTGTTCATATTTGGTGACAGCTTTCAATGGAGGAAGACTCAGACGCCAGTCAACTTTGGTGACCGTGACGTTATTTTCAAGGTCACCACTTCACCACGTAAGTCCGGAATCTTGTTAACGCGATAACTCATGAAGCTTAGCACCTAGAGGGTTTATATTTGGTGACAGCCTTCAATGGAGGAAGACTCAGACGCCAGTTGACTTTGGTGACCTTGACGTCATTTTCAAGGTCACAACGACAAACTCGTGAAGCTTAGCACCTAAAGTGTTCATATTTGGTGACAGCTTTCAATGGAGGAAGACTAAGATGGCAGTCGACTTTGGTGACCTTGACATCATTTTCAAGGTCACCACGACACTACGTCTGTCTGGATTCTTGTTAACGCGATAACTTGTTAAGCTTAGCACCTAGACTGGTCATATTTGGTGATAGCTTTCAATGGAGGAAGACTCAGACGCCAGTCGACTTTGGTGACCTTGACGTTATTTTCAAGGTCACCACGACACTACGTCCGTCTGGATTCTTGTTAACGCGATAACTCATGAAGCTTAGCACCTAGAGTGTTCATATTTGGTGACAGCCTTCAATAGAGTAAGACCCAGACGCCAGTTGACTTTGGTGACCTTGACGTCTTTTTCTAAGGTCACAACGACAAATTCGTGAAGCTTAGCACCTAGAGTGTTCATATTTGGTGACAGCTTTCAATGGAGGAAGATTAAAATGCCAGTGGACTTTGGTGACCTTGACGTCATTTTCAAGGTCACTACGACACTTTGACCAATTTCTAATACATTGTTAACGTGCACCTAGTGTTCATATTTGTTGACAGCTTTCAATGGCGGAAGACTCAGACGCCAGTCGACTTTGATGACCTTGACCTTATTTTCATGGTCACCATGACACTTTGACCACTGTAATACATTGTTAACGCGATAATATTCATTATGCCAAATATCTCATAACGGCGGGGGACATTGCCATGCTAGTGGCAAACACTTGTGTGATATATGTCTGTGTAAAAACTGTATGTATCACAACATGACACGGTAATAAACTATTATTATTAAAAACTGTAAAGGGGAGTAATTGAGTAAACACTCCCTGTCTGTTTGAAAACTATTTTCAAAATGTAATCCTTACATCTTCCTACAACAAAAGAATCGTGATATTTTCCATGCTTTTTCTTTAAATTAAACTATTAGTCGAGAACTCGTACTTTTCTATCTACTATTTACTGAAATCGAAATATTGCAACGTCGAGGTAGATGAGCAATTAGCCAACCTCGGACCCGGAAATATTAACTTTGCAGAAGTTTCCCCTGACAATGAACTAAGGCTCAAACTGTACAAATTGATATCCAGAGCATAATTTATGCCCCTTGATTCATCCGACACGTCACAATTAATGAAATGAAGTGTTAAAATGTATACAATTGACGCCGCTATCGTCAAAACTTTCCATCGATCAGTCAATAGATACATTCAACCTCACATAATCGGTGTGCATAAAGATATATGCACTAGAGTCCTAAAATGTCTTTATAACAAATGTTACTTCTTCAACCGATAACACTGTAGGTAAGCTTAAACGGGCACATAGTATGTTGTTGGAGTCATATATGTCACACTTCAAATATGTCAAATAGTGTTATTTTATCGACAGGTAGTGGTTGTTCAGAAAATCAGTCTCCTAATGCTTAACAGTTCAGTATAGTGACAATAATCGGGTAAGTGTCGTGATTTGTGATCGAAAACCGGACAGTGGCGCGTGCCAATGTTTCAAACGTAATTTCGGAAACTTGTGTACAGCAGACACAAAGATAAACATTGGTTGAGAGTGTTAAGTATGTCATTTAACTAATATATACGTAACTTAGACGCATATTTTCGAATTCTTAACATTTACAGAGCCGTTTTCCGATAATCAGTTTTCAAACTTTGGTTGATGTGACTATAATGCTGATAATAAAATCACAGAGTATACCGAGGGCGTGTCTACCATATTGATGAAGTAACCTTTTCTAATCTATTTTTGAGAGTCTATAAATATAGCGTAAAGTGATAAGCATACTATGGGTAACGCTAAAATGATTTATCTCATATGAATTAGGTCAGGCCTGATGTTTACAAACTCATTCATTCTTTAGTACTTAAAGATACCGCCAACGGCATGATTTACATGAACAGTATGTATATGTTTAGAACAAAATGGCAAACATGATTTGGACAGCGTGACAGATTATTATTTACCTTGATATTCTAATACATAATACATTCTTAAATTGCATCATGAAGCAGATTAATTAGGTGTTGATTAAGTAACGCACTACATTAAATAAATGATGAATTTTATCTCCAATCCGGTTTGGGTTATATCGATATCGTATAGTTACGTTTCATTTGATCTTAGTCAACCCGTTTTGCCAATGATTTAAAGGTACGAGATAAATTGTTGTCACATTGAATAGACGATAGACATTAATTTATTTCTCTATATCCTTTCGCTGTCGTAAAATAAGAGTCGCTAATTTCCTGCAGGACGCCCTGTAATTAGATAGTCGGATTTTGATGTGTACTACTATACTATTTCATAATCTTACAGGGAAAGTTGTCACAGGGGGCACATTGTCAACTTAATCTGATTATGCCCCATTACTGCCTGTTACAATTTCACATCCACCATGTTCTGTGTATATCGAACTTCTATTTTCGTTAGTCCGAAAGTAGATCTTTTAGGGCTATCTGATCGATGATCCCAAAATTGTGTTTTAACAGCATTATCTTTTTTATAAGAAAACATTCATAGGATTTTTAACTCAAATTTCAAAATTCCAAAATAAAATAATCGACCACGGCACCAGATTTCCTCTTTATATCCTATTCTGACTTAAAGTAACGGCCTGCTGGGTCCAATTGCGAAATCAGTCCAGCTGATGTGATTATATAATCTCCTATATGAATAGTAACTAAGATTCTTGGTAGTTAATATGTTTGAAATGATTGCTTGTAATCACAAATTAATCAATATCGAAAAAGGATGAGATTTTCTGTTGTTTAAAATTAGTAATGTACTTTTTAAGTTTTTTTCATTAAGTTTTTTTCTGTTTCTCAATTTCAGAAAAATGGCAAAATCTTCAACAGATGACATGCAGAAATTCAAAAACCCCAATGGCTTAAATATCCACGTCAAGATGGGTGACATAACCAAAACAACAGCCGATGCTATCGTCGTTCCTGAGGGTTATACTTTTAAAGAACTGGGGATGGTTTGTGAAGCCTTGGTGGAAATGGAACCAAAGTTCAAAGAGAAACGAGACAAACTTATTAAAAAACTTGATGTTGACACAACCCGATGGAACGTCTATCCAACTAAATTGGGGAAAACTTTCAAAATGGTGCTACATGCTGTGCTGGTACCAGTGAGTAAATGTGAATCGGTGGAGGACTGGACCCAATCAATGGATTTGCTTTATAAGAATGTCTTTGTAAAGGCCGAGAAAGAAAAAATGAAATGCCTGGCCCTGCCCCTGCTAGGTTCAGGTATTCATGTATAAAAATAAATATTGTTCAGATAAGATGATGAAAATAGACTCAAATCAGTAATCTAGTTCTGACATACTTTGTAATTTAATTATTCCATTAAATGCTTAAATGTCTCTTATAACTCAATCAAATTGGTTCGATGTATAAAGCAATATACCTTATTTTATGTAACAGTTAAGCTGGCTTTTTGTTGTAGTAGTTAAGCCTAAATCCCGGGCAAAAGAGTTTTTTTAATTGTTAGACAAAAAGGCGTAATTTTTTAATACAATAAAATCACCATTTACACGTAAGATAAAATTATTTGTCTACTCTTTCGTCTAGGCAAAGGGGGCGCAAATGTGGAGGATGCTATCAAAGTCGCTTTGGATGCCATCTTTCTATTTAAGCCAAAACATCTTAAATGGATTATCATTGTAAGCCCAAAGAAAGAAATATTTGATACAATTGTCGGTCAGTGTTTGAGATTGTCCAGTGAACAAACCGGAAGACCACCAGATCCAAGATCTAACCCTCACACTCAACCCGTTGACAGAAATAAAATGGCATCTGGCAGTGTGAAAACTGATGGGAGAGTGGATGGGGCCGCCTTTTCCGATCAACATCCGTCTCAATTTTCGTCATCAGCTAACATGAAAACTGAAAAACCTTCAAAATGTGCAAAGCTAAGTTCATTACTGACAAATAGTGGAAAACCAATAGATCCTGAAAATCAACAACAGCGTAGAGCACAGAAAGTCTCTGTATTTAAAAAGAAGACATCACCTCCCAAACAGCGACCTCAAACTCAAACCTTAACAATTGCTAAACCACCAGGAGCAGTTGGTGGAGCAAAAGATAATCACGATGAAGCTAAAAGAGGAGATAATTTACAAGACAATGGAAGACACACGAATCATGTTCAAAATGCTAAACAGAAGAAGTGTCAAGACTCTCAACATGCACCTGAACAGTCAACACAATCAAAGATAGATAAATCAATGAATGACAGTTGCGAAGAGACTAGCAGTGAAGATGATGAGAACAGCGAAGGAGATGAAACAGTGGGCACTGCGATCCCGATTGAAAAATCACAGAAGCTTTTGGAAGCACAATCGAAAGTTCCATGTGCAAAAGCCCCAGAGACACTGGACAAATCGATGCCTAATAAAAGCGGAATTGATTGCAAAGAGGAGGATAAGACTAAAAGTAAGTACAGTGCAAAATCTCAAGCTCATGACAATGGAAATCTTAAAAAGATGACAGAAATGAATTCAAGCAAACCAGAAAAATACGTCACTTCAATATCGGTTGAAAAAACAAGTAGAAATCAAAGTGATGAGAAACAAAATGAAGCAACAAGCGACCTTTACGGAACAAAGGCTTACCGAAAGGACCAAACTGGATCTAAGGCTGACCCGAAATTTAAAAATAGATCACATGCTGTCCTGAAGGATGAAACTGAAGTTAAGGTTAACCCAAGGGATAAAACAAGATTAGAGGTTGACCCAAATGTCCACAATCAGCCAAAGGCAAAACAAGGCAAAAATGGATTTAAGGATGCCCAAAAAGACCAATGTGTACATAAAGGTGATCAAATAGACAAAAACGAATCAAAGACTGGCACAAGAGATCAAGAGGGATCCAAAGCTAAGCCAAAGGACCAAAATGGATCGGAGGCTAACCAAAAGGTCAGAGATGAATCTAATGTTGACTCAAAGGATCAACACGGATCTATGTCTACCCAAAAATACCAAAACGGAACTATGCTCGACGTGAACGATCAAAAGGGACCTAAATCTAAGGCAATGGATCATAAGAATAAAGAAAATGACCATAATGGTAGGTTACAGAGTCAAGGTGAAACAGATGACCAACCAATCGATCAGAATATGGTTGGTAATGAACACACCCATCAATATCGTTTGAAGAGTCAAACTGAATTCAAGAACCTAGGGACTGGAGCTGTTCCCAAGAAACCTGCTCATGATGAAACCATAGCTACAAAGGGTAAAAAGGAGGGGAATAAAAAGAAAAGTAAGGATGAACTAAAGAAACACAACGAAAACTCATTTCTGGATCATGATACAAACCCCGATAAACCAAATTCTAAGGATAGTCCTGGTTCTGGAATGGCCCTTAAAGAAAAGAAAGATAAACAGGATAATTTAAAAAAGAGTCGTGAAAGTAAAAGGAGTTCGAGTCAGAGCAATGGCAAACTGGATGACAATCAAAACATTGACAAAACAAAGATAAACCCATTAGAAAAGTCCCAAACTCAAACCAAAAGAAAACTTCCTGTTCCCAGAAATCCTCAACACGACCTAGTGAAGGATGGCACTGATATCCATAGCGATGACCAGCAATGTCCAATATGTATGGGAACCATAGAGGACCCTAAAACACTGAGTAAATGCGGCCACGTCTTTTGTCGAGAATGCATTGATGCCAGCTTCAAACAGTACAAGCCTGTATGTCCTAACTGCAACACCGTGTACGGTGAATTAACAGGGAACCAGCCCGAGGGAAAGATGTACGAGAACTATAGTGGAGACTCACTGCCAGACTACGAGCAGTATGGAACCATTGAGATCGTCTACTACTTTCCTGATGGACAGCAAGGGGTATGTTGAAATAGTTATCCACAGGCCATCGAAATAGTTAGATTACATTTGTGACGTCATCTTATTCTTTCCTCAATCCAATAATGGAGCGCCGCAAATGACATCGAATTTTTCACTTGAAATCTTATGATGTTGAATGTTTAAATTTTGCAGTTGAAAAAGCAGTACGTTGAATGTAATCTGATTAGGTAAATATCCTTTTAACTCTCAATTTCTAGGTTCGAGGTTTTAAGGAATCGAAAGTTACTCGGACATCACAGGATATATGATTTTTTCTCTTTATTAATACAACGTTTATCTCATTGAGTTTGAAAGAGAGTAAAAATCAAATCATTAACTTTTCTACATTGCAAGATGATATTAACCTACTTTTGGTCAAGGACAGACAAATATACTTGGCATGCCTTGTGTGATTTAAGGCTTCTGAATGTTCCAAGACAAGGTCATTTGTATTTTAAGTGGCTTCTTGCAAGAGAATGTCGCAACAGTAAACAAATTACCGTCCAAATAGAATTCCCGAGGTCGGACGATTGGTTCATGACGTGAACTCATGAATTTTAACCTTTGAGTAGTGGCAGCAGGTTTTCTTCACTCAACTAAGTCGCATGGATTTTATATTCTGTTTGACAATTTTTACTCAATTTTCTGATTTAAATAAAAGATTACAGTGTCACGATTTTAATGATAAGACATGACAAGCAATGCTAATAACAATATCATATTAAGTAATTAAGTTATAACAAGTATCAATATATGGAATATCATTTTACCATAGTTCTTTATTATTTCGTTATTTTGTATTTTCAATGACGTTTTTCTACTTTATATTTGGTTTATTTTCACACAAACCATAGTTTGTAATATTACGTGAGTGAGGACACCATGGTTCTATTATAAATGACTATAATGTTGAAGTAATGCTAAATGTTTCTTGAAATCTAAATGATATCAAGCTTTGAATATTATTAGAAGTACATTAGCGATTTGTTTTATTCATCGTTTAGCCAAATCACCCGAGCCCAGGACAGTTTTATAAGGGAACGACTCGCTGGGCATATTTACCAAACTGCAAGGAGGGGAAAGAAGTCCTGGAGCTGCTTAAAACTGCATTTAGCCGGAAGCTGACGTTTACCATCGGTCGTTCTACAACTACCGGAAAGGAGAATGTCGTAACATGGAACGACATTCACCACAAAACCAACAAAATCGGTGGACCAACAAGGTAGATACAGCTTTGTCCTGTATTTCCGAATTAATAGGTTTCAGTTTTCTCAAACCTGTATATACTTTGAAATACTATATACAAGAACACTTTTATACATAGATGATATTATATGGGTGTCCATGAAATACTATGTTTACGACACGAGTGCTTAATATTAGTATTTCCCGAGCGATAGCGAGGGATATACTGATATTTAGGCACGAGTGTCGTAAACATAGTACGTCATGGACACGAATATGATATTCTGAAGTCGACAAGTCAAATAAACCCATCAACATCAACATAAATCAACATCCAAGCACTGGCATAGGCGCATTTGGAACACAACGTCATAGGCGAACTGTGACGCCAAAGCATTAATTGCTTTTGAAGTGACGTCACAATGAAAAGTGATATTTTGCCTTAGGGCCTCCTATCAAAAATATGAACCTCGATATGATTGACCTGGTAGGTAATTAATACCATTCATAAGAGCGATCATATTATAAACATCAATACCCTAGTCTTTTCGTCTCTTGAAAATATGATTTCCATTACAGTTGTACAACAACTGATAGTAGATTGACGTTAAGAGTAATGTTTGTAGTTAAGGAATAATTCGTTTGACAGTTGGTAACAAAGAAAACATATTGTACAGTCCCGTTGCACAGATTTTAGAAGTGATGGGCCGAAATTTAAAGGGGGTGGCGAGGAGGTCCGGTCAAGTATAGCAATTCAAAGTAAAGGTGCATCCTTATAAGTTATTAGCCAAAGCAGTAATAACCCATTCTAATATTTCAGATTTGGGTACCCCGACGACACGTACTTAGATCGAGTGAGGGATGAACTGAAGAGTAAAGGCGTCGTGTAACCAAGGACGATTGCTTTGGTGTGTTGGAAGATATTAATCATCTTTAATTATTTCATATTTAAATTGAGACATAGTATGCTTTATGATTTGTGTGTCTTATATACGACCAAAATATCATGACTTGACTGAAGCCCAACTTACTTCCTGACATATTTATATCTAAAACGCCCAAAATTTTACAATTCCTTGTTCCCAATGTTATTTGAAAAACCGCTGTAAACTTGGCAGGAAGTAATTCAGCGCCCCAGTTATATGCTTTTTGTCAAACGGCATACTTATTTACTATTTGTCTTTGTCTCTGCGAACGAATCCCCAAAATAACTATCGGGATTTTGACGCGCACCACTATCAGGGTTTCGATTACTACTTTAACCTATTCATTATCACTTTACTGATCTGATAAACATTAGTAGGGTAACGTTTAGGAACAACCACTACTTCTCGATATTATAAAACCATTATAAAGTTTCACATATTGACTCCAGTTACATAGGCTATGGCCCTTTAAGGTCTCATCAACCATTTACACTTAAAACTAATATATGTGAATGGTTGATGACAAATTACATCCTTTAGGTTGAAAGTAAAACCAGTACTTTTTCACAATGATGATTAAGACGGTGAGGTAGTTTTATTTCAAGTATAATGTAACCGTTTTCATTTAAAACTTATAAATGGAAATTATTTAAAAAAAAATCTTTTACACTGAAAGTAGAGCCATTATTTAAAAATGTTGAGTAAGACAGGAAGCCTGGTTTATTGCATGTATAGCGTAACCACGTGCATTTATAACTATTACATGTGAATGGTTGATGAAAAGTTATTTTTAAAATTGAAAGTAGAGCACATACTATTTGACGATGCTGAGTAAGACAGGGAGCCAGGTTTACTTCAAGGAGAATAATACTAGGATATTCGCATGTTCATTGCATCAGGAAAAAAATAATATCGTCAAGCAGTACCAACGAGTTAGAAGTACAAATTGATTGTAGTAAATTGTCAGTAAATATTAATAATGATAATAATGGAAACATTTATTACACTATTACCAGGTATTACTATCTGCCATTATCACACATTATTTTAATATCACACCATTACCCTGAAGGATTCAAAGCAACAAGCAGTACCCACGAGTTACAAGTACATATATATTGTACTAAATTGTCAGTAAATATTAATAATGATAATAATAGAATTATTTATTACACTATTAACAGGTATTACTATCTGCCATTATCACACATTATTTTGATATCACACCATTACCCTGAATGATTTGTACATTCAAAGCAACAACTTAGTAGGTCCGTACATCCTATATATCAAGTACCTATGTAATAGCTGGTCGAACTGGATGAAGTGCCTTCCCAAGGCAGAAAACACGATGTAAAACCCATTGTACACATTTTTGGTGTCTCCACCTTGATTTAAACCCTTTGAAGTGAGAGGCGAACATGCTAACCACTACATTCGATTTAATCATTTTTATAATATCAAATAATAATATGAATCTGATTTATTCAAAATATTATGGCCTTACAAAGTTCTCTTCACTTGCAGTCACTCATTAACTCCTAGACGATGATGAATGAATTTGGTTAATAATATCAACTTCGTGCTTTCTAATATAGAATTGATTAAAACTCATTACGCAAAGAAAGCCTATCGGATTAAAAAAACATTGTTCGTGCTCTTAACATGGTGTGTGTTGTTATTGGATATTGACAAATTAATATCCAGGTTTTGATTTTTCCACATCACCCATAACTTAGTGTGTTACTCTATTTGTACAAAGTATCTGCCAATTGTCAGATATATAATATATATATATTTATCCCTTGCCATTGTTAACGCTACATAATAGCAACAACATGTATAATACCCTGATGAACCCATTTTTGTGAAACCGGTTGGTAATGAACTGATATGCAGATATATATATATATATATATATATATATATATATATATATATATATATATGATCGTTAGCATCGCATTACAAGCGTTTTTATAACAAAATATACGTACAATGTACAAGGATATATTGTAAATTATGATAATCAGGTGACATCATGGTTCTTCCTTGTTGGTCTTCTGATTGACACAATCACACTCTTAGAGTTTACCCCTTGAGCAATATGTTAATGTGACATAATCCCTTTTGTTTTTAAATAGCTCAATTGTAGTTAGAGATATATGTCAGTGATTTAAGGGTAATCATCTCATTGTTTATTTAGTGAGGGTCTATAAGTGTCACTGAAGGACTCTTCAAGTCGTAAAAGTGCATTTGAGACACTGCCCATGTTAGATTTATGAAATAATTTATAGAAAGGAAATATTTTGAAATCACCATTTGCACAAGTAGAAAGATGTTTATTTACAAATAAACAGCGATATCTGCTATCGTTATTGTGTTGTCTGTGTAAGGTTACCCTATTTCTTAAGCATTCAGTTTTACCAATATAGGATTTTTTACACTTAGGGCACATTATTGCATAAATGACATTTTTTGAATTGCAATCAAAGTTAGATTTTATTTCAAATGTCTTGCCATTGTCAAATGTGAAAGACGAGCCTTCTAATAAATGGGGACATGTGCCACATCTTTTATTTGAACATTTGGAAACTGAAGGTCTTTCTGTTGGGTTTTGAATACCATCATATTTAGCTATATATACAGATAATATATAAAGAATGTTGAATAATACACTGAACACTGAACACTTCTATCAATTCTCAAAACATTGACTGCATCTTTCAATAAATGATTTTTGTGGCGAATATTCTTTAAAAACATATATATTTACTTTCACTTTTGAGGATGAGGAAAAGGAACTTCTCAAAAAGATTAATGCGTAAACACGTTATTATCACATATAAACATGAAATATTCCCAAAACTGGCTTTGTGGAAAAATAATTCTCTTCTAAAAGTTCCCTTACTCTCGACTATTTAAACATTTTTACTATTGAAAGTAGTCTATCATCTAGCGTGATCTTGATTAGACAGATTGGCAACATAAATAATTTGAACTGAATACATGTCACTTTTAACCTTGAAAATAAAGACCTTTTATTTTTATTTCATATAACTGTAGCGTGATAAAGCTTTTGAAATGGTATAGAAATAATGGGTTTAAATGAATTAAAATCTTGCAGATCTTTGATTTCGATACAATGTACCAACATTGACGAGCAACACATAATATAAAGAAAGCTTTTAAAAAGACGATGAAGCTCTCATAAAATCTGTAGGTCAAGCCGTCGAGTGGCTTTTCTAGCTATACAAATTTGATGCCCTCCGCTCTGATGAATATGAGCCTTTACTATATATAATAATCAGATCGAACTTAGATTTAAATTTTTTGTCTACATTAAGTTCAACAATGTTACATGAATTGATTGTGGCTTGGGTTAAAAACGAAATCGCTTTGACATGTCAGAACACAAATATTATCATCTTATTAATATGGTAAAAAAACCCGGTAAAATTGATAGATGAGAAATGCTGAATTGAAACAAGTTTTACCTTTGAAACCATTGTTTACATAATTTAACAATTTAGAAAAAAAACATATTATGAAGGAAGCATATCGTTTAATGCAATGCAAAATTGGCACTTTAGAACTTATCTTTTGCACTAAAGGGTTAACACATTTTGAACAACAAATAAAATTGAAATGTCTTATTGTTAATATACATTGTTTAAAAACATTGGCTGGAGGTCCGAAGAAGAATCGCCCACAATCTTTGTATCCCTCCTTTAAAATCACATTGAAAATAATCAATTTCGTAAGTATATACAATTCAGATAGAAATACCCTATTCTAATACCGAAATGATTGGTCTGGCAGCAATCATTTTTAAAAACCTTCATTCGTGACTAATATATCAGATCCTACACAAGTTAGGCAATAAGACTGCTGTCACTGCTTCAGACTTATGAAATAGGGGAGGCATCTTCTCACGCATGGCCTATTCTTACGCCAGCCCCAACGACTTGCTTAGATAGGCCTAGTAGCATTTCCCGTAGTTTTCTGTGCTTGTCGCCAAGGCTGTTGCGACGGACTGCGATGGTCAAATGAGATATCTTATGGGAATTGCACCTTTTCGCCGAAGAGGGCGCTGCACTCAAAACACGTATTTTGACTGATTGGCAGCAAGATTTAAATTAGCCAGTGATTTTATCACCTATGATAAGTTTATGTGAACAATCCCTTCGAATTCATCTATTTGAAATCAGAAAATTTCATCACTGGCTGCGTTTCTGATCTCAGCGCTGCTCCACATGGGTCATTTCACTTGACCTTAGTACTCTAGCCAGTCAGCGAAGAGGTTTTCAAATACTCAGATTCTCAAATACTTTGTCTGGTAAATAATAAGTGCTTGGTATGACGACAGGACGCGAAATTACGTGAATTTCAACGACTTCCATGGATCTGCTTAATAATAAGAAATCAGTTCCGGAATAGCGTTTGCGTAAAAACAACATGAAAATATTTCATTCTTACAACTCCATAAAATGTGAACTCATGTTTACATAAATCACAGATACATGTTATTTCTCATGACAATAGCACTATATGCTCTTCTCAATATTTAATGTAAAAATCATTTTATAAAGAACAAAATTAAAAATATTATCGATTTTTGTATTTCATGAATGTACTTGTCCAACTAAAATTAAAAGTCACAAGATACGTGTACACGTGTTATATGTTGTTAGCAATAATAAATACGTCACTCTAAGATAAACTCCCAGGCAAAAGAAAGGGTCGAGAGTCTCGCGCCAAACTGCATTAGAGATGTTCACTCGTTTTGAGGTGGAGGTAACATGGTGTGAGTACGGATATGTGTCAAAAAGACGACGTCGCTGGTTTATTTCAAGGGAATCTGGCTCAGAATCACCTTGACCGCCACTTGAGACAGCTGGTGCCACCTCCAAACAACCAGCAGGAACTTGAGCTAGCTCTGTTAAACATTTGGAACAGGACCTACTAACGTCATCCTACGCCTGACAACTTCAATGAGGAGGTGTTTACTTGCTTGCATTGATGCCAAGGATTGTCACACTCGCTACTGATAACAGACTCCGTGATTCCCGTGACTGCTGAGATTTTCTGTGCATTTGTCTTTGAACTTCACATCTGTGTAATTTTTAATATTGACCCCGTATCTTTCCTTGTGATTAGGGGCAAATCGAATGTCGATATTTGGGTGCTTTTTAAAGAGATTTCTGTTTATAAACCAATCATCGTGTTTTTATTTATGCTTAAAATCACAAATTTTTATATACATGGTATCATCATTGACATTAACTTGCAATGAATGTTTATGAAGGGTGCAACATTGTCAATGCTGGGAGTTGTTTGAACCAAAGATAACTCCATTAACGTCAAGGTAACGTCACTGAATTTTGAGGGGAATTAAATAAGATTAACAATAATAACACCTATAATGAATCTATTAGTCTTTCATCAATAAGTAGTTTGCTGTTTAAAGAGCTACATGTGAAGTTATTTAAGAAGCAGTCATACTACTGCTGGGAAAATGGGGTGAAAAACAAGACATTATTTCATACCTGAAGTCCAAGGTAAAAAAACTCGAAACATTGAATTTTCTCTGTCTTGTTGGAAACCATTTAACATGTACTTGAAAGCATGGAAGACATATCATATCTTGAAGTAATATTTAAATTTTCTATGTATGGACTGTTACCATATATTACAAATAAACTATGAACTATTTTTTGTGTTCTTAATAAACGTTATTTTACAAAAAGGGATTCATCTCTACATACGTGTCATTTGGTCAGTCTTGAAGGGTGGAGATTACTCAACAGTTTTCTCCTTGGTTAAAAGATCTCTTTGAAGGAAATCAACGTTGAAAAGTGATTGATTCTCAATGCTGATGGTCACCAACTCTATGGGTGCCTCTACTTAATCTGTTCAATGATGTCTGAATAATGTTCTGACTTGAGAAACCCTGTTTGCAAATTGAAGTCTGGGCTAGCGAAGTTAAATCTTTACAGACAAGCTGTATAGGTGTGAAAAAAGGTCCTTGATCAAACATCAATGAGTTTCCATGCTACTAGAACATTGACTCTTGAGTACTTTGGCTGAAGCAGCAGCCTATTTTTTCTAATTGCGTAATTTATTTTGGATCAGCAAGGGTCCGCTTTATGTTGAAGTGAGAAGATATTATTTTCCTAAATACTATTGTTTACATCCATGAGAGTTGGAATAGAATTTTATAAGCAATTATCTTTACTTCTTTGTTTTCATCCCTTCCAAACATAATCCAATCGTTCATTTCTTCTCTCAGTGTCTTACTGTGCCAGCTACTCATGACAGCTGTGTATTTCTTACTTCTTCTTTTAAAAAAGCATTTTGTCTTGCTTTGCTTTCCTCTTTGTTTGCTTCGTGATCGAAGACCTGGACCAGAGTTGAGATTGTTTCAGCAAGACTTCCAATCAGAGCAGCCACTTCACTGTTGAATGCAGTGATACTTAGTTCCCAGAACATGTTTCTAAAGTATTAGAAGCACTTGTATCAAGCATGTCTGCTCTTTTCAATGACATTGACAGCAACATACTTGAAGCTACAAGAATAGCTGATCTTGGTTCATGGTCTGCATTTTTTATAGAAGCCCCTGGTATAATTGACAAACCCTTAATGCAATTCAAGTCTTACAATACCATGTAACCATATAAGTGTTGATATGTTGATCAGTAAAACATTCTGAAACATAAGTCAGTGTACCTTACTATTAGTTATGTGATTAGCATGTGAGAGGACGTGACAGTTACGCCTGAGATGTCCATGCAACTGCTTATGTGTGAAAAGGGGAAAGGGCTGCAAACACATTACAATGCCCATCAGGACCCTAAATTTATGACACTGACTTGGCAAGTTCATTTAAATCCTGATCAAAACACACTGAAATATGTATGCAATTTAATTTAATTCAACTCGAGCGGATATATATATATACTCTATATGCCTTGGGTATCGATTTGTTTAAAATTCATTTCAATAACTGCAGATTAAAAAACATATCAATAATCTTTTTTTCTTTGAAGAAGCTTTTCTTCCTCATCGGAAGTAGTGTTGATATCTTCCACTTCATAAAATACATTATATATTTATTGAATAAACACAACTTCTCAGAATAAAAATCTTCTTCAGACATATGTCGCCATGAAAGTGTTTGCACCGTGAGCGTTATTATATTAGA
Source organism: Phorcus lineatus (assembly GCA_921293015.1). NCBI lineage: Eukaryota > Metazoa > Mollusca > Gastropoda > Trochida > Trochidae > Phorcus > Phorcus lineatus. Next base: position 45,688,037 of record OV121081.1, on the reverse strand, counting down.
AACAAACTTAGGCGCCAACACAATTTTGTAAAAAACATTAAGTGTTTTTTATTCGTAAACTATACCACTTGTTTTTATGAATCCATTTTTAAATGATTAAAAGGTGTTCACAAAAAAATGGCTGCCAAAATGGTGGAGTTTGCTTCATAATACTAGCAGCCGCGATATGAGTGATATACTCTTGAAAGCGGCGTTCAACCCCCCATATCACCTCACACGAATCATGTGAGCTTGTCGGGGTTTGAAACACGCAAACAACCACACCACAATAAGGTATTGAGTCAGATGGTTGCACTTAAATCAATAAGTCATAATTATTTGGTCTTACACATTGAACATCTGATACTTTAAAAAGGAATGCGATATATAATTAATTAAACATAATATGAATATTCACTTAAATATGTAATATTTTCAAAGTTCAATTCCCACTCATTAGAAAATACAATTTGGTAAATATGGAAACACTAAATATTAATTCGAGTTTTGTTTATCAAGGTACATGTATTCGCTGCTGCAGAAAAAGGATATTCTTATCAATCTTCAGACACACTATCAAGTTATCGCTTTCATGGCTTTTTTGCTGATAAATTTGTCAGCAGCACGTAAGACCCCTTCGGAAGACATGCTCTATGCCAGTCCTGCCGGATACCTCCGTACATATCTAGCAATGTCTCTGTACAATGGTTCCTTATATTTCGACCACCAAATACAGTCCATTAGTATTATCTGTTCACTCAAGGATCTGCAAAATACCTTTACAAAACACCACGACTGACAACGAAAGGACAGCTGCGGTCGATGGGGGCTAATCACTGTCTCTCTCTCTCTCACAAACACACAAAACAACAACATCAACAACAATAATAACAAAACTCTTAAGAACATATTTTAATAACATGACCAAGCATGATGTTTCAACAGAATTTTAAGAACAGAAAATGGAATAACATCATCATCACTAAATAGCTTACGAGGCAGATTACCTGAGTGGGTAACCCTGGTAATATCGAGAGACATGCAGAATATGTTTATTCGTTGTATTTACGAAATATTTGCGTGCGTTAGTGCCTTAAGGGTATATCTATTTTCAATGATATAGACATCCATTTGGATTATTCGTTGTTCAATTTAAGCTAAGTTTTATCTAACCTTTCTCATTCGCTTTTATGATGCATCAGGATATTACATCTTGATCACAGTGGATTGTTAAAAAGATTTCCAGGATGTTATTTGAGGTACACGGATCTATTTTCATGTGATGACATTTCTCCTTTCAAAAAAAAACTTCTGAACACCGGGGGCACATAATCTGAGAGGAATGAAATAAATCATTATGTGCTGTCACTTTACAAATCTGTTGTGTAGTTTTTTCGAAGAAGACTTGGGTGATTAATGTTCGTCAGAGGGTGATAAAAAGTGAGTCAAGGCGCACTCATCAATTATCGAGATCAGATGATTACAGCCAATCCGTGGGTAAATGTTAAGTGTAAAGGTTGATGGATGCATCGATGTCATTGATGAAGATTCCAGTTCTTCGAAAGAAACTATACAACATCAACAGATCGAGTTTAATGAGCAAACAAGGGTGATCGTTGACTGATATTCATCACGTGATGTAATCTAGGGTAAGCCCTAGATGATAAATTGTTGATTTTTTGTTACTCTTGACAATGTACAACAAAACTGAAATCGTTTGAGCCCTATCTAGTGACACTTCTGAACATAAACTTCTGAACATAAAGTTGTGGGATTAAATTTTTTAAGCGACTCTTATTCCTAACATACTCTGTCTGGATCTCCCCCAGACGGTAATTCAAGTACCGGTAGGGTCACCTGATTGCAATGCTTCTATCGAAAGCTCTAGGGACATCAAAGCCAATTATGTTTATGATATGGTATAAGCTTCATTTCCTCTATAACAACTAATTTCAGAGTAGGTAATATTGATGCTTTGCCCTGAAAGTATAATCTAGTTCACTTTCACTTTCGTAAAAAGTAATCATCTATTACATTTATGCCAAAATATATTAAATCTGTCTTTTCACATTAACTTTGTAGTTCCAGAGTTACTGGCCAGGTTTACTTAACGTGACACTTTGTGCTGAGTTATAGAAAATATTTTTAATTGGTCGTTAGAGAAAAACAAAACAGAGTTTCTTTGAATGAATCTGTTGAAGAGGAATGCAGATTTGCTAAAAGAAAATGAATGTTCAAGACTGTGAAACACTTATTTGTTAACGTTCAAATAACTGTAACAAATTATGTTGTGATCTTTCAGTAATGTTTTCGAAGACAAATTCCGCAGAAAGTCATGTCACTGGGAAAAAAGGTAGTTGTACTTTTGAAATTGCAATTTTTACTAATAGACACAATTCTAAGTATGATAAGAACACCAAAAACATGTCATAAAATGAAACTGACATCGATGAAGTATCTGCTAATGAAGTCAATCTCAGTTTCAGTAAGTGTCACCTGTACATAAACCCCAATCAGGGTTTAACATTACTTGAATATGATGTGTCTAGTCTTCCGCCATTGTCATTGCTATGTTTTATGTTCTCAATGTCAAATTAATACAGTCAAGCGACTTATTTATTGACTCAAAATGGCTAAGTTTGGGTCATTTACATTGAAGGTCTAGACTTGCAATTCAGATTGCTGTGTCAGCGATTTACAATGACTCTCCAAGGCCAAGCAAATACAGTGATTGCTGTAGAGCTCTAATGAACTAACTTGATAATTTCGTGCATACTACTACAATACATAACGACATTGTATGTCTTGAATTTGTATAGTAAACAACTTTATAGATTAAAAAAGTTTAGCCCTGTGGTTGCATTATAGCTAATCGTCCCTGAAAAGCCCAATTGGCTTATGGCATGGCATGGCGTCCGTCCGTCCATTCGTCCGTCTATTTCAACTTCTTCTCTCCAGAACCACTGACTAAATAAATTTGAAATCTGAGTATACCGACTAAGGAGGTTTATTTTGTGTGACCCTGTGACCCCTGATGACCTAAGGAGCAGGTGGCGTAGAAAGCTGAAACAATGTGCACAGACTCCTTAGCTGATTGGTATTTTTATTAATAGAATTAGTGACCATGTGGCTTAATAAGAACACAAGGGTCACGTCCTGAAAAATGTTCTCATCTTCTTCAGAAAGCCTAGAAAGCTGTAACATTGTCTACAGACACTTTAGCTGATCAGGATTCTAGTTAATAGGTTTCGTGTTTCTTTGGCTCGTAGATGGTGACCATTTGTCAGTTGTCAGAAATGAGATACAAAGCCATTGACTCTATTGTTCATGATTTGAACGGACATTTGACGATTTAATGTTGACCACTCATAACCAATTACTCTAAGCTAATGGCGAAACATACAATTGTATTTTTGCATAGATGATAAAAGAGAAAACACATTCTGTTTTACCATTAAACAAGTGTGAAAAGATGATGTAAGATATGTGTAGTCATAACTGTTAGTTACACATGCAAATCATAGTGTTTTAGCCATAGCCATTTAATATATCTTGATTTGTGTGGAACGTATATAACGCACGCTTTTCATTTTAATTGGATTTGTAACATATTACAACAATATCCATTGATATGTAAGTTAGTGTCGCAGTTTAGTTCAAATTCCAACAAACGTGTACATATTGTCTATCAGCCAGACCCTAAAATATGTGGCGTGGCTCGCCGGATGGGTGGGTTACCCGATCATTGATGTATTAACTGAGAGTTTGAAGGGTTATTCCCTGCCCCTCACTGAGGCACAAGTGAACAACTTGGGGTGTCTCCTTAGGCAAGAGACTTTTTAAAAATTGTGCCTCTGTTCATCCAGCAGTAGTATTTGGGTACCTGGTGTACAATGTATTGGAGGTGACCTTGAGCGCTGTAACCAGCAAATTGGGTTAGACCAGGGCAATGATACAGGTTGCGCTTAGAGCATATCCCTCAGTGACGTAGATTAGCGCAATATAAATATCCTTATTATTATTATTATTATTATTATATTATTATTATTATTATTATTATTAAAGTCCACGACAAACAAGTCTATTAAAAAATTGACAGCTTTCAGAAAATTCAGTTTCTTTTTTATTTGATATAATTTTCTGAATTCAGATTGACTGTATACAATCTAATTTTCATTGTAGTCCATGTATATTTGAAAAAATGTGGTTACGGAACTTGAGAGTCAAATCATTAGATAGATAGATAGATATCAGTTACATCATTTTTGATTTTATGTGCCGGAAACATCAAATCGTTACATTAGAAGGCCCATCAAAAAACAGACACATTATTATCTATGACATAAACACAGAAGTTTTACGTGAAGGGTCATCTTATTTCATTTGAGTCAGTTACTATAAGACTAGCGTCATTCAATCGCTGTGATGAGGTCCAAAAAATCACTAATAACGTCTAAGGAATAAGAGTTATCTCTTATCCAAACTGCGCCGTAGATATAACGCAGTATTATAGACTGAACATTTGGATTGAGTTTAAAGTTACATTCAAACCTTGTCCTTTAAAATAATGTAGTTATATGTAACAGTTAAATTTGATGGTTAACACGGTACACTTGGGACTGTGAAGTTAAAGTTGATGTCGACATGGGGCTTTCATTTGAGTTAATATATATGTACAACAGAGTTTACAGACGTTAAAAAGATGACTTTAATAGTTTAATAAGGAAGTGTTGCTCCTACGTGGTCAGTTAAGGGAGTACTATCGTTACAAGTATCTAAAGTAATGCTGAAATGATATATGATCATTTGATTAATGCATGTTTGTAGATCTAAGACCCTTATAAAGCAACGTATCAACATGAAATAGCAAATATTTACACAAAGCTCATGTCAGACATAAAGTTAATGCGTCGTCGAGAAGAAGTAGTGGGCGTCCAAGGTTACGGAGTTAAGATCATGTGTCTTAATAGATGATGTGAAATCGAAATGTGTCGCTGAGTCATCTACATAAGGTTAGTCACATATTAAAATAAATCTTTCATCGAAACAGGTTTCCTGAAGTTCCTGAACTTTCCTGACTACTACTCCAAGTGTTTCCGCACATGGTATCAAAAGGCATCAAAAGGTTCTAATTTTTTTAAAAGCTTGAATGTAAAAACCTTCACGTAATAGACAAGGTATTTTATAAAACGTTCATGACTCTAGAATAAAATATAGTTTCAAAGGTACACAGGTCCTTTGATGTTTAAAGAATATGTTTTACACGATATCATTTTGCAAATTTAAAACTTTGGTTTAAGAAGAAAGTTTATGCAAGAAGCGTCTCAAATTCATGAGAATGCATTGAGTGTCTCAATTTTATGGGGTGTATTAAGCGTCTTAATTTTATGACAAATACATTTGTTTATTGCAATAACTTGAGCACCAGCAGTAAAAGAGCAAAATCAAAGTAAAATGCCTTTTTCATAGATATAAATCTCGGATGTCGCCTTTTTCATAGATAGGCACAAATTAAAATGTTATAGTTTTCACATATCCGAAAATTGTGTACTGAATGTTTGGGATGCTTATATTTTATGATCTAGTCCTCAATATCATGGAAAACAATAATAATCGTTTGGTATTGCTTACACACAGAACTGCTTACTTTGAATCTCGTTAGTTGTACAAATAGAGACAATTCAATCAAAGTTTATTGATATCAACGATATATGTAACAAATTTAATAAAATAATCGGATATCTGACAAAACGTTAACTCATTGGAACAAACCCTAAAGCGATTTATACCTAGTTATTTTAGACAAAACAATTAAATGAAGAGGTGAAATCAACAATTGACACTTATCATTGAATATTAGATGAAACATTATTTAACTCAAATAGTTGAGACACACTTTGGCAGTTTGACGATTTTTTGTCTTATAACTGATATAAAGAGTTTTTTCTATAAACAATAAAGCATCCTGCTAAACAGCGTCTATGAATCCGCTCTCGCTCCCATTTCCTCATACCCTGATCTCTTCCAGGCCAAATGCCTTGTATGGATGGATTGGGTTGATATTCGCAGATTAGTTCACCTGTTATTATTTCAGCAATGAAATGTCGTTACGCATGGAGCGTGAGCCTACTAACTTGAACTCAACTTATAGTGTTGAAAACACGTTACACTCTAACAGACTCACTATCTCTAATATTATTGATAACTTAAAGCACGTTACCTTGCAGAATGCAGTACTTAAAAATAACATAAAAGATTTCTGGGAAATCGTCGTTCAAAAAAGCAAAGTCTGAATATGCTTCCAACAATATTTCAGTTATTAAACAAGTGAACACGATTGATAAAAACTGAAGCTATAAACTCTGACTCTGCATCCAGGAAGTTGAAAGTGCAGTAACACTTCGATAGGGTTTGGCAGACGAATAGAGTAAATATAGGTTAAGATTATATCATCACAAATTGAACTAAGTTACAAGTCTTTAGAAAACAGCCACAATTTTGTAATCGGAGACGGAGAGGTTTATGGCAGTCATGACACTGAATAAAGGCAATTCGCTTCTCTCAGCTATGGCCATTTTGCTTTAACATGTGATACATGTGTTAATATCACATGGTCTTTATCGTAAGCGAATTTAAACAAAACATAAGGCTAGAGAGTATTCAAGAATAAAAAACGGATAAAGGAAAGAACTAATCGCGATCTTAAAGTCCTTCATGGTATTTTAAACATACATTCATCAATACATAGTTCAGTGATAATTTGGTATCCTTTAACGTCCCTTGATCTAAAAAAGTCATAGTCTACTATGTCCATCCAGGCACTATGTCCTCGAATTTTAGTGCGAAGCTCATACTTGACCGTTAGGTCTCTCCCCTTCTTCGCCAGGCGTCATCGCTGTCAACTGAGAGGTCAAACTGAATGCTGATTTTATGCCTAGACTTAGCGAAAGTGGTATTCATAAAAAAAAATCTCGATCGACCATTCGGACAAAGTTTTTCTTACAATAGGAGTTAGAACGTCGCTTGAAAATATTCCCGCATCTCTATATAAGACGATCTAATAGAATCAGACACAAAAGTCAAAATAATCGTCGGTAGGGGAAGTTGTAAATTGTAGTAATAAAAGTTACGCACAAGGGACATTGCGTTCAGGACACAGATGAACGTACGGATTCTTATTAGGGCGATATCTCCTAAACGCTCCATCCAGTCTTTAAAGATAGCCTACATATGGAGATAGCACAGCGACATTTTCATTCAATTCTTTTAGTAATCCAACTTACCTTCGACAAAAGTATTAAACTTGTAAATCAATCTCATTCGATTTCATTTGCATGTTATTCGCAAAAACCTGTTATCATTATCATTTCAGTGGAATCTGTCTAAACCGCCACTCGCTGGGACCGGAGAAAAATGTCGGTTTAGACAGAGTGTCGGATTGGTCAATGTTCAATGTCATATAGAAGCTCTGCCGGGACCGAAAAATTATGTCAGATTAGACAGATTGTCGGATTAGACAGATGACAATATAGACAGATTCCACTGTATCATTATTATACTGTTAACTTAAGATTTTAATATTTTGTTGAATATATTATGTAACAGGGTCCACAAAAATAACTTTACATTTACAACAGATTCAATAGGCGGTCCACAAGTCTGTTAAATGTCACTACTATGATGGTACCTCTTATTTTTCTCCTTCATCCCAGTCACTTAATTAGTCTGCGAGTGGTATACAGGCTTAACTAACTCGCAGAATGTGTAGATCGTATAATGGGAAATGACAAAACATTAATCCTAAGCCTACTTATGTTATTATGAAAATGATATAATGTGTAATTAAAGTATAATTTTTTATTTATGCTGTATAATTTTTCTTCTTTATGTGCCATATGATCTTTTGGAGCATGTATTTTTCGAAAAAGATATGAATAATTGTGTCATGTAAGATAACATATTCAAATCAAAGAGACAAAGACGAATATATAAAATATTCAAATCAAAGAGACAAAGACGAATAGATAAAATATTCAAATCAAAGAGACAAAATCGAATAGATAAAATATTCAAATCAAAGAGACAAAGACGAATAGATAAAATATTCAAATCAAAGAGACAAAGACGAATAGATAACATATTCAAATCAAAGAGACAAAGACGAATAGATAAAATATTCAAATCAAAGAGACAAAGACGAATAGATAAAATATTCAAATCAAAGAGACAAAGACGAATAGATAAAATATTCAAATCAAAGAGACAAAGAGAGATGAAGACTTGCTGATATTTAACTCGTGTATGATAACATGTATGATACTTTCTTTTTGTTCAAAACAATTTCGAACCCTTAAAAGACAAGGATGATTCTTTGAAGCGCATTTCCTTTTTCTCAAACTATCGTTTACAAGCAGTTTAGTACTTTTTTTAATGGTTTCTTTGTTGTTAGTGAAGGATCGTTATTTAAACTGTTCTCAGGATGTCTTCTTGCAGAACAAAGGCAACCATTATCTTGCTTGATTTGTGACATTTTCATGTTAATGATCCACGTAATTACTCCATATCTATAAACGTCGAGAAGAGTCTTTTCGATCCTGTCCCGATTAAATTCAGCGTTAAATTAAGATAACATAAATTGTTAAAGACACTGTTTGACAAAAGAAAATCAACTGGAACTGTTGTGGTTTGATGAAATCAAATTATTCTTTTTTTCGCTATTTATTTAATTTGGCACAGTATCAATTCCTGACCAGACCTATAGACAGAAAGGTTATTGATTTTGATAACGGGTTATGTTTGAACAACAATTGTTAACCGAGCAGACTGCTAATTTTATACAGTTCTGTACAATCTTGTCCTGTTAGGTATAACTGCATGGTGTTTTAAAATTTGGCTGTAAAGTAAATTCAAATTGTGCTCAAAGATACTGTTGATAAAGTGAAATAAAATAAAATAGTAAAACGGCAATTTCATTGATAACAAAAATACCGACTTACTAAACGAAAATCATTTATTTATCTATTTTGGTAATTTCATTTTGTAACCAGTTTGCTTGTAACCAGTTTGCTTTTGTTTATAATGATCGAGCCCTGTCCGTTTGTCCAAAAATCGTTGACCGAGCAAACCGTTCGACCCGCCCCGAGGAACCTTGGTAGATAAACAATCATTGGTCAGATGAAGATTTCCCTGGCGTTTTGTCGGAGAAACAAAATTAACTATTTTCTTTACACAGCATAAGACAGAAAGGACTTGTTTAAAAATAAATCGCCTAGTAATTATTTTATTTGAAGCATTGTGTTTTACCATTATTCAATATATTTAACATATTTAACATAACCGTGGGCAGAAGATATAGTTGAATCTGTCTTCTTGTATCGAATATATCTTTCTCCGGAGGGGACAACGAAAATGCTTCTCATTGAAAGCATGTTCCGCTGTGTATTTGTATCACAGACTTCCATTGTGTATTTGTCAACAGTTCCCTTTCCAGAAAATATCTGAAACTGACAGCTTCATTAACTGAATGTAATGGACTGACGCACACGTCTATTTACAAAATGTATGTATTAAAAGTCAATGATTAATGAAATAATATTTACAGAATACATGTTCGGTGTGTTATTAAACACCTGTGTCTTTGAATTGTTTATTCTGTTAGCTTTAACTCCGCTTGCAATCAGAAATTCAACCTCAAACATTTGATAATAGATCAATAAACACAATAGTTTCAATAAATGTTTTCAACACAAACATGGATAAATACATTTGAATTTGTTGAATGTCATTATACAATTTCCATTGTCTTAACTGGATTATAATTTTGCACTACAGCTGCATACCAAAAGTTTGTTCACATAGCTGAATATCCTAGCGCAAATGTCATGTCATTTGGCATATTTTTTAGGCATAGTAGCATTGCGAAAAAGAAACGAATAATTTTGAATTTCCAATACAGAAGAGAAAATCCATTGCACCGTAACGCAATCGTATGCCATCGTACATAGTTAACCGTTATAGTTTTTGGCAGGTCATTGAAGTGACCAGGGATCAAAATTTCGAAAACAGTAATTTTAATTTTTATTCATAAAATCTTTTATAAATGATCAAGAAATTTAAACACAAATCATGTTTGTTCGTGCATAAAGTATACACAATAAAATATGATTTTGCTGATTTTTTTCTCAGAGAGTCGGAATGTAACATTTTATTCGAAATTTAAGGAAATCGGAAATTCGAAAATGTTACCCTTCTGTCTTTTTGACTATGCCAAAATTCCTATTTTTGCACGAGAAACAAGACATTCACACATTACGTTTAGAATGGCTATTTACCCTTTGACAAAGAAAGATGCTTTGTCGGTTATGCTGAAGTTATTGTATTAACGTACAAACGAAACCCAAATTACATGATATTTGCACTAAGATACAGTAGTAAGTGAACAAACTTTTGATATGCAGCTGTATGTTCCTACTTAGAATAGTATGAATACAATCGTTAATCATTTAAAAAATTAATTCAAAAAAACAAACCACATCCAAAATTAAATATACTACGACAGAGTAGTACATCATGTTAAACATATTTAAGTGGAGAAGTAAGAAACAAAAGTTTAATCTTCACTCGTAAGTGATAAGTTATTTTTGTCCCATCTCTGAAACTTCTCAAGTCAAATTGGTAAGATAAGAATATTTATACTAAATCTTCTAAAGAAAGGTTCAAATAGAATTTGTTCGTCTAGCTTTTTGTTGTTAGTTCGCCTAGTTCGCCAGCAGGTCAATTTAATATTCTTCAACATATTCCTGAGAACCGCTTGCGAAATAACTTCAGCCTTGTGTAAAAACTACTTGTCTTATATGGATTATAGGAGACAACTCTTAAAACGTTAAGGAAAATCAAGGGAACGTCATTTATTTTGGTAACCCATAAAAACTCAGATGCGTTAAAATAACATCCGTAATGGTTGGTGGTTGCACTGAAGGTGACTACACTGTCACCTTTCCCATCTAATGGACTGGTCCAAACAATACGAAAACATTTATAGAGAATGACTATTCATTGATTATTCAACAAAAATTCATATTAAAAAAAAGCAAAAGCATTAAATAAATATTTCTATAAATGACCTCATTTTGAAATGAAATATATTCTGTGTATTCTAAAATATACTTATTTTCAGCACTTCATACATATTCAGTACACAGAAAGTTAAGCCAAGTTTCAGCAAATATCCTACTGATTCAAGGACGTTTCCCCAGAATTCAGCATCTCTTGGAGACTAGACTAATATTAAATCCATGAAATATTTTTATAAATTTCTGTTTCTTCATCTTTATATTCTTTTCTTCGGGCTCTCAATTTCATATTAAGTCAATCTAAAGTATCCTGTAGTGGTAAACTTCCTAGGACAATTCTCTACGGCGCATCTCCAAATGATAAGATCTTCCCGCACGTTGTTCTTACAGTAGGTTTTGCCTTGATCAGCCTTTATTGGTTTTAGTATATCAAGTCTATTGTCACTTCGAACATCAACCTGATTTGTTTAAAAAAAACATCATGTGTGATCGAAACCCAGCTTGTTATAACAAATTTATCATATGTATGTATTCATTCTTATAGACATAGTGCTCACCATCACCTGCCAAAAGTTAGTCTATGAGAAAGGTCCATTATACCTGGGTATAACCACGGTCACACATGACTGATTCGTCATATTGGGACGTCTCGCTCTCGCTCCTTCCTTATACCCGCTCTTTTTCGGGCTAAATGTCTCTTATAGCTGGAACGGCTTGATACTCGTAGCTTAGTTCACCTGCTATGATTTTAGCCAATGAAATGCCGTTATGATTTTCCATCCGGGTTTTGCCGCTGTCGCAGAATGCGAGTCGTCTTATTGGCTGGTTTTATAGCTAGCGATACGAGTTTTTTGGCTTGAAAGAGATCAGATTTTGGGAAGAAGCGAGAGCGGATTCAAATACGCTGATTTAGCAGGATGAATCTGCCTCAAACAAACCTCTTTATTCGGTAAATCGTTATTATCAACTATGTAGATCTATTAAAACATGCATGTTATGTTGTATTTTTATGAGAAATATGAAGCACTATTTAGCAGTATGACGAATGGCGTCTCTGTGGTGTCCTGGGGGACTAAACCCTTGTTTGTCTGTAGGTCTAAACATCAGTCATTGTTATTACTGTCTTTTATAGCTCGTAAAAGGAAACGCGTTTTCTTAAGGAAAATAAACAGATCTAATATGATTCATGCGAGTTTCATTGCCTCTAAAGTTAATAAGTTTAAACACCCACCATCTATCATTGGGTTATTTAATCATTCTTATTTTTGTATTTTACTTCAGAATTTTCAAGACAATAACAACACATGGACTAAGGAAATCAATAAGAAAATGCACGTTATGTCTTTTTTACATTGAAAGTAATACGATACACTTGTTGGTATCAGGATAATCCTTTTACAAGTGAAATAAAAATGGGCACTGACACATACTTCTGTCTGACACTAAATTTTCTATTTGACCCGAAATAATTAAATCAAACGCCATTGATTATGACGATTGATTTGTTTATCGTATAATTCCATGTCTATAAGGAAGTGCTTGAGCATTCTTACATTATAATAAAATCATTTGAAGGGATACACCTCTATGTTATGTTTATGAATAAAAAGAAACATGTTTAGGATTTTTCCTTGTAAGTAAAACTGTCAAGCGTAGACACCTGAGACGATAAAACATCAGGGTATAAATAATACTTAACGACGTCCCGTTTTATAACTTTTTTTAATGAAACAAGTGATTGATTTAGTATTTAACGAGCGAAAGAGACTTAGATAACTAAATCATTCACGAGTTTCATAAAAATGTAAATTAAAGGGGACTGGATTTAAGAATTATTCATTACTCGCTGAATAATATAAAATAAAAAGCAAGGAAATATGCGAGATTTTATTTGTTTCCGTGCCACCAACATGTGACGTCAATCAGCATGCGATGTTATGACACAGTTTGTAGTATTGGTGTAGATTTGGCGGTATCTCAAGGGGTAAGTATTATGAAAGATTTTGAATACACAACATAACCCTCAAGGTTTGAATGGAGATTAATCGGAAAGTATACCAATAGGATTGAGGATGTTACATACTCAACAACGACTCTTAATATATGACACATGTAACTTATACATACAGTCTATGTAAACATATTTTTAAGTAATTCAAGTAAATACCCATTAACCGCTTTTGATTGATGTTCATTCAAACTGATTGGATTTTCTCTTTATCTAATTAATAATAAAAGTTACTAAGTCATATCCTAACAAACATTGATCTATGCTTGGCAGTTACCTATTTCATCTTAAATGGCACCTTTGGTTTTATTCTTCATTCGAAATTGTGAAAAGAAGACGGCAGTTCCTGCACTGACATCCTGCTAAATAAGCGTATATGAATCCGCTCACGCTCCTTCGTAACACCCTGATCTCTTTCAGGCAAAAACCTCATATCGCTAGCTATCTAACCAGCTAATGAGACGACTCGCATTCAGCAACAGCGGCATTACCCGGATAGACAAATCCGTTGAGTTTAAACTAGTAGCTTCAAGCTCCTAAATTTACAACATTTCATTGGCTGAAAAAATAACAGGTGAGCATAGCCACGAATATCAATCCGCCGTTCCATTGAGTTATTAGGCCATGAGCCAGGCCATTTTTCGGTACCACTCAGAGGGACCAAACACTTTTATGTTATTCAAAGTGATTATGGTCCCTACATATCAAAAAAGTATGATGGCCATGTGGGCTTGGTAGCTCAAACTCAGAATGAGGCTTAATTCAAGATGGCCGCCAAACTTACAAAAACCCTCTTTAAAGGCTGAAAATCAATGCAAACAAACTGTAAAAAAAAATGTCATCTGCATATTTTCAAAATATATTTTTTAGAAACAAAATAAACATTTTTTTTAATTCGTTCGAATTTTTTTTAAATTAAAAAAAAAGTTCAAATTAAAATATTTTCAACTGTTATTCCTTTTTAAATGAACTAATTTATCAAATATATAAAATAATTTTAAAGGCAATAATTTCTTCATTTGTATAATACATCATTTTTTAACATTTAAATACGCATACTTTTGAAAATGTCTCAAAGTTGGCAATTTTATGCAATGACTGGTCCCTTTAATGGCTGCCGTCAACACACAAAGCTGTCTGCTACCAGATCTGGACAAAATGTGTAAGTACACTTGCAACAATGGATATCTTACCTTCAATACTTGATGAATCCATGTAATATGTGTCATAGATACATTCCGGACTAATTTACAATCGTAAATAATGATAATTTTAAGGAAATAAGGTCAAATGTTGTGCTTATCAATTTTGTGTGTAATTGGATACCTGCCAACAATCAATGCACCAGCAAAGACATATGATAATTTACAACATGCGAGTGACTTTAAAATTATATTTTCCCGAGCAAGAGTGAAGGGAAATCATTTTACTGACACGAGTGAAGCTACAGAAGTCGAAACAGTTATTAAAACGCATATCAAGCCAACGATGCATTTCGCATGAAATACGATTTCGGAAGTATTCAAATTTTCCTTATAACCAGGAGATCGAAAACGGCAGCCGCTATCTTAATCTAAAAGCAATGCATATATTACATTTTTGAAGTCGCTTAAGTTACAAGATTGCTTTAATAAACAGTATATCATTCTTTATTATCAGTTAAGAGTTAGGTACATTCACGAGCTGCAAGCATTACTAGTTCAATCGTTTTCAACGACCATAGATGTTTTCTCGAAGGCCGTCTTATCATTGATGAATACATGTCAATTGTAAAGAATAAAACGTATTTTATTGCATCGATAGAAAGCTAAACTAGGGGCCAATACCCCCTTAAAAAGTCAATTTGAATCGAAAAGTGAGCTATACTCCCTTTGAGATACGATAACTAAATTTGGTGTGTTGCTTCAGAGTATCAATACATTGATGGGGTTTGAAGAGTGCACAAATCGTTTATTGAGTTGGTGACCTTGTTCTTTCTTTTACTCTTTACGAGCTGAGACGCATAGACAGTGGCTCGAATACCCGGAGATCTGCACGTCATGACCCAACGCTCTTTGAGACGACATGTCTGACGGTTAGCTAATGTAGAGGCTCAAACAAAATGTCAGTTAATGGTTTAAAATCTAAAGTTGTACATTTTAGGATACCTTCTATTTCTAGGACAATGTGTGATTTTAAATGTGGTGATCAGATTTTAGAAGTTGTTGATTGTTATAATTATCTTGGATTGTTATTAACTGAATATTTAGATTATAAACGTATGGCAAAAGCTGTTGCCAGTTCTTCAAGTAGGGCTTTAGGTTTACTGATCACAAAGTTCTAATTGTTAGGTGGCATGAATTACCACACCTACACAAAATTGTATAATTCTATGGTTTGGTCCACTATGGCCTATGGCGCTTCTATATGGGGTGTTTATGATTTTTCCTTCATTAATGCAGTGCAAAATAGAGCAATGCGCTTCTTTTTAGGTCTACATAAGTTTGCTCCTAACAATGCTGTTATTGGGGATATGGGTTGGACGCCATCTTATATTTTACAGTGGTGTAGCGTGGTGAGATTTTACAGGCGTTTATGTAATATTGAATATGATAGGTTAACTGCTAAAAATTTTAATTGGGGAAATAATCATGTACTTAATAAGAAGAGAAATTGGAATTATAAATTTCGTCACAAATTTTCAGATTAAAGATTTATCTCATTTTGCAAATGTTTCTTGTAATTACCATGTTAAGTTTCTAGTTTCCGAAGTTAAACGGGTTATGTTAGATAGGTTTATTAACAAATGGAGACATGAGATATCCCAACCATTTAGCCATACTGGTGTTGGTGGAAATAAGTTAAGGTTATATTGCACTTTTAAGGATAATGTTAATGTTGCACACTATGTAGGACTTCCCACCCCCAGGTCACACAGAAGAGCTTTAGCTAGTTTCAGATGTGGAGTTGCCCCGATTCGAGTTGAGACTGGCCGATATGATGGCACTAACATTAATGAAAGAGTGTGTTTATTTTCTAAAGATGAAATCGAAGATGAATGCCATGTGGTAATGAAATGTCCATTGTATTCGTGTGAAAGGTTGATTTTATTAAGAAAATGTATAGCCGAGTGTGATAGTTTTGATGATTTTAGTGATGTACAAAAGTTACAATTTATCTTATCCAGCCCAAATGTATGTTTTACTGCTGCCAAAACCTGCCATTTTATTCTTTCTAAACGTCAATCTTATGTATGTAATTCATGATTTTAACCCAATAGATTTATTTTTATAAATGTTATAACCATAACTTTACTTTAAGCAACTATTTTGCTTCTTGTAAATATTTTAATGAAATTAGTCTCTCATAATCCCTTATAATGTTGAGGTGAGACTTTAATAAACAATCTGCCTGTCTGTCCGTCATGTCTGACGGTTAGCTTAAGTAGAGGCTCAACGCGGGCAACGTTAACAGCTGCCTTGTATGGGGGTAATCTAACGACAGAACAAAGAGAACAAGAGGTAGAAGTCATAGCTGAATAAGTTAGATGTGAAAAGAAAGACAGTCGATTAAAACTATCTTCTTAGGTTTTCAAAAGATACTGTAAACTACAAAACACTGTTAAGGTCAAATGCAAAGCCCACTTGCAGGTTCCCATACTCCTGTACTTTGCCCTTAAACAGCATCAAGGTTACCATTGATCCTACTGGGCGTCATCATTAACAGAAATTCATTGCAAAAGACAATCCAATAAAACCTTCTTCATAGTTACTCGCGGACTAGCAAAACATACCTTTTCCCTTGTGGAAATGTTCAAAACTTTATGGTGACTTATAAGATAATTCAATGGAGACCAAAAGTAAGCCCTGTTCCTTATTTAGAAGCCTATTGTAAGATATGAAGGGACTCGAGAGATATGCACAGAGGTAAACGTGACCTTGAGTTTCTAGGAAACTGATCTTTAACCATACTATAAAGAATACTTATGTTTTTAAATTCTTCGAAGACATTTAGAAGGAAAGCTATTTCCTGCCCTTTCTTCAGGTGGATAATGAGAACAATAGAGCAGATCTCGAAGAACACCTCCACAACACCACGTCCAGTTTATCATGGAGACAGTAAAACAACACAGCCAATCCTTCCTTGGTGTGTCACGAGATAACTCATCAAAAACGGTCACCTCCTCTCTGTACAGAAAAACCTACACATTAATCAGTATATCAACTTCCTGTTCAACCATCAAATAAGTATCAACTCTGACCATACGTGCCAAGGTTATCTCCCCAGCAAATCTACAAGATGAGTTGGATCATCTTAAGAGAACGTTCATCTCCCTCAACGTTATCCAAAACAACTAAAGCAGATCATAACCTCCAACCTCCAACCTCAATCAACGAGATGATGAGATGATCGTCCAACAAAACCACAATCAGCCCCCATTAGCGTCGACATCTCATATCAAGGCCAAAATACTTCATATCAACCGACTACTCAGAAAAACTGCTGGCCTCATATCCGCCCTTTCTGAGCACATCAGCAACCCAAACCGCTCTATCAACTGGCAGAACACTAACATCCTTGCTTCAAATGTAAATGATTAGCTCAAAAGAAAACTTCTTGAGTCAATCTGCTTGAGAAGGTTAGCTCCTGAGATTAAATGGATCAAGGGGTTTACCTCCTTACTGTCTGGCCAATCATCAAAGAAACAGATCACTCCGCTGTGTAGACATTCAGTATTGTCATAACACTCATTCACTGTGTTATTATCCATTTATCTCACTCAATGTTATTAAACTTTATTGTACATAATCAATTGACTCTCTGGAATCTTATATAGCTATATATACCCTACAAACCACTTTGCTCATTATCCACCTAAAGAAAGTAGTCAAGAAACTTTGTGTGAAATAGATAAGTTGTAAATAACATTGTCATGCATGGTGGCACATGGTTCTGAGCATAGCTCAGTTGACCGCTATCAGTAGTTCAGTTCAGCAACGTCGGGCGTGGCTCACCGGATGGAATGGTTTACTCGTATTTGTTGGACAGTTTGAAGGATTGAATCCCTGCCCCACACTGCGACGAATAAAAAGACTTAGTTCAAAATGTGCCTCTGTTCACCCGGCAGGAAATGGGTACCTGGTAAAGCCGTGTGTTGGTGGTGACCTTCTATAGCGACAAATATGTCAGGGCAGACCAGGGTAATAATGCTGATAGCGCCTTGAGCATGCACTAGTGTGTGGAAATGCATATATATATATATATATATATATATATAAAATATGTATAGTAAATGCGACGTCAACATGATTTAATATTAGTTACAAT
Source organism: Phorcus lineatus (assembly GCA_921293015.1). Lineage (NCBI taxonomy): Eukaryota > Metazoa > Mollusca > Gastropoda > Trochida > Trochidae > Phorcus > Phorcus lineatus. The sequence goes on along the minus strand of OV121081.1, from coordinate 45,669,671 downwards.
TCAATTTCGGGGTATATCCATCAATAAAGAATCGTTCTTTAATTTTCCTCAGCTCTTCATTATCTGTGCGCATTTTGTAAATAGGACAGATTGTGAACTGGGGATTGCAATTCTTTGCGCATCCATCTATATGTGCGCTCAGGGGAATACATCTATAATTTGGTGTTTTTATCTGTTGTTTATGCACTCGGACTCTCGCCCTTAATGTATCCCCCGTTTGACCAATATACTCTTCGCAACAACCAGTGCATGTTATTACATATATTAGATTTCTGGAGGCGCAAGACATGTTTTCCATTATTTTGAATTTTGAATTATTCCTAAAGGTGAATGAATTTAACTCTAAAATGTGTGTACAAGTGCCGCAATTCGGCCTATTACATTTTGTGATACTTCCACCTAATTCAGGTTTTTGATATTTAAAGCACGCTTTAGATAACAGTTGTTTCAGAGTCCGAGTGCATAAACAACAGATAAAAACACCAAATTATAGATGTATTCCCCTGAGCGCACATATAGATGGATGCGCAAAGAATTGCAATCCCCAGTTCACAATCTGTCCTATTTACAAAATGCGCACAGATAATGAAGAGCTGAGGAAAATTAAAGAACGATTCTTTATTGATGGATATACCCCCAAATTGAATTGTAACTAATATTAAATCATGTTGACGTCGCATTTACTATACATATTTTAGTGGTATGCATATGACGTCATGAATTACGTCCCTTGCCATTGTTAACGCTATACTATTAGCAACACAATGTATAAGTTACCCTGATGATCACTATGTTGTGAAACCGGTTGGTAATGAACTTATATGAAGACCAATCTTCAGTTTGTTATTTTTAAAGAATATTTGATACATAAACCATGAACATTTAACTTTTACATCTATATATATATATATATATACACACACACACACACACACACCCACACCCACCCACACACACACACACATTATTAGGTCGGGAGACATATTGGTTTTGGCTGAGTTCCCGTCCGCGTCCGCGTTGGCGTTCCCGATGCATAACTCTGAAATTACTTGACCAATCTTCACCAAATTTGGTATACATCCTCTTGGGGTTTCAACTTCTTTTCAATTTCATATTTATTTTCCATGGCAACAGTTTGGACTTGTCACTTTGAAGGGTAGTGGTTTGTTTGTGTTTTTGTGTGTTTTGTTTTGGTTTTTTTTTTGACAATTAAATCCATTTATTTACAAAGAAGATATACGTTACATACTCATACTTGTAATTGGTGTTGAGTAAATGGATTGCCTTACAAAGGGAAAATACGTTACATACTTGGACTGATTGATTAACAATACAGACATACATAACATACTCATACTTGTAATTGATGTTGAGTAACTTGATTGCCTTACAAAGCAGAATTACATAAAATACTTATACTTGTAATTGGTGTTGAGTAAAGTGATTGCCTTACAAAGCAGAAACACGTAACATACTAATACTTTTAACTGGTGTTGAGTAAAGTGGTTACCTTACAAAGCAGAAATACGTAACATGCTCAATCTTGTAATTAGTGACAATTAAATCAATTGATTAACAAAGCAGAATTACGTAAAATACTCATACCTGTAATTGGTGTTGAGTAAAGTGATTGCTATACAAAGCAGAAATACGTAACACAGTTTCACTTGTAATTGATGACAATTAAATCAAATGATTAACAAAGCAGAATTACGTAACATATTCATACTTGTAATTGATGACAATTAAATCGATTGATTAACAAAGCAGAATTACATAACATACTCATACTTGTAATTGGTGTTGAGTAAAGTGATTGCCTTACAAAGCAGAAACACGTAACATAGTTTCACTTGTAATTGGTGTTAAGTAAAGTGATTACTATACAAAGTAAAATACGTAACATACTCAAACTTGTAATTGGTGTTGAGTAAAGTGATTGCCTTACAAAGCAGAAACACGTAACATACTCATACTTGTAATTGGTGTTGAGTAAAGTGATTGCCTTAGAAAGCAGAAACACGTAACATACTCATACTTGTAATTGGTGTTGAGTAAAGTGATTGCCTTACAAAGCAGAAACACGTAACATACTCATACTTGTAATTGGTGTTGAGTAAAGTGATTGCTATACAAAGCAGAAATACGTAACATATTCAAACTTGTAATTGATGACAATTATATCAATTGATTAACAAAGCAGAATTACATAACATACTCATACTTGTAATTGGTGTTGAGTAAAGTGATTGCTTTACAAAGCAGAAACACGTAACATAGTTTCACTTGTAATTGGTGTTGAGTAAAGTGATTACTATACAAAGTAAAATACGTAACATACTCAATCTTGTAATTAATGACAATTAAATCAATTGATTAACAAAGCAGAATTACGTAACATACTCATACTTGTAATTGATGTTGAGTAAAGTGATTGCCTTACAAAGCAGAAATACATAACATATTCAATCTTGTAATTAATGACAATTAAATCAATTGATTAACAAAGCAGAATTACATAACATACTCATACTTGTAATTGGTGTTGAGTAAAGTGATTGCCTTACAAAGCAGAAACGCGTAACATACTCAAACTTGTAATTGGTGTTGAGTAAAGTGATTGTTATACAAAGCAGAAATACATAAAATACTCATACTTGTAATTGGTGTTGAGTAAAGTGATTGCCTTACAAAGCAGAAACACGTAACATACTAATACTTGTAATTGGTGTTGAGTAAAGTGATTGCCTTACAAAGCAAAAACACGTAACATACTCATACTTGTAATTGGTGTTGAGTAAAGTGATTGCTATACAAAGCAGAAATACGTAACATATTCAAACTTGTAATTGATGACAATTAAATCAATTGATTAACAAAGCAGAATTACATAACATACTCATAATTGTAATTGGTGTTGAGTAAAGTGATTGCTATACAAAGCAGAAATATGTAACATATTCAAACTTGTAATTGATGACAATTAAATCAATTGATTAACAAAGCAGAATTACATAACATACTCATACTTGTAATTGGTGTTGAGTAAAGTGAGTACTATACAAAGTAAAATACGTAACATACTCAATCTTGTAATTAATGACAATTAAATCAATTGATTAACAAAGCAGAAATACATAAAATACTCATACTTGTAATTGGTGTTGAGTAAAGTGATTGCCTTACAAAGCAGAAACACGTAACATACTAATACTTGTAATTGGTGTTGAGTAAAGTGATTGCCTTACAAAGCAGAAACACGTAACATACTCATACTTGTAATTGGTGTTGAGTAAAGTGATTGCTATACAAAGCAGAAATACGTAACATATTCAAACTTGTAATTGATGACAATTAAATCAATTGATTAACAAAGCAGAATTACGTAAAATACTCATACTTGTAACTGATGTTGAGTAAAGTGATTGCCTTACAAAGTAGAAATACATAACATATTCAATCTTGTAATTAATGACAATTAAATCAATTGATTAACAAAGCAGAATTACATAACATACTCATACTTGTAATTGGTGTTGAGTAAAGTGATTGCCTTACAAAGCAGAAACGCGTAACATACTCAAACTTGTAATTGGTGTTGAGTAAAGTGATTGTTATACAAAGCAGAAATACATAAAATACTCATACTTGTAAATGATGTTGAGTAAAATGATTGCTATACAAAGCAGAAATGCTTAACATAGTTTCACTTGTAATTGGTGTTGAGTACAGTAATTACCTTACAAAGCAGAAATACGTAACATACTCAATCTTGTAATTGATGACAATTAAATCAATTGATTAACAAAGCAGAATTACGTAAAATAGTCATACCTGTAAGTGGTGTTGAGTAAAGTGATTGCTATACAAAGCAGAAATACGTAACACAGTTTCACTTGTAATTGATGACAATTAAATCAAATGATTAACAAAGCAGAATTACGTAACATATTCATACTTGTAATTGGTGTTGATTGCTTTTTCAGCTGATTCATGTTATATATTTGAACAAGTAGCTGATATAAATTAAAATGATAGGTATTCAAAGCAAATTCATGTAATATACTCATTATTGTAATTATTGTTGAGTAATTCCATTGCTTTTAGAAGTCGAAATACGTAACATAATCATAGTTGCAATTATTGTTAAACTAATGGAAAACTGTATTATATATTAATATTGAGATTGACAGTCGAGAATAATATCAAAGACAAGGGTAAAATAGATTTCAGGCAAGCATAATAGTGGTAACGATTTGTTTGAAAATTGTTATTTTCAAAAATACATGTTAGGGATATTGCCTAATATTGCAAGTGCAAGTATAATATTTTATCATATTTTGAATCAGCAACGGGTTAATACCTCCCAAACCAAATCAATGATTTTGTGATTTCAGATAAGTGCATGATATTCTTTTGGATTACCAATTTTTCAATCTGCTTCAAGAAGGTTTGGGTTATTTCAAATTCCCAAAAAGCAGAAATAGTTTCACTCCCAACATTACAAAGGTTACAGATGAAATTCTCTACAATTTTTACAACTACAACTTTTTATTACAGAGCTTCCTGTTACAGAACAAGGGAACTCCAGCCCAGGAAAGCAAGAATCCCATTGAAGTTAAAGTAATTAAAGAAACAGAGTTCTGTGCGTTTTTTTGACTAAGAAACAAAAAGACACACAAACAAATACATGTACATCACATTCACCCATTTATGTGGTCATGAGATCATAAACATCATTATATATTTAGACAAGAAGAAAATAGTTCAAGAAGGATTATTTACTTTTACAAAATCATTATATAACATCCATTTTGGATATAACTTGTCTTCTTTGCTTATAATGAATGCTATACTTTTTTCAATGACATATATGTTGAACGTATAATTTCTAAAATAATTAAAGTCTATTTTACATTTTAAAACCTTACATTTGTATATAAAGAATTTTGCTAATAATAATAGCAAATCAAAAACATCATCAGTGTAAACATTCTTTCTCAATCCAAACATAACAAGCTGTAGTAATTTGTAATAATTGTAGATACGGGACCATTTTTCCTTTAGCGATTTAAGAAAAAGCTGCCGTAAAGCCTGTACATGTTTACAATACCAAAGAAGGTGTGGAATTGTCTGAACTTCGCATTTACAAAATGTCCAAAGGTTGCTATCTACTATTTTGATCTTAAATAGAGAAGAGTTAGTTGACAAAATATGATGTATAATTATAAACTGAAACCACCTGTTGTAGTCCTTTAAGGTTTCACAAACATATTTTCCCAGTCCATTTCGTCAAGAATGTACTCTTCCCATTTGTATTTAAATTTAAGATCAACCACAGATTCGTTTAGAATATAATAGTAGCACTTGGCACCTTTTTTGACAGACCAAAGTTTTCTGATGGCATTATTATCATCTAACTGCTCAAAAGAAGTAGGCTTGGTTATGTTTAATCTACCCTGATACATTTTAAAAGCTTAATAAGACCCTTGTAGTGGAGAAAGCTTATGTCGAGTTTATATATTGTTTCGTAACAAAAATAAGGCCATTTCCCAGGGGAAATTCTCAGGGAAAATCCATTTTTATGTCAAAGAGGCGAAGTGGAAAACAGACATGATGATATTTAACTCATATATAACGACATCCATTTGTTTTTGTTTAAAAAAACGTTTTTGTTTTGATGTTCAAAACGACTTCCTTAACAACAAAAAACATTCGAAAAGGCAATGATTGTTTGAAGCGCATATCCCATTGTTCGAACTACCATTTACAAGCAATTAAGTACTCATTTACTTGTTTCTTTGTTGTAGCTGAAGTATCGTTATGTGAACTATTCTCCGGATCTATTCTTGCAGATCAAAGGCAATAATTTTCTTGTTTGATTTGTGACATTTAACGTTAACGATGCAGGTATTTAGTCCGTGTCTATGAAAATCGAGGACAGTATTCTGCCGTTACCATAGTGTCACTATTCATGCATGTTGCTGGAAATTTTGTACTGTGTTGTCCCATCTTGTCCCGGTTTAATTCAATGTTAGTTTATTTAGAAAAAGTTGAGTTGTGTTTCAGTGATACTGTTGAATACTACAGATCCGAATTGAAACGTCATTTGATGACATTTAAAACGTATGTTTTTGACATTATTTATTAATTTTGCTTTGGTTTCATTTTCCTTTCCTTTAGGCAGCATAAGGTACTGATGATGGGCTCTGTCTGTTTGCCCAATAGTTTACGGAGCACACCATCGAGCCCCCTCTGAAAAACCTTCATATGTTAAACAATCTTCAAAATTATAGTTTCCTTTGCAAAACACAAAAAATGTTAATGCCTCGTTGTTTAAAAATCTTACCTGTGTATTTATTAATCTATAAGCATTATGTTATTCTATTGTTCACTAAATTTCAACTGTGATGTACATCACATACTTTCCTGAGGGCGGAGAAAGGCGCCTCTGTCTGCGTGTATTGAATCTGTCATCCTCCTGGGGGCACAATGGAAACAGGTTTTCATTGAAAGGATGTTTTGCTGTGTATTTCCAGAAAATATCTGTATCTGATAGCTTCATTATTTGTGTGCGATGGAGTGACGCACACATCCATTTGATGTATGGGTAACGTCAACAATTGACGTAAGCAGTACTTTAAACAATGCAAGTTTAGTTATTCTAAAAATTATATAAACATACTTGTCTTTAAATTGATGATTGTAATAGTTGTGTAATATCTCCTTTATACCTGTATATTGTATATTGGTATTTTAAACACGACCAGGTAGAATAGGCTAATTGCAAATGCTTTTAACTTCTTACATTCTTTGGCATATGGCGTTTTTTTAACTTAACATATTAGCATGTAGAGGGGCACTTACAGGTGATCTTTATAGCTGGTTTCTTAAAATATTCTGAAAAAAGGTCTAATGTAAAAGAACAGGTTACTTCAAAATTTGGCTAAAATGTTGTTAATAGATTCGATAAACATAATATTGATTTTCAACAGAAACTTTGAATATATTTGTCTATCACTAATCTATACATGATATTGATTTTGTATTATCTTGTGTCGAGAATTTATCTTAATAGTAAATAAACTTTTAGCTCAATGTTAAGGCTAAAATACCCTATTTTTCCTCGTGTTTTTACACTTATTCGATGAACAACAAGGTGTAAAGTAAAGCATGTAGGATACCTGGCCAACGGCTTACTGTAAGATGACTGCTAAATTCAATCTTTATCAATACATTTATATTAGACACAATAATCTAAGCGAACAAACGCTTCGGATAAAGATGAATATAACCTGAGACTCAAAATGACACTTGGGCTTTATATTGAGACAGTGCAGTTTAAGTCAAATAACATTTTTGTTTACAGATTTCTTATATATGCAAAGACAACTTCCATAACCTTGTGTTTGTAGAGAGAGCTATGAACTATCTTTGCTAATTTAGAAATTGATCGCACTTTGCTTAACACCATTCAAAGAGTAACTTTATAATTTGGTATATTATTACTGCATTTCTAACGTGCCTTATGCTTGAATAAAAAAATAATTAACGTGATGAAAGTTATAGTTTTTTTTATAGACAGAATGAGGATCGAAGTCTATGAATATATTTGTTTGCACAAACATTTAACAATTTCTTTATTTAGGTAGATTTAGAACCAGGTGTAAATTCTAACTTTAATTGAAAAAAAATTCGAAGGGATTAATAAATCGAATCTGGTTTCTACAAGCCTGTCAAAGAAGTAATTATGAGTATATAATAATTATCTCAATCGAGACAACTTTTGAGGTCACAATAACTACCTTTCGAAATGTTGTTATTTTATTTCTGGATGTGTTGCATGTTATAGTAAATACTTCAAGATAGTATGTAAGTCAAATGACTGAGATGTATTGCAAATGGCCAACGACATGACTAAATGTATAAATTATAATTATCTTACTTTTATTACTCTTTGTTTCAGCGACATTGATTTTGATTTGAATCAAAGAGGCGAAGGGGATAAACTCATATATTACGACATGCATCCGTTTCTGTTTCGAATATAATTTTTTATTTTGATGTTCAAAATGACTTCCATAACAACAAAAACATTTGAAAAGGCAAGGATGATTATTTGAAGCGCATTTCCTTTTGTTCAATCTACCATTTACAAGCAATTTAGTACTTCTTCACTTGTTTCTTTGTTGTAGCTGAAGCATCGTTATGTCAGGAGTTCTCAGGATGTCTTCAAAGAGAATAATTCTCTTGCTTGATTTGTGACATTTTCACATGAATGATCAACGTAATTATTCCGTGTACATGAAATTCAAGGAGATATCATTGCAGATTATGCATGCAAATAGATAGAGATTATTAGAAGAGGAAGTGTACCATAAGACTTTTACAAAAACGATTGTGAATTTTCGTATTACACGGGCGAGTGCGTCGGTCATACATACATTTTTAGAGGTTTGATAATAGTTTTCATAAAGATTGTTATCCATATGGAAATATTCAGAAAAACCTCTGCTCCCCCTGGGATGACCAGTGACGTCACGCAGAATGGATTTCTGACGTCACAGACAACGAAATACGGCAACGCGCTGAAAATATATCTGGGTGAAAGTGATGTGTACATGTGCTCATATTGAAAATATGTCACTACTTATATTTCTTCTCGAGATATGCTGTTAACATAAGAAAAATAAAACTGAAATTGTCGTCTATTGATATTGATAAAACGTTTTTATCATTATTTAATATATTTTTTAAATATTTTAATTTTTCAATCAGTTTCTTTCTTTCAGAGGTGTTATTGTAATTGATAATTTTTCTGTTTTCCAAAAATCGTTTTCGCAACAATCATCGGTCAGAAATGTTGCCTTTAAGGTTTACCGTCTTGGAAATTTGAATTTGATTGATCAAAACACAAACAACTAGTTTGTATCCATAGAATAGCAAAACCCTTTTATGTGATGTGGAAACATCGTCTTGTGATAATCCAAAATTAATAGAATTCAGTTTCACCAATGTTCAATTTATTCCATCTCTAATATCAATCACATACATTACAACGGGCAGGACAATTATAATGTATTGGGTTTATGCAAACATCCATTATCACAATATGTGTATAATAGATCATCAAATCACTTTAGAACATGTTTAGCATTGCAGTTTTTAATATGTTACCGAGTATATAATATTCGTCTCTCTGAATTATTGATTGTTCTAGAATTCTCATAAATACAATAACCAAATCTATGTACATGTATTAAATATCTGTGTTTTAAAACACTTTTATATGAAAACTAGGCTACACCTATTCAAAGCATGGTCACTCAATGCGAAATGCTAATTATTTTTAACTCTACCTCTGCCAACGGTGATTACAGGTAAACCTTCACAGATTAATTTATACAACTAGGTGATCTGATAACATGGTCAAATGTTACACAATAGGTAAATGTTACAAACTGACTTTTGTTAACTCCTCAGGTTAATGTCGCTTGCTTTCAGAGCATTAGGCAAAATGATTGAAGAAGACGTTGATAAGAGATGTGCGTGACTACTGATTATAAAAATGCAATCTTGACAATATCTAACGAGGTTTATTTTAACTGTAAGCAATCTTTTGAGGGCTATATTTAAGGCGCAAAATATATTTTGCTTTTTTATTGTTTCAATTAGGAATCAAAGGAACTGCATTCATTTCTTGGTAGTGGGGCATGATTATTATAGTTGATTATTAAACGTTTTGATTTAATATATACCAACCGTATTTATAATCAAATAATGCCTATAGTTATAACGTGAAGACACCTCTGAATTTAAGATATAAGGACCTTGAAATTAATTATCCATCTGTGTAGTGTTAAGTATTTTTTCCCATTCATGAAAATTAATAAGGCTAATTGGATATATTAGAATTAATTGACTCTCTCTTTGGATTAGATTAGTTTCCGTTCCTTCATTAGCGTTTATGTTTTTTTTATAATTGCAAGTATATTTAAAACCCCTTTACACATTTGTGTGTCATTTTCCTTGGATCAAGGGAATAGAAATGTTTTGCTGTGAGTGTAATTTGTTTTGAAATTTAAATATAAACAATTGTAGTTGTAATGTCGTCTTGCCGATTTCTCTGGTTTTGACATATTTCAGAATTGATTGAATACAACGGTAATGATTATATCCATGACCATGTAATTCTTCGTTAGAAAGAAAATAATCAGGATTTCAATCAATAATTTATCTAATTAGTATAACGTATTACTTATAACCAACAATGAATGAACGTTTGTTCCCGTTTGTCTGAGGACTCTATTGTTAATCTCTCCTAGTTTTGTAACACAAAAAGCACTAAGTTATGAACAGCGACATAATATCCCGCAATGCAGATACGAGCTTCTTAAAAGGGACTGTAAGAGTCTTGCTATTGGTGAAATTACTTCTGATGTCTAAGAAAATATGAAACTATTACGGTCTGACCTCCCATATCCATCTCCAAAATAACACCTAAGTTATTTCATCCAGTTGATTTTATTCGCCAAATCGTCCCATTCTGAAAAACCCTTTGCATCAGAAAGTAAGTCTTCTGTCAACACACCATTTCTATTATGGACTATATATTTTTGTTTGGGCCACTCCTATTAATGTAGAAAATAATATGTTAGTACTTTAAAGTAACCTGCTGTTATTGATATAAACGTCGTTAGGATGTGACTCAAAGGAACTTGATAACAACAAACTAGTTTCATGATGTTTTACCACAATGTATCTGGATTTTTTCTTCCTGTTGGCTTTCACGAACAGTAATTTTTAGTCCGCATAGGCAACATTAAGCATTGTTAGTAGGTTAGGACCATGTCTCAAATAAACCTCTTTATCTAGTTAATTGGTAATATTAACTATGGTCGACTATTTCAACATGCAAGCCGTACATTTTATATAAATTTATTTTAACTATTAGGAAAAGGAAGCACCATTTGGCGAGGAAATAATGACGTCTTTGATGTGTCCTATGTAACTTTAACTCGATGAGGGTTTATCACTACTTCAACAGGTAAGTGTAGACACCAGTATTGATCATTACTATCTTTTTTAGCTCATACATAAGAATATAAATAGAAAAAAAAATCATAAAACATTATTCTTTATAGTGACTCAATTGTTCTAATAACTATAAGTGTGAAGACGCGAGTCCATCAATGGGAAATTAACTCATTCTTATTGTTTCAATGAAAGGCTTAAATATATCTTTGAGACAATGATGATAATGTATGAACGAAGATAACCAGAAGACGAACGAATACGTAAACTTCAACTGTGGTATGAGGATAAACTAACCCCTTTTGAAGTAAGAAGGAGCATTTTTATATTATGATTTGACATTGTCTACCACGGCATTTGTCAATCATGCAAATTAATGTCTACTAGAAAGGGATTGATCATTCTTACTTAATTTAACCTGTGTTACCTCCTAGAAAGATCTTCTGAAAGGGCATCCTTGTCCTGGATCATCTCCTAGGTAAAACTTTTAAAAGTCTCCACTCAAACACTGGGTTCAACAAGGCTTTAGTTGCGTATTCTATAAAAGCATATGAACTACCCTGTCTTGATTCGCCTTCTCAGAGGTATTAACTAACAACATTTCTTAGTAGGGTCAAATTGCAAAAAAACCCATTAAAATAAGTGGAGGAAGAAATTTATGATTCACAATGATACGAGCATTAGGCCAGCGTAGTGGCTACAATGTCAAGCAAGGTAGTGGATACTGAATGTACAACGCAGTTTTTGAATCCAGATTGAGAGTGAATATTTATTACAATATACATATGCTTATGTCAAGCTTTATTCATGTCCCCTATGGCTCATCAATTTATCGGTTATTATCAATGATTAATGTAGTGTGTTTGTCTTTGTAAGTATCCATGCATGCATGCATGTATGTAAGAATATTATTACCAATAAAGTGAATATGGGATATGCATATTCTACATACTATTGTGTAAATGTATGAATGAAATTACGCATAACAATGATAGATTAGTTATGATAAAAATGTTTGGGCACTACTAATTAATAAGAATTCTGCTGAACGCAACTTCCTCCTTTATGAAATTGAGTACTGAAATAAAAATATTCTAGGCTAACTAGATCACCATTTACTAAAGTAAGACCTCATCAGCTACTCATGATCTAATATTGCGTCGTCTTCTATTACATTTATACAATGGCAAAATGCAATTACAACAGGCCCAAAATAACTATGGCCATAAGCTAATTTCCACACGTAGACACTTTTAATCTGTACAAGTTGAAAGAAAAGGGTTAGTATCTTTTAACAACATGAAAATGTGACATTAATAAATCACTAAAGTTTTATTTGAAATCGAGGAGATGTATATTCTCAATTTAACATGTTTTAATGCCTTATACTTTATTGTCGTGTCAATCAGGTATGAGTTGGGAATATCGTTATGGTTTCTGTTTATCAAAATACATATACAAGGATAACATTAAACTCTAATTCACATGGAATATTTATTTTCAAAAATAACACTTGATTGTTTCTTTTTGAGTGTCGGGGAAATGATGACGTCATGTTTTATAATAAATCTAGCTCGACCATGGTCTCACTTCTTGTGGGGCCGGCTGAGTATAGATAATTAAGAATGGACATAATCGTATGCCTAGATATCCCGTGCTTTAACTTTTATACATCACTTTGATAAGGATTTTTACACGTTTTTGAGGATTTCTTCCCTCAATTCCTTTATCGAAACACCCAATAAGTTTTTGAACAAGGCCGTTCAGTGGTGATCAATCATGCTAAAATAAAATAAATCACTTTTCAATTTTTTTAAAACCAAAAATGTTTATAACATGACCACAGACATGATACGATGCTGTAACAATATATGAGAAAAAAATATTCAGTTTCAGCTGAACAAAGTTTCAAGATACATAGATATTGAAGAGTTGTGAAATTAAAATAAATAATAGATGTATTAGTCATGGAACCGAAACATTGTCCGTATCCAAGCTGCTTGGAAGGCAATTAAAAATTTTAGCATGAAGGTAATAAATGTCTATTCTCATACACTAATGTAATTTGAACATCTATATCAAGTCAAATTGAGATAATCCTACTAGGGAGTAAATAATTAAAAATTTTTTTTTAAAAAGCGCTCTTTGATTCAGACCCTATTTACACAGTCAAATTACGATTTAAAAGTATTCCAAATAGAGTAAAGTATTATTAGAGAAGCAAATTCATTTTAACATTTGGTGAGTCTAACCGGAATTTGTGTATGCTTAAAGAGCCACTCCGTGAGTTGTTGAAATCATATATGCCAAACTTAATCAATGGTGTCATTTGATCGCGAAGTATCGCCTGTTACCAAAAAGACACTTTTTAGATGTAATCGATATTTTTACAGTGACAATATGATGGTAGAACGTCGCAATTATGATCGAAAAACGGACAGTGGCGCGCGTCAAATAGTCAAACGTAATTTTTGAGACTTATCTAAAACAGCCAGGAGGGCAGTTAGGAGTTGATAGTGTTTGTTAGGTTATATAACTAGTATCCATGTATAGTGGACGTTATATCTACACCTCTGTGCATTTATAAGGCTGTTTTTTATATTTTCATGGAAAACCAGTATTTGTCATATATATGTCTTTTTGACATGAAAAGTTTTGACGTTGTGATTTTATATCACCACATATGACATTAAGATTCGTATCAAAGGTAAATAATATGTTATGAAGATCACGTAGTGGCTCTTTAACACTTTGAAAATGATTCATACATATGTCAGAGTATAAATGTAATGTAAAACGTTTTCGCTAGAGGATATTCTTTTATGCGCTTATGGTTAAAATTGAAAATAATAATGTCTTTGGTCAAATCCATTACTTAAAAAAGATCAGAAAAATAAAATCACATAATCCCAAGAATAAAATGCATCATTTAAATTGAATGTCCATATTAAATGTTCTTTTGCTTTATATCCGTTGCATAGTGATGTTTCACCGCAATACATAGCCACAATGGTGTTGCGGGCTTTCTTTCTGCGATATAAGTGAAACACTCTTGAAAGCGCTGTTGAACCCCGTATCACCTCACCTCATAATGATGTTGTTCTAGTCGGTTACTGAGTTGTGAATCTGTTTAAAAACTAATGATACTAGTGTATAAATATTCGTGATATTGTCAGAACAATCTCTATAAATGTGTGCTACAAGACTGACAAGACAACTAAGACAAGCAGACAGAGTCAGCTATATCCCCCGCCAAAGGGAAAGGGTAGTTAAGGATACTAATTGTGGAATATTGAACAGTGATCATGTTGTTTTTCTACAAACAACCTTTAAGAAATCCTATGTTACGTTTCCATGGAAACGGGTAAAAATAAAAATGCAAATAAGTTGAAAACCCCAAAAGGCACATCTCCGCATGATGCCCGTTGCACATACCAAGTTTCGTTGAGCTAGGTCTCACCGTTTTGGAGTTGTGCTCCGGAAACATTATCGGCACGGACGGACGAACGGACGGACGCAGACCATTTCAATATCCCCCACCAACTACGTTGGGCGGGGGATAAAAATGTTAATACTGATTCACCTAACAGACCACTCCATGTAATAGGCTTTCATGGCTCTATCTGGGGAAACCTCAGCTAGACTTATGCTTAATGCGATTACTGGAGCTTTATAGCATGATATGAGTAAGAAATAGGTAGTTGTGATCGGGAACATCCGAGACAAATACTGCCCCTAGTAGACTCGAGGGGAGAAGAGTGACAGCAGGATAAGGGCACGAGAAAGAGCGAACGTGATGCTGAACGAATTTGGCATTTATCGCTGATGGTATTGGAAGTATGCACAGTCTATTCTCAATGATTTAGTAGACATCCCAGATTCAGGTTTAGAAAGAACTGCCTATTTTAGTTAATTTTATTGTCATTCTTAAAGTACTTTTAAACAGCAAATCGGAAGTCAGCTCTGTTTTTAAAGCTAATGTAATTGATTCCATACTGCCAAAACCACAATTCTTTTTTTTTGAACCGATGACACTTTTTAGGAATGCCAGCTATGCTGTCCTAGCATTCACCCTTTACAATAAAAGACCAAATATTGGGATCCAATCTATTTTTTTTATTGGATGTCTTCAGTTGATACATAAAACTGAAATATACAGAAATACAATCATAAATGATAATCCCAAAGTTCATAAAACTCTCCAAAATTTTGCTCCTATCAAAGCTTTTTTCCAAAGGGTATATGTAAATACAATAAATCCTGAATAAGTTCCAAAATATTCCTAGATAAATTAATAGTTAAACAAATACTGAATTTACTATAATGTGACATGTAAATGTAGACACTGCAACACCATAAAATAGAAGGGAAGTAACTCTGCAATGATCTCATGAAAACATGTACTATCCTTAGTTCACAATGATGATATTTAACGAATGCTTCAAATTAAGAAATGTCAAAGCAAAGCTTTTCTGGGCCAAAGAAACCTAATTCCTACTCTATGAAACAGTTCCAATTTATATTTTCTTAATTCCATGTAAAATAAAATATCCCAATATGCTACATTATTAAATAACATAATGACCTTTCAAAAACACTACAAATGTTTTGTTCCTCAAAAATTCAAAGTTACTGAAAATACTGAATATAAATATACAAAATTGCCTACATATGAAATTGAGCATGTTACAAACAATGCATAAAATAATATTTATGAAAATACATACACTTTGTGGGTTTGAAGCCCGAAAAGGGAGAGAGTCCTGGCCATGCGTGTGTTTTCTACCGAAAGTTCCAAAACAAGAGGCACGGGAAAGGTGACACCACAAAAAAGTATCCGCAATAAGCGGTGCAAGTGAAAATGTTACCTGTGTAAAACTGTACACCAACACTGTTCTTGGCTCTCCACATATATGTTACTTATATACACAGTGAAACAAACTTTCGTTCAACAGCTGTATGTAAGCCACGGATGACCTTTCTTCCTATTAGTAGTCACAACAACAAAGTTGTACACAGGAAGCTGCATTGCCGATTGAAACTTTGTTACATTTATGGTCCATTGGACAAGTCAATAAAATCCCCAATTTACAATTTCCAATGCACACATTTTCACATCAATGTACATGTAGTTAAGTCGTGTCATTCTGTCTTTGCAACCCTTATTTATCTATACATATGTATCAATTAGTACGTTTTTGATTTAACGTAATTATTTATACTTACCTGTTGACTAGACTTACTATGCTTGTCTCATCTAGGCATGCTTATATCAACAGACGAAACTTCAAACAGTGGAGTAGGGGATGCGTAAAATCCCCCTCCAAGGGCGGTAAGTCGATGGTCTCGTGACGTCACTCCCAGAAGCCTTCACTCTCCGCCCATAAAAGGCAAGACAGACCAAGCGGGAAGGATGGGCGGAACTAGCGCGTAGGTCTAGTCAACAGGTAAGTATGAATTACGTTTAATCAAAAACGTACTATTACTTAAATACATATCTGTTGACTAGACCTACTATGCCTAGAATCCCACTGCACGGAGGTGGGTTAGTAGATATATGGAAAAGACGAGACCAGCGACAAGCCCTGAGGGTAAGCTAACCTACGAGTCCTCCAACCTGTGGTGAGGACAAGGTGCAGCCCGGGAGACACTATCTCTACCGTTAAGCGGATCGAAGAGACAACCCAGCCACTCAACTGTACCCGACCCCTATTGGGTTATAAAAAACAGTATAAAAAGGAATAACAGACAAAGAACAAACGATGCGAATCAAAGTTTATTGCAAGGAGCATCGAAAGACACCCGAGACCCTTCTCTTAAGAGGACTGTCCCCTTCTCGGTCTAGTCGGTGGTACCACCTTCGCCTGAGCAAAAAACCTGCGGACCCAGCCTACAGATGCCTTCGAAATCTGCTGTGGAGCGATCTCCTAGGTAATGATTGGTGAAGAGCTGCGAAAAACGCCAAAAATACCCCGCCATGACGTCCGAGACCGTGATATTACAGTGGTAAGCCATCGTGGCTGAGACTGCTCGGATCTCATGCGGGTTGTAACGCAACGGGGGTGACAGGTCAGCGGCCTTGTACGAGTCGATGAGTGCTTACCTCAGGTATACACCCAACGTTCTCTTGTACAGCTCTTTCGTGCTCCTCGGCGAGTGAGGCAAGAACAGACGATGCCTGCCATCCCTTAGCCTGCGTGTACGCTGCAAGTAAACCCTCAACTCCCTAACCGGACACAGAGAGAGATCAATCTCTGCCGGGTCAGACCCCAGTGCCGGAATAGGCTCATCAGCTGCTTGGTTTATACAGACGAAGTCTGGAGCCAAGTATGGCTGACCCTCCTCCCTGATCTCGAAACGTAGAAGGTCCGCCTGCAACGCATGGATTTCTGAAATCTGAGCTGCGGAGGCCATGACCACCAGAAATATGACCTTTATGGTGAGAGGGAGGAGGGGATCGTCAGAGAGCGGTTCATACCGAAGATGGCCACCAGGGTGCTACCAGAAGAAGTCGAAGGACCCGAGTTGTCCCTATCTTGGCTACCACCTGAGAAAGGATGGCCGGAGTCAGAAAAGCATAGGCGTCCATCCCCTCCCACCCTAACGAGAGCGCATCGAAGCCCATCGCTCGAGGGTCTGGTACTGGGGAGACATAAGTCGGTAGCTGATGATTGAGGCACGTCGCGAACAGGTCTATCAGGGGGGTCCCAATCTGGAGACACAACCCCCTGAAGAAACTGTGTGTGTTCACAAATTTAGATACTAAGTGAAAATAAATAAGTGTCACTATAACAGTGACACAGAGGATGGAAACGACATTCTGATTGCGAGATGGTAAATGCACAGTTAGGTTTCACATTTATTCCAACTTCTCGAGGCGGACGTTACCTGAGTATGGGTGGCTACATGTACAGGGTAATAAGAGACGGCGTGATGAATGGATATCCTGGAAATGTATAAACAAGGACTGCACTTCTACCATGAGTTCGATGAATGACTTGCCGTCAAAACTTCCTACTGATCACAACCATCCACCTTCCAAAGATGTCATGGTTTCTCTTATTGTCTTACCTCATTCAGAATACAGTACAAAGATAACTCCATTATTTAATACATATGATTATACCACGTTTAAATATTACTTTTTTTCTAGGCAAAGCAGACAATAGCTGATCTGAAGGTTTAAGCTGCCACATCCTTGACACCAATGCCTACCCTCTTCGACAAGGCACTATTATCTTTGAAAGATGGAGCATGGACACCAGAAAGTCGAGCTGCAAATGTACCAAGGATACACTATATCGAGCCAGAAGAGCTACTTTCCCTAAACTACCATCACACAGGAGAGACTTGGAGATACCACAAGAATTCCAAGTTACGGACGCTGGTGAACGATGGAACAGATGAAAAGATATTAGGGTTTAGCACCATGGGAAACCTTCAGAACTTGGCTGCAGCTGACACGATCTTCGCTGATGGAACATTGTACGTTGTTCCGACACTCTTCCAACTCTACACCTTCCATTCCATGGTGAACAACAAGATGTACCACTTAGTGTATCTCTTGCTTCCCAACATGCAGACAGACACTTACCTCAGAGCCTTTCGACTTGTCAAGGCAGCTGCTGAGAACAGGGGACTTCAACTCGAACCTCAATGCATTCAGGTATTTATATGTTTTTGTCATGTTTACCGTAGATTTATTAGAGTTCTAGTTTACAGTAAAGTTCTATAAAGCCTGTTTTAAAGACAAATCTGGTTGCTAAATTTACTGGCAAATAAATCTCAATAATTATATACTATATTATATTTCCAGATGGACTACGAGGCAGCAGCGAGAGTAGCAGCATCAAACGTCAGAAAAGCTCATCCGAATGTTTTTGAACTTTTAAGATTTCTTCAGCATGAACAGACTAAAAATGAAATCACATTTGTGCAAATCGAAGCTGGTCATCCGGTCCCACCAAGAAAAAAGCGATACACCAGTATGGACAGACGTGTCTCCCTTCTGAAGGAACGCCTCGCAAGTAACCTGATCACTCCTCTTGCATATACGGATGACATTTCAGTATTACTCAGACTGCCATAACATATAAATGACATTATGGTTTTATATTTCATTATATTATATTACTGTAAAAGTGTGATATGACTGTCAATTTATTCTGATATGAATGTGTTATTAATACGTAAATATGAACGTGTTGTAAGTGTGAAAGGAAATAAACAAACTGAAAAGAACTTTGTCGAACCATCTTGAAAAAGATATGCCATAAACCAATATGAAATAAACATGCACATGGAAATCCGTCATTCGTTTTTTTACCAATTTCTATTTTAAATCGATAGCAATTGTTAAGACAACACACACGGGCTATTGTTGTCGCTTATTGCTTATGTGCTCCGAGAAGCACGAAGTCGACTCGAATTTTGCTTAAGTGTTGTTACACCCTTCCATGTGTCGACGTCCTGCGACATAACCAGTAGAACAGTGTCCGAATAAGTCCTGACATTAAGTAGCAGCCCCTTCCGATAGCTAATAACTCCAAAACCACCAAGTGCGTAAACTCACAAAACATAGAACCGACGAGACGCTCAAGTGAGAAAATACGCAAGGCTAGACGACGGAGGCTATCTGGAGGGCCGAATACCGGAGGCTCCGAAACCAGAGGGTCCGAAGACGAAAGACTAGTATCCGACGAAGGTGAAAGCCAACCGAAGCAGACGACGAGCTGTCTGAAGACCCAGCTGACACTAGACGACGAAAGAACTGCCGGAGAGCACAACCAAAGGCCGTACAAACCAAGCAGTCACACGACGAAGGTGAGAGAAAACAAGAGACACGAGTTGCACGTGCAGAGCGTGCAGCTTCAAGCTTGGTAGAGCACAGCCTAGCACATGTCAACAAGGTCTCTCCCTCCCTCAATCCTACAATAAAAAGACTGTCTAAGACAACCTGTTAACGACGAGCGTGTAGATAAGCAGTAGAAACAACCCTGTAATTGAATAAAAAGTAAGATTAGCAAAAGCAGCGAAGGATAACGCTAGAAATACCAAGATTCGAGAGCGAAAACATACCCTACTGTCTTGCTCTGCAACTGAGAGGAGAGTGAAGGCTTCTGGGAGTGACGTCACGAGACCACTGACTTACCGCCCTTGGAGGGGGATTTTACGCATCCCCTACTCCACTGTTTGAAGTTTCGTCTGTGATAATAAGGTTGAAATAAAGCATGCCTAGAGGAGGCAGGTATAGTAGGTCTAGTCAACAAATATGTATTTAAGTAATAAAAGTTATTTCATGAACGTATTCGGAGGAAAACCCACTACAGAAATGACTTGGTTTCCAGATCACTGAAACCACCATAAAACGACATGGAAACCAGTATTTCCACTTGGTATCCAGATAGGTTTCTATAGTTTCATGTTGGTTGCCATGAAAATTGAAACCTACTTTTGCCCCAGATCCGGATGGTATCCATTCCCGTTCTTTACACACTCCTCCAAGTAGGATCCAGTCGGTTTCCGTGATTGAAGTTTCGTGTTGGTTTCCATGAAAACTGAAACCTACTTTTGCCCCAGATCCGGATGGTATCCATCACCGTTCTTTACACACTCCTCCAAGTAGGATCCACTTGGTTTCCAGGATTTTAGTTTACTGTAGATTTCCACTTGGTTTCCTTGTTTAGTCAGTTTATTGTATGTTTCAACCTGGTTTCCATGTTCAGGTTTATTGTAGGTTTCAACTTGGTTTTCGTGTTATGTAAGTTTATCGTAGGTTTCAAATTAGTTTCCATGTAGTGTTTATTGTGTGTTATTTATGTTGTACAATGAACAAACACATGAATTACCATAAAATATTTATTGCAATAAAGACAAAAAACATTCATGGAAAGTTAAAATACCTAGAAGGTAAAATGTAAGTGTGAATTTATGGTGGTTCACAGTGTATGCCGATCTTTTAAAAAGCATTCTTCCTATAAAAACATTTTATAGAAAATATTACCAATCCATTTACTATTAACATTTATTCAAACACACAATTTCGAAGAATGAATTCATCTTTAAACGAGTAGTAAGAAAACGTAAGTTTACACATTAATCACTTTTTATGAATGCTCCAATCTTCATTGAAATAATTATTTTATGACAGCTATGAATGTAAATATATGCATATGGTGGTTTAGAAATGCAAAACTAACAACCTACAAATGTACAAAATATACACAATTCACTCTGTTCACTTTTCAGATGTTTTGAATAGGTCTTTATTCTGAAACAGAAAACAATTGTATAGATACTTGAAATATTCATATGAGTACATGAAGTTGAGACACATTCAATCTTCCAAAGTTACTTCTTTTCGAAAGCATACATATCATTTAGGGAAAGTAGTTAACAATACACAGTTGCTATTTGGATTGACTCTGCAAAGTGGTCGGAAGTCAACAATCAATCCGTATGCTTATTTAACAATTGAATGTACTTACGGCCTTGCAACCCTCCTTGTTGCTTCAGTGAACACCTCAGATAAGCAAATTGAATTGAAATGAAATTTTCAAGTTATACTTAAAATGTTGGATTCATCACCATAACAACAAAAACCAATAAGACATAAAATGATAATTTTTTTAGTAATAATCTGTTACGAAGCCGTCATAAAATTATAATTTGTAGATAACAAAAGATTTGATAACATTTGATTCGGTATATACGTTTAACAGTTATTTCAGGTTCATACATTTGTCATTGTTTTGAGTGTTGGGAAAAAAGGACCAAATATTGTAATTAAATAAAGAACTTACTGTATGTTTAATTGAATAAACTATGTTTAAAGCACAACAATTATTTCTCACAGCAGGCAATGTCTTCAATTGCCCAACTTGCAACCCAGTGCATAGAGTAATATCGGTAAAACTTACAATAGTAATACTGATTGGTAAATAGAGAGCAACTCACATTGAATAAGCATTACTGTGAGGCACTGTATGTATCTTGATGTTTCACACTAAAATTAATATCAGCAACATAGTTAATCTTCTAAAAGTTGACATATGTCAAGCAGAGTTTTAAAAACCAATTGTTTCATTTTTATCTAGCAAAATAATATACTTTTTCATAAGTTATACTTTAAAAATATCTCATTTTACAATATTCTTATAAGTTGAATAAAGTAAAACCATTAAGTTTGAGACTTGCACATTAAATAGTATCCAAAGAAAAACACAAACATTTAGTTGAAATCGAAAGTTTAGTTGAATCATGGTATAACAACTGTTACTTTTCCCATCTTTTTGAAATTCTACTATTAGACAGAAAACCTACATAATTTCAATGAAACAAATAGATATTGTAGAAAGTCAAAAGCAATTGGTGTCAAGTACTCCCATATCAAATCACATGCAGTTGATTAAAGAAATCAATCAATTTAGACCACCAATTGCCTTGGCTGTATTACCTATTTTCCAATCAAACAGTTCAGTAGTATACTGCGTGATTATTCAAGAATTAGGTCAGCATGCTGACTGTGATGTTACCTGTTGCATAATCCACTTCCTTTGTCTCAGCTCACGGCTGCCATGGTTCAGTGCACCCTTGTGTAAACAATGTCGTATCTTCGGCTGAAAATTGTTAAATAAAGGGAACTAAGTGACTCATCTATATACAGGTCAACATAATACATACAAACCTGATGGTAATGCAAATTTAAAATTCTTATAAACACACCAATCCATAAAGCTTGTCAGTTAAAAACACTTTATTTCGACTGAGTGTGAAGCCAACATTTAAGAATGATTTTATTCAGCTCTCTAACAGAAGTTTAAAAAAACAGTTTATAAGAGCAATGTAAGTGAGTTTGATGCAGTTAAGAGGTACTTACTTTGGTATCCTTTACTGTAGAATTGCCTATGAATTCATTACTCAGCTGAGAAATTATCTATAGTCGTTTATGTTGATGGCGGCCATGTTTGTCTCCTTCATTAGTAACGGACCTGTGTCCGGTAAGGCCAGGTGTCAAGCAGGAAGTGTTATGCAATCAGCCAGTTCAATTGCAGAGGTCCTGATTGGTAGATTTTGTCTAGCCTCTTCAGAAGTGAAGCGAAATGTATTTAATGTTGTAGAGATACGATGAAGGTGATAATTTACTAACAGAAGAGTATTTGAAAAGGCTATGTCAAAGGGTTGTGGTAAAAAACGAAGTCTTCTTAGGTTTTTCAGAAAGCAATATAGTATTCCATGAACATCTTTTTGGATGAAATAAGGAAATGATGTATCTTAATTATGAGTTAATTATGAGATTTTATTTCTCTATGCTGAGTAACTGGTGTCCTTTACTAAACAAACAACCAAATCTGTTTACAAATTATTGACCGATAAAGGGATTTAGCTATAAAGGTAACAATCAACATTCAAGACTATTTACCGTGGTGGACAGTTGATACTTTTTCACTTCACATTTCTTTCGTCCATTAATAAATTATAGGCTCCGCCCATCTCTATCTATATTGCCGATTACTGTTCATGTCAAAAACAACTTAAATCCTTTTGTAACTGAATATGAAATGTAAATTTCTTGTTACGACGATATCATTGATTCATAACACAGTAAAGGAAAACATCTGTTCTATTAAATTCAACATATCGATAAAATGAGTGTTCTTATGTAAACTTTGATGCATTGTTTTTATCTTGCCTATCAAATCTTGTCCGTTAATATTAATAATTTGTTAACGATCATAAGATGATGGAAAACTATTTTGCTCTTTAAACAGGATTTGACTCAAAGTTTATACATTGTCACGATGTAGCAGAAGAATTGCAACTTTGTAAATGTTTTGTTAGGGTTAATCTTAAAGCCACACATTAATAGTATGGATACGCGCAACTATCGTATCTTGTTGGTTTCCATTCCGGAAATATATAAAACCTGAATGTCAAATGGATTCCAGTAGGAAACCAAGTTACTCAGTTTCAGTGGATTGATACCAAGTGGATGCCAGACTACTCAAACAAAAATGCTTTTGATAAAACTAAATAATTTGTCAATCTATTCATTTAGTACAAAACAAGATTGGAAACCAACATGAAACTTAACGTTATGGTTTCATGTTAGTTTCGATTCAAAGAAATAATCATTTTCACTTTCCAGAAATGGAAACGAACTGGATACTTATGACCACAGTTTCATGTTGGTTTCCATATATGGATATAAACAAATCAAAGAATCCAAAATGGATTGTAGCTGGAAACCAAGTTACTTAGTTTCAGTGAATGGATACCCACTGGGTACCCCAATTACCCACTTTACTTGTGGTTTCCAGGATTCAGGAAACCAAGTCATTTCTGTAGTGACCGACATTTATTTAGGATGAATTCGATTTTTAAAATGTAATTCCTAACTAACTTAAGTATGCATAGGGAGCGAATCGGACACATTGCTTTTAATGAAGAGTGCATACCCATATCGTCTTAATTTATTAATAACATTCAATAATTGTAATGATTCGTTGTTTTGTGTAATTGTGATTTTAAATGAAAACAGTTGAGTTGAGAGTGAACAAAGAGCACATATATGTCAACACAGACCGTAGATGACATTCAGAGGTTAATATAATCTGTGCTTACAAGATTGATAAGTTTAACTTACCAAAGATATTTATATCTAGCTGAAAAGGATTAAGATTGAGACTTTGGCTTTTAAAAAGATTGCAACTTTATTCAGACAGCATGCTACTCTTTTATTTCACTTCGAGATACATTTATAGTTTTTAAATTTGATATTAATTAGATATTAAAAGGAATGAATTATCTCAATATTACTTTACAGAAATTTGATTTGATAACCAATCCTTGCAGACACATAGACGTCTACCTAAAACAGTTACTAGATGTTAAAATAAAGTCGTAAATGAAAAAAGTCAAGAAAAAAGTAGAAGCCTAGACGTCATTTAAGAGGCAGAAGCACGTTTGTAGCAAATGTTATTTCTTCAAATTATAATCAATTATCTATTTACTTGCCGCATGCACAGGGACAAACGTTTGATTAGCCGGTTAGCCGTAGTCGTAGAAGAAAGTGTATCATGTTTGAATCGAAAACAACATGCGGCCATTAATTGAGAACAACTTTTAATCATTTAAGGGTAGGGAAATGGATTTGCAAAGCTTACCCGATATTTGGACTTGCTTCTTTTTATTAAAAAAGATTGCCTTGCACTTTTTATATGTCTAATAAACGTTGAAATGCCTCCATTACATACTTACTAGAAGTTTAACAGACGTTAACAAGTAAACTTAAAAATGTTAAACAAATATCTCCATTTTAATATGTGATGCAATTAAAACATTTCATCATCAGGATTCGAGGCAAAACAAGGCGAATTTGAAACTTTACATGACAATGAATACATTTAAATCAATCATCGCTAAATTAAAACTCCCGACTTTTTAAAACAATATAATTACTTACAAGATTAATTTACCGTTCAAGAAGTCTGTGTCGTTGAACTATTAGATTACTACCGCGTTGTACAATAAAAAGAAAGTGTATTAAGAGTTTTGATTTTGCTGATTCTGCTATTACTTGCTGATGTTCTATTTGAAATTTCATTATTAGTTTCTATGCAAATAATTGGCTTATATATCCTTTTACAGAGAGATGGCTCATGAATATCGAATCGAGTTCAATTAAATTATTGTATGTTATTTGATAAAGTCGAAACGTGATACAAATTATTACTTCAGATAGACAGAATGGAGTTATTTTTACATTCTTACTTTAATCACCTTTAAATCAATATCAAGTTTAAAGAATCGTTATATAATTTTGTTTAACATTATATTTATAGGCCCAATGCTTGGCAAAATCAATCGCTTGAATGAGTTCAGGTAAATATTTTCTTATTTTCAATGTCGGATGTACATTTTTCTTGTAATATTTTCAGATATATCTTTTATCATCGTCATATTTTAAACGAGTCATGATATATTGAAACTGAAAACAAAAGGAAATGATCGAGAATATTAATGATATTTTTCAGTTAATCTTCTGCAAATGTATGCTAGAAAACTAACAAGGCATACTAAGCGATGACTTTTGTACATGATTACAATCAAAATATTTGCACTTGCTGTCTGTTCTCTATAATTAAGTAGATGATGCGAAACTGCCTTCCTTTTCAATGTGTATGATGAAATATTTGAATTTTTTTTTTTTTAAATTATTTTCGTGGTACATGTACATGAAATCAGATATACAAAGTCTTGTTAAAGAAATACATGGTTCTGGATGGTACTTTTGACAGAAATAGATACATCAATGTTATGAATGACACTTGTGTCGTTACGTCTCTACATAAAGGAGTTATCAGCACTGTCTTTGTTGGTTACAAATGAAACTAAACGTTAACGATAGCCAATTTGGCCATCCTGTTGAATTTCAATATTTTGAACAAACGTTTTTATTTCAAGTCACAGAATGTTGATTATTGGAATTTGTCTTAAGGCGTATCAGGAACAGTCATAAGGTACAATTGACAACAATTGAAAACACTGTCACATCCACTGTTGATGATTTCCATACAGAACAGAACGGAAGGTCGAGTGTTTTTACAAAAACTCAATGATGTAATGACGTACCATAAAGCTTGAAAACAATGGAAGAAATATTAAATCAAAATTGTCTGATGAATATAAAACCTGTCACATTTGTTAATAAAGGCATTTATTGCATGACACATTAAAATATTGATACTCATTTTTTTTATCAGAATTTGTGTGATTTTTTGCTTTTGGCTTCTGTACATCTGCTATGTATAGACACTTATCTTCAGCACGAATACTTCAGGAACAAAGAGGAAAGATCTCCCTATAAAAGTTGTGGTCATACAATATGACACATGTATATACGTTTTTCCTGATGGTATAAAACATATGAATGACTATTTTATAAGTTTTAATTTTAAAAGGTTATGAACTGTTTTTCGTAATAATACAATTTGCTTAAAGTGTATGCAAAATACCAATATTCTGACTTCAGACTTCAAATTATCTCATTTTGCTTATATTTTCTCAAATGCTCAAATGTTTGATTAATGCTAATTGCTTTTTTCAGGATTATGGAGCAATGAACATAAACACGGGCAAAAGTCGGAACATCATGTTTTGTTTACAGCAATATACTATTAGTCGCTCCACAACAGTTTATTTCTTTTTGTCTATTCATATATGTTTCCAAAATTATCACATTTGATTAAATGCTTTTAGCTATTATGTTTGACATATCTGACTCGCTCGACAAAGTTTTGAAATTGCTGAGTAAACCATATACATGGAGAAAATGTTTTTGAAACGATAAGTATATGGTCAGTATGGCCATCCAATTACAAAATGACTTGATCACCATAACCAATTTTCTATTTCCTTTCCTTTAGATTGTTTTTAAGAACACGCCGTGTACACTCTATGTGTAATGTCTGTGTAAAGTAGGAGGTCTCAAAACAACTACATTTCATCTTGTGAATGGACAACAATCAGGTGTTTTGTCAAACAGTATAAATTACTTCAGTTCAAAAGAAGGTTAAAACAGTTTTGCCCAATGTCTAGGTGAGTGCCAAAGCTTGTTTTTTTTTATAAATAAAAATAATTGATTTAATAAGCCCAGTAGCTCAGATTAAACATTATATTAAAACATGATGTTTTTAAGGCACCATAGAGCTTCTTGTTTAAAAAAAAATTCATTATAAACATTATTTCAAGTATATGTATATGCAATTAAAAGTAAACCATTTGCACAAACAGTTTGGTTGGACATTGTAACTGGTATGTACCAATCATATTATTCAGATCATGAAGAGTATCGAAGTGACACTTCCCGTAAGAGCTGTCTCTTAGGATATGTTTATTATCAGCCACATCTGGTAACTTGGAATCAAGGAAATGGTATGTTGAAGATGAGTCACCTTGAAACCTCATGGTTAACGAATAATGATAACAGATCGTTGCCAAGCATTACAAATATACAATGTACCAATGGATATTTGAAGAAATTGTACCGTTGTTTGGTCCCTTTTCGAGATTGTGGTGCCAGCCACGTTCTCATTTTAAAACTGTCATTGATCTACTGTCCAATGGCATTTTCTGTCAAACCAAAAGTTAATAAACAATAAATGCAGTCACACATGTAAGGTTTCAAGGATAATATTTGAAACTTGAGTTTAGATTTTCCATCATATATATTCATGCAACTATTAAAAACATTATTTCAAAATATATTGGCGGTCTAGCTCATCAGATACATTTTATAAATATCTTATACACCTTTAAGTTACATTGATGGGACATTTTGTGTCAAGCATTCAGTGAGGTTGATTTTAACCATTCAACTTTAAAACATATGTGTCATGATTTAGAATGATCTACTATATTTCAGACTTTTGTATTTAACAATGTTTACTTCATCATACCATTCACTCCATTATTTTATTCGCTAATTCTCTAATATACACATCCATTACATTTCAACGTGTATGGTCTTTTCCTGTATGTATCCCCACATATATATTTATTTCAAGACTCATAAAAGTATGAAAATGAATTTTTTTATTTGTTCAGAAAAGGAAAGACACTGACGGATAAATCCATTATATAAAGCGAATAAAGAGGACCTTTTCAACTAAGACCGTTGCTGATATTCAGAGGCCTTTCTAGTATAAATGTTGAAAATCAATACTGTTAAGACAATCGTCGAAGATATATATTTAATAAGAAAACCAATAATAGATATTAAAGCTAAACTTTAAATGATTACACATTCAGTGCCACAAAGAAATCTTCAATAGAGCTTGTGATTATTTAGACTTCTGTCAGTTGAGGAAACAAACATTTAGCTATCACTACCAACTATTACGCTTCTTAGCAATAACTTAATCCGTTTAAATCATTCAGGAAAACAATGTGATTCATTTTATTTTAGTTGACTTCGAGGAGCTGGTATTCTTACTTAGTATTTCTAAACTTTCAAGGAAGACAGAAAGAAACAGATAAACGAAACCAGAGAATCTCATGCTCTGCACTTCATGAAATCGCGTTGCTGCGAGCTACATGCAAAGAGCAAACCACAGTAACCTAATACCCACTGACATTTATAGTCTCAACATTTTACATTGCTGGTGGTTTTGGATGAAAGAGTATCACTGTCGATTTTAAAGAGCAGAAATCCCCTGAATAGCTCAGACACTTCCTAGGGCATTTCGAGACTTCAATTTCACACTTTGTTAAAACTGATTGTTGTAGGCTATATATCAATGCACATTTGGTGACGGAATGGAGGAATTGGAAGCATATCCTACCTTTGGGTAGACAGACCTTAAAGAAAACATAGAGAAACCAATTTCATTATATATTATGTCAAAGTATACGGTATAGATTTGAAAACTTTTAAAGTCATTTTGCAAAAGATAAATCTACGAATGAATCAAAGGGATACTCTGTTTGACAGCCTTTCCTGTTTACATTACTCTGGTTAATTAATGATAATGGTTTCTTTGAGTACAAAGACACATGAAGTCAAATGGAATAAACACTATTATAGGAAGCTTTTATCCTTCCGAAAATTTTCCCAAAGCTTAATAGGGTCTTCGGAATTTATCTGTCCCTCAAATCATTTTTGGCTTTGTAAATTTTTTTCTAGATTTCATTGATTCACATTGTTGACATTAAAAAAATACGCATTGTGAAGACTCGAACACAAATATATTTTTAGAAGCTCCTTTTGACTACTTAAATTTTCAAATGTGTTTTCGCATTTAATAATAGTAGAAGGAGAAGATTTAGAGCTAGGTACTTTCTGACATCGAAACCAATGGATCTTTCATTTACAAGAGGCAACAAATTTTGCAAAATAATGATATACTTTTAATTCAGAATTGACTTAAGTATTGCTATACAGTTATGCATAAAAAATTACTTTTACTTTGCATGAGTATAATCTAGTAACTGTGATACCTTCTCATTCTAAAACTCAATGATTTTATTAGAAAAGTTTTGTTTTAAGATAATAAAAATGTGTCTTATGTATTGTAGGAACCAATTTGTTTTGATTTTTTCTGTTGACTACTTGATCACCTGATATAATATAAATGTAGAAAGAACCTTGTAAGCCCAAAATGACGTGGAGATGAAATGTATTTGTGTTGAATCTAAGTTCAATAAAGTAAGAATTAAAGGGAAATACCCAAGCCAATAAAACTTATTAAAGACATCTGTTACACAATGTAAGTTATGATTTCACAGAAAAGTAGTTTTCACAATCAATAAATCGTTGATAAATAATTGCTGACAATTACACCTGTAATTCAGGACTTATCACGGAATAACAGGTTTCACAATTTCATATATTATTGGTAAATACATTGCTGACAGTTGCAAACAAATATACAAATTTTGTAAACAAAGTATGCAGTGCGTTACGTCAACATAATTATAGTAACATAGTTACAGTCTGGGTCAACTCCTTCAGTCTAGTGAACCCATGAAACAACCTGTACACCATTGATGCCCTAAATAACACAACCTAACCTTACTAGTCGGTAAAAGAGATCTCTTGTCAGCACATAATGCCAGGTTGCCATTTACCTTGGTCAGTAGAATCATTAACGAAAAAGGTTCCTTACTATTGCTTTCTTACAAAGGCGTTTTCGATTACTGTTATTATTGAACTTTTCTGGTAAGGTTAGATTGAATATTGGATTGTTGTTAAATCGAGATTCACACACAGTATTGTTAAGGTAAATGACACAGCTTAACTGAAAACTATTTTCTAGTCGAGCCACATAAAAATCCGAGTATGTAGCATCATCTGACTTTATGACACCACGGGTTGAGTTTGTAGAAATTTTTGTTTTTGAATATATAATATTAAGATTAATGCCTGTTAAAAAAGCATGCAATTTACGATGTCACAAATAAACAATTGTACATGTAAGCTCCTGCATATGAAAGCCTTCCAGTTGAACATCTACAGTAGGCCCAATGTAATAAAGTTAACTTGGAACGGGAAATCCATGTTTTAATCATTAAAAGGCGTAACTCGTTACGTTGTATTTTCTGATGAGTTTGGACTTTTTGTCAACTATTATAAATTTTGAGGCTAAAAATATGAGAAAGTGTTGATTGTATCAGATAGACAGAGAACACGTCATCCGTTTGTCTATGAAGATACAGACAATATTATGCATATCAGTTTATAACACTTTAATGAAATTGACAAATGGTTCATTGATTGGTGCCAAATTTAACAAGTGCTGTGTCCATTATTCCTTGTAAAACGTTACAAATGAAGTTAGGAGTAAATGCAAATAATGGGGCATGGATCAGATTCTTTAGTTGAAACTGAAGGAAATATTTAACAAAATTATTTCCGATGGTACATCCAATAACATTATTTGTACAGAATGCACTCCATTTACAATCGACGCATGAAACTAGAGTGCTTTAACACCGGTTCTTTTGACTTTGTGAAGGTCAATTTCCCTTCCCTATTATATAAATATGGATGATTCAATTAACACTCTGTGAGTAATAAGGCAGACGCTCCTGCAAACTAGTGTCATTATCGGCAAAAAGGAAACGTGATCCTGGCTTAATGGGGGGCTGCGGTGACTCAAGATCATCTAGTAGAACAACCAATTAGATTGAATAAAATGTAAATGAATATCTGCTTGAAAACGAATGCATTGTTAATCAGAAAGTCGTGTTGTTCTGATAAAGGTCTCTTGTAAATCCATTCTATAGTTTTAATATGAAACACTTATAAGATATTACATCTTGAAATGAACTCTATGTTATTCATGCTGGACTTCATTGATGATAAACAGGGGAAGTATCTAGTTGACATGGAGATATTGTCCTTTCTTGGTATATTTAACCTTTACAAGGCAGACAAAAACAAGAGAAAAAAAACTAGATGATCACATTTTGCACAAACAAAAAGGAAAAATTCATCCACAGATAAATACAACAACCTAATACCCAGTGAAATTAATAAAAATAAACATTTTACATTGCTTGGGTTTCTGGATAAAAGATGGTTTGTGGCAATTTTAAAGAGCAGGAATCCCCTGAATAGCTCTAGACTTCAATTTCACACTTTAAAACTGATTGTTATTCAACTATATCAGTGCATATTCTGTGCTTAAACAGTCCGATGGGAGGATTTGAAAGCATGTCCCGCCTTGTGTAGAAATATATCAAAGGAAAAAAGTAAAAGGTATTTCATGATGTGTTAAGTCAAAGTATGTTATGCAGAAAGTCAATTTGCCACTAGATTTATCTACAAACATATCAAAGGCATACTCTGTTTGACAACATTTCCTGTTTTTATTACCCTGGTTCATTGACGATAATGTTTTCTATGAGTACAAAGACACATTAAGTCAAATTGAATAAACAGTAATATGGGAAGCTTTCATCTTCCGGAATATTTCACAGTGCTTATTTATAATGAGGGGGCAATTTTTCTTTGAACAATTCTTTTGTAGATCAAATTGCAAATTGTATTGAATATTGTGGCCAAGTACATTTTGACGTTTAATTTTTCCCATGGGAATAGTTGAATTAAGACTTTATACGAGGATACCTTCTTTTCTGGGGCAAAACTATATAACGTTGCTCATCACATGTTATGGTACGAATTATTCATTTAATTTGACATCATCTGATGATTATTGTTTTGACCATATGATATGACATGATTATAGAAGGAGCGTTGGTGTTTCCAAAAAGATGTCAAGAAAAAAATATTTATATATTCCATTCGGACTCAATATACATGTAGTAAGAAGGAAAGATACAAGTGAATGGCTATAAAAGGTAATTGGCTATCCTTGGTTACGATTTAAATTTAATAATGAATTCACAGCAAATTAGATTTCACAATTGCAAACAAATGTAACAATATTATGTGAACTAAATAAGCAATGTGTGGCGTCGTCAAAAGTAGTAAGAGGTTTAAAGTCTGGGTCAAGTTCTTCAGAGTTTAGCGAACCTAAATAACCGTTTCACAGTTATTGCCCTACATCACATTACACAACTTACAAGCCATACTTTTTCAGTAAAAGAGGTATCTTGTCAGCATATGGTGACGTTTGTCAGTAGATTCAATATCGGTTCTTTGCGATTGCTTTCTTACAAAGGGATTTTCTCATTATTGTTATTGAAGTTTTCTGGTAGGGTTAGAGTGAAGTCATTTATTTGATTTAAATTCACGCACAGCATTAGTATAGTGAATGCACATGTTTTAACTAAAATATATTTCTACTGATAGGCACAGAAAATAAAACTAAGTAGTTTGGGGAGATTGGGGAGATTGGAGGGGATGGTGAAGGGGGGGGGGGGGGGGGGGTGTTCTATGTTATAGGTTTGTAGCCTGTGGTAGTTTTTCAGACACGTTATGGTATCACAAATCCACAAGATATCCAATAATATATCTCAAGTAAGCTCAATGTAATGAAGTGAAATTAAAATAGGATATCCAATGCTATTCGTCAAGATTGTTAAAGAAGCCACTCCCTGATTTTCATAACATGTTATTTACCTTTGATACGAACCTCAATGTCATATATGTGGTGATAGAAAATCAAAACATCTTAACTTTTCATGTCCAAAAGACATATATATGACAAATACTGGTTTTCCATGAAAATCTAAAAACAGCCTTATAAATGCACAGAGGTGTAGGTATCACGTTCAATTTACACAGATACTAGTTATATAACCTAACAAACGGTATCAACTTCTAACTGCCCTCCTGGCTGTTTCAGATAAATCTCCAAAATTACGTTTGACTATTTGACGCGCGCCACTGTCCGGTTTTCGATCATAATTGCGACGTTCTACCTTCATATTGTCACTGTAAAAAACAATAAGCTTTAAAATGAGTCTTTTTGGTAACAGTCGATACTTCGCGATCAAATGTCACCACTGATTAAGTTTGGCATACACGACTCCAACAACTCACGGAGTGGCTCTTTAATGTATGTTCGAATGTCTTTGGATGATCGATAAGGGGCTTTTTGCCCACCTTTCAAAATGCATCATTCTAAGGCTAAATATATGAGCAAGCTTTCATTAAAACAGATGGACAGTAGAAACTTTGAGTTTATAGCCATTATCTAGTATGTTAGTATCAATACTTTACAGAATTTAAAGATGGTACATTATTTTTGTGCCATATTCCACTACAGCGCCATATACACTATGTCATTAATAAAGTTAGGATTGAAATCAGGAGTATATGTCAATCGCAATACAAAAATGGGTTGTTAAGTTGAAACGGAGGGCAATGTTCAAACGATTGTTGTTCTGATAGTATAGGAACTTTGTGACTGAAAAGGCAACCTTGCAAACTAGTGCCGTTATTGGCGCTATTATTGAAATTATCATATTTGACTTGAAACGAAATTCTTAAAAGCTCATAGTTCATTTACCAAGTTAGTTCGTCACTGAAATAATTATGTTTAAAGCATATTGGGATTATCAAGATGTATATATATTGCAATAGCACTGACTTCAATTTTACAAATTAATTTTATGTAGCTTCAAAGTTTTTACAGCAGCGACGGACTTTTTCTTATGAAGTTTAACACGTGGTGATGCGCTACATTAGCTGAATATCTGAGAGCACGTTGTATGTCTTTTGCCAAACTGAAACCTAACTGGGACCTCTTAGAGCATTCCGGTTGTATTATCACCAGGAAGTAGGTAGTCTAATTGTTATATAGGAAAAACGAAAACATCGCTCAGCCATAACATACGCAGTTTATGTTTAATTTTCTGCTTCACAAAATATATTTATTTAGAGCCTAAGCATAAATAGGTAGAGTACTTTCATTTATTTACAACAAATATATAAGACCAATTAAAGCATCCATTGCATGGCTGATATGGATCCTTTCCTCCGATCGACCTTGTCAGTTATTTCACTCGTGCAAGACAGAACATTGCCACTGTTGGTGTTCTTCAAACCACAACTATGTTTTATAATCAAATCTATGTCACTTTGTAGAATCTCTATTACCTTCATAGTGTTTTACGTAATTACACTAAGTGACAAAATTTTCGGTAAATGTTGGGTATTAATTTTGCACTCTCTGCATAATATATCAAACCTTTCCTAATGTTTGAATATTGCGCAGTTGCCGCTGACTACTCACTCATAAAACAGCAGTAAGTTCATATTATATTATGTCATTAAGCTTTGATTGATCTGTATTTATCACCCACTTTCCTATCTATAACAGAAAAAGAATCTCTTGGGACAACATTGCCAAAAGATGATGATAAAAGTCAGTGTGTCATACACAATTCATTCACCCATTAGCCATACAATGAAGTTTGCACAGGAGGGGGTAGAAAAAGGATGACGAAAAATGAATTCTAATTGAGACTAGGGTTATATTGAGACAACCTCTTGTCATACTTATAAATTTGTGCCAGTTACTCTAAAGATCTGCGAAATATTTGTTCAATGATATTTGTCATAAAGGTACACAAAGTTCTCATTTGTTTGATTATTGTTGTCCACCGCCGCAACGCGGAACGGGGGGACTATGAATTCAGAAGCGTCTGTCCGTACATCCGTACATCCGGATTCTTAACTTGTATTACTCATGAAGCTCATTTTTAGGTCACCACGACACTTTGGCCACTTTGTAATACATTGTTAAAACAATTTCTCGTAAAGCTTAGCACCTAGAGTGTTCATATTTGGTGACAGCCTTCAATGGAGGAAAACTCAGACGCCAGTCAAGATTGGTGACCTTGAACTCATTTTCAAGTTCACCACGACACTTTGACAACTGTCTAGGCAATGGTTATACCCCGAGGATCCTGGGTGTAATCGTTGAAATAGTTAGTTAGACCCCGAAGCGCGAAGCTTTTTAGTCGACGATGAACTCATTCCGTGTTCTCAGGTACCAGGTGATACACAAAGTAGAAAATACGGAGAATTCAGCGATATTTCTTCGGAAGAGGAAGGACACATTATAGCATCTTGTGACACTGTTAAGCGACAGTATCGCCAGGTGGACGGCAAAGCAGGTAATTGTTGTTCATATATTAATTTAAGTTTTTATGTTCCG
This sequence comes from Phorcus lineatus, assembly GCA_921293015.1. Taxonomy (NCBI): domain Eukaryota; kingdom Metazoa; phylum Mollusca; class Gastropoda; order Trochida; family Trochidae; genus Phorcus; species Phorcus lineatus. Next base: position 45,633,504 of record OV121081.1, on the reverse strand, counting down.
TTCTCTCCTCTCGAGATAAAAGTCAACAATCACGTCACAGCACTTCCATGAAGCTATAATAGTTACTTTCTAAATGTTAAACTTTCAATTTAAAAAAAATTTTTTGTATTGATATCCATATATACTACATGGAGTGACATAATATACAATTCTAAAGCTGCAAACGGTTGGGCAAAATTGTCTGCTTGCGTAAAGTTTTCGAAGACTAGTTATCTCCCCCAACCCCGGAGTAGAATGCAGGGAGTCATTGTCTCAGTCTGTCCGTCCGTTTCAGGAGTAAAAAACCGTTCGGCCTTTACTTACTATGTTGACTAATCATCACACGCAGTTGTGCCTTTGGTGTTTTTCAACTTCCTGGAATTTTTCAGTTTTGCAGATGGGTCCCGCTAACAGAGACCCTATGAACATATAGGATAGAGGGGGTCTCTTTTAGCGGGGCCAATGGTTTCCAAGGAAAACTGATAATTTTCAATTACATGTATATATGTATTGCTAAAACTGATTATTCAACTTATGTTTTGAATAAATGAATTAGTTTTTTTCTATCAGACATGCATCTCCGTGTAAAGGTGCTGTTAATTTCGGAGCGAATCTTTAAAAACCACATTTTAAGAAGAGATGGCTTTGATACATATTTTGTTCATGGAGACATTTCGTCAGTTCTTGTGTTTTCTTGTAAGCATTCAGTAATACTAGTATATTTTACAGGTTCAGGAGGAGACGTTGCAACTGTCATGCCTGCAGTAAACGACATTCGGAGCATATCGGATCAAGCAGGTAATATTTCACAATCAGCAAAACGTACACATTTGATTGACATTTGCGTTTTGATGCAAGGAATAAACTGTTTAAAAAGCCTATTAGGGCGGACAGTTTTATTGTTTAATCGAGACAATTAAACAATGTGTAGTTTTCCAATGTATTGGTCTCGTATTATGATTCAGTTCATGCTCATGAGGCAGAGTGTCTTAATACAAATATATGATGGTTAACAGTATCTAATCATCTAGCCATAATTGAATGTATCATGCAGATGTTTATGCCAAGTTTAAAACAATAAGATTTTAAAATTTGCAATTACATTCACAATGGAAAAAGAAACATTTTAATTAAGTCAATTGAAGGTAACCAGGTAACGTTTCCAATAAATGTTCTCCGGTATTTTACAACGGTTATTGCGTATTTTGCTATAAAAGGTTTGCCTGATCCACATACATGCTTTATTTATGTTCAGATAAGAATACACCAAATGGATGTATCAAGATTAAATTTCGAAAAATTTCTTCATGAAAATGATTTTGATTGATATAACGACGATCGGATTGTTAAGGATAATTGACCTGTTTTACTTTTTTTCAGTTCGTTTCGCTGATCCAATGACAAAAGAGGAAATGTCATCAATGACTAAGAAGTTTGTCCCCAAAAACACCCAGAAGACTATCAAGTGGGCCTGCAGGGTGTTCGAAGAATGGTGTGTAATCCGAAATATGAAAATCAAGAATGGAGACTTCGGAGAAAAGACATTAAGTGTTATAGACATAAAACTTGAGAACTTGCATGATGATGAACTTAATTTTTGCCTTAGTCGCTTTATTTGTGAGGCAAGAAGAGAGGATGGAAATGAGTACCCACCAAAGACTCTACGCCAGTTAGTCCTTTTGATCCAAATGCACTTAAATGAACTTGGAAGAAATATCAATTTTCTATCGGATTCCATGTTTAAAGAAGTGAAAGATACCTTGGATAACGCAATGAAGAAAGGCACGGTGAAGGGTCTTGGTATTCACCCCCGACAGGCTAGTGTAATCAGCTTGGAACAAGAGGAACAGTTATGGTCCTTAAGATTGCTTGGAGGGGAGACTCCCCAGACCTTGGTGGATACCATGGTATTTCTGATTGGACTAAATTTCGCATTGCGCAGTGGTGAGGAGCACAGGAGTTTGACCTTAGATCAACTGGAAACGGGAAGCAACGAACAAGGTGAATATCTTCGCTACCGGGAAAAGATAAGCAAGAACAATCAAGGTGGACTGAACAATGTGAAGAGCACACCCAAAGTTGTTACGGCCTATGCTGTACCTCGACCTGAATGGTCGATTATGAACTTGTTCAGAAGATATATTAGTGTTCGACCAGCCAATGCACCGGAAGCATTTTATCTTCGACCTCTGAACAAACCTAAGGGCGACGTATGGTATTATTCCTCCCCAATCGGTAAGGATACCCTTGCCAAGACCATTCAACGTGTTTGCGAAGCAGCTGGATTTAAAGGTAAAATTTGAGCTTAAACATTATTTTCAAGATCTCCGGGTACATAAAAGATATCACCTGTAATGACATATTGTAAATTTAAAATCAGCTTTCCACTGAATTAACGAGACCATATAGCGTATAACAGCGGTGGACGTTATTAAGTTGAACGCGATTGTGGTAAGATTTATATCTATCAAATTTAAGCCGAAAATGCATATACATATACCACATTGATGCTTAAACTAGTATATTCATCAAACTATTTCTCTTTTCAGGTTTCTTCACAAACCATTCACTTCGTGCCACCTGCGCTACTCGGTTATTCCACGAGGGCATTGATGAACAACTTATCGCAAGAACAACTGGTCACCGAAACAATGCTATCCGTCAGTACAAGCGAGTCACAGATGACCTGGACCTGATGGTCAGCTCTGTTGTACAAGGAGCCAAACGCCAGTGTCCTGGCTCGGCTCAGGCTACCCACACCGGCCCTAAATCACTCCAGTTTACTGTCAATGTTAAACTCGCGTAAACTGTCGTAATTTGTGACCTTAATAAATTCTCAAAGCTGATCGTGTTCGTTATTTATTCAAGATATGGGAATTTGAGTGAACTGACGAAAGTAGTCCGTTTGAATATAACAAACTATTTAGTTGGTTATACCTTGGTTTGACACAATGAAGCTATGGTTTAATACATTGTTAACGCAATATCTCGTAAAGCTTAGCACCTAGAGCCTTCCCAGACTTGTGTTCATATTGCTTCTTTGAGTGGCATTTTAGAAGTTGGTATGATGAAGAAAATCAAGGATCAAGGATATCACATCCCATCAGCCTACCATCACTTGATCAAGACCAATCAACGCTTATCCCTCTCAATCAATAACCACCTCATTGTCCATCTGGCTTCCAATCTATTACAAAAGCATTTACTGTACATCAACATAATTACTTGTGTAAACATGCCTCAACGTATGTATATAATCACAGTGCTGTAACCTTGAGTATCACTTGCTTGATAACGGTGTTAGTATCTACACCGAAACTCTTTGCAATAAAGAAGTTGTTAATCCATAAATTTCCTATTTTCTTGTGTTCATATGTTTTTAAACTTGCTCTATATTCAACTTTATGTACGAGGGGAAGTCAATAGGTTCATGGATGCTGATATAAAACAGAAACCAATGGTTGTGATATTGATTTATTTTTTCAAAATTGTCTCCCTGGAGCTCTATGCACTTTGTACATTTGTCTTTGAGACTCTCTATGCCCTTGAGGTAGAAGTTTTATGACTGACCCATCGGCCGCGCCTCTGTAGCTGCCTTGAGTTTATCATCATCGCAAAGTGAAATACTGTGTGATTGTGAAACAGGTGAAAGTCGCTTTGGGTCAGATCTGGATCGAAAGGGGAGTCGATTAGGTTGTTTAAAGCCACATTGTGCAGCCTGTGCAATACGACTCTTGTGTATCTGAGCGTTGTCATGAAGAAGCATAACTCCAGCAGTCGTGCCTCTTCTTTTTGATTGCCAATTTTAATTGCTTCAATAAGTCATCATGGTGGGATCTTGATGTGGTAGCTTTAAGTGGTTTATTAACTATTAGTATTACTGAAATTGGTCGCCATGATCTTGCCTGCAGAGGGCTGATTTCTGAACTTGCAGGAGAGTACTTATGCTTCCATTGCATGGATTCTTGCTTGGTTCATCCTCTGTAACCAGTAGGGCATGCGAGTTATCAGGATTAGCATTGTAGATGTCCAATACCTCACGATTTATTCAACTCGCTGGTGTCGATCTCTTGCATTTCAGTGTACGCTAAAACATAAAACCTTGCCATGGATTTTGATAATTGACATATAAGCCTGTAATACTTTAGTTTTGATTATTCTCAATTTCAGTCAAACGTGTAAGCAAGCTTTTTTGAGTACAAAGGTAAAATTGTAAAAACCTTTGGTCATGATGATTTGCGGCCGGTTGGACTTGTTAAACAGTGCCTCTCAACTACTAGTAGTCGACTTCAAAGGTAAATATTGAGGTTACAAGAAAGGGACATGCAATATAGTACAATAACACTAACACATATTAGTTTTGGTTAAATACGGGCTTAACCTTTCATAGATATGATATTCAAAGTTTTAGGTATCTAAAAAAGTAATATGAAGTAACAAGAATCTTAATTTCTCCACCATTTTTTCTGGAACTGTCACTTTCTCAAATCGAGGTTATAAAACCGTTAAATGAGAAAATAAGTAGAGTCAAATTGCAAGTGTGTTCACTATTACCTAAGTCATTAAGGCTTCCCTGCTATTGCAATTTCTTTTCGTAAAAAAACTAGACACCCGATTGTAATTATCTTTTTAATCTTATATGACTTTAGATCTATTTAAAATCTTCTATTTCTTAAAAATAACAAAATTGCTTCAAATATAGTAAATGTTATTCTCACTTATGAACTTTCAAATCGCTCCCTTCAAGTTTCTAACATTCTTAGCTCAAAGACAAAATAATCTAAATTTCAAAAGTCTTGAATAAATCAATTAAAATTCATAATCGATTACTCGAGTACAGGGTACAGTTAATATGTCTATGATTGGAATTGTCACGGCTGTCCTTCATGGATTAAAGTATGGTCGTAGTAAAAACAGTTACAAAAAACTAATATTCTCTTAAAACGGGTTACTCAGCAACTATTTAAGTAAATGTGAATAAGGTATCAGTCTAAATTTCGGGAATTTCTCGAAAAAACATAACGACTTTAATATGTAAATGTAAATAAAAATAACATCCCAAAGTTACATTCATACTTCTCAAGTGATATCTCAAATGAATATGCTCATCATCCTCTGCTGATTTATTGAATAAAGTCGGTTTCGAAATTGATAAAATATTGGCAGAAACGGGGCTTTAAGTTCAAGATACATGTACCTTTATAGAGCTAATAGTCAATGGAAAAACCTGGTGATGGATTCATGACTGACAAGGCAATTTAATATATAAAAAAGAGTTGCTATTTTTTAATTGATTTATGTTTCATACTTCCAGGTCTAATGTTTTTATGCTTTTATTATGCGGAAAAAGAAGGTAAACTGCACTGCATTGTTCTGTGACACTGTAAATTATTTTATATTTTGTTGTCAGCAGGAACATATGTACAACCCCCGGGTCAGTATGTACATAAATATTAGGATGAAATGATGATGACAAAGACTAAGGATTAAGTTTCTTATCACATGTCAAAAATGTAAGTACTTTTTGTTTTTAGACTCTTTACATATTTCATACATTTGTAATAATATGAACAAAAAAACCAAAACTTTTTCAAAATAACTTTCAATCCTTCTTCATTAAACCTCCTAAAATAAACAATCTAGTTACATGATCATCACTTAAATTAAGATATGCCAATAGCAGTATGTGAATTTTGGAATTATGTGGCATTAAGGGACTAAGCTTTTTTCTATCGGATTTGAAGACGAATTTGGAAACCTGTCTTACCCAGCTGCAGATACTAAGTGCATGAAAGCGCAACATGAATCAATGTTGAACTGAGTCAGTGTGTTTCATTTTTTTTATTCTCAAGTATCTTCCTTTTGAAAGTGATCTTAGCAAATAACTTTCATCACTTTTATTAATATCTTCAGTGTAAGTTACGTAAAATTTTGATATGTTAACATACATAAAACAAAATAAACACTTTTGTTTCAAATTTACTAGGTAAATTATTGGTGAAGTAATTGAAAATCAACAAATCAAACGTAGATATGTTTGCAACTTCATGACGCTAGGTTCACCTGCACCGAAAATTTGTCAAACGTGTAAGAAATAGATCTTTTTCTTCTGAACACGTGACTGTAGTGCTGCTATTTTCGTTCACTTTGACAGTGGCCGTAATGCAAGCGCTTGATCTTGGACATTTCTAAGATGCTCTGATTTAATCAAGTTATTTCAGCTTTTTACAAAAAAATACTTGTTTCAAAATGAAGAGTCACCAATGTGTGCCATTAAGCTGAGCTTAAAAGAACAGCTGTCTTGAAGATTGAAGTTACTTTCAATGGATTACTCATGTTCAGGGCAAGAGGCTTAATTCAGTAGAAAAAAATCGTCATTTCCTGATAATTTTTGAAGACATAACAACTCAGATATGGTAATATTAGTATCATATCTTTAAGCACTATGTATGGTTTTTGAAATATACAGATTGTTTTTCGTTTTAATAATAAATGTGTCTCTGTCTCTTTATTAAGAGGGAACATATACGCTATATTTCCCTGTCTACGTTCTGTTAATTTAACATCCTGTTTGCAAGCAACAACTTTGTATACACATTATTTGCTTAAAACCTTCAAGACCTAATCGGTTGGATATTCATATAATTTTCACCCTCACAAAACAGTCAGAATTAAAGGCAGCAGACACAGTAAAGTGACAGAATCCCCTTTGGTCTGTGCTGCCTGCTTCAATCTTCTCACTGCCAACTGGGAATCCAATACTATTGCTGGGCACATACTCATCATTCTTATATATACGTCAATACGGATTGGATTACCTCTTCGCTAACACAAATTCCCATCCCAATAAGCTAGCAACTATTGTATTTGATTAGCTACAGTGTTGACTAAGTGTGACAATGTAAAGGCTTAATTGCGGTCAGAGACACATAAGATCACATTGACCATATTTACAACTTAACTGATGTTTGCCCAGTACACTGGAGTGAGAGTTCTGGCAACATCCATATTTCGTCTTGTGAAGTGGACATGAGTCACATGGTTGTCAATAAGTACCAATGATTTAAGCTTATGGCAAACAAGGTTGGGTGATGCTAGTAATACAGCTATCAAAGCAAATTAGTTTTGACTAAATTTTAACTTTTAAATCTTACCAAAAACTGAATTGTTGTTACGTAGACGACAGACATATCTTAACCTAGGCTTAATGTTCCATGTTAATGTTAATCGGATTTTAAAAAAAGGAATATTCATACTAAGATTATTTTTCCTAATATCTGGCTTTGAACCACTAAAAAATCTTAAACAAGTTTGGAAAACTTATGTAAATACATGCCCTGAAAGTTTAGTGTTTAAAACATCATATGAATGAAATGGTTGCCTAAAGGGCTTGACTCAAAATTTCCAAATTCAAAAACCTTACCTCATTGAATTTGTTAAAATGTAACATTTCTCTTATTCAATTAAAACCAAACGTTACACAGTATTGGCTAGCACAAGGTATGTACGTAGTGCATTTTTTATCCATAAATTATCATTTCAAACCTCACTAGTCGGTTTGAAATGTTGATTTAGGGGCAAAAGTGCACAACGTTCAACCCAAAAATAAAACAAACCAGAATGGATTTATCTCCATTATAACATGACTGAGATTATTTTCCTTGCGCAACAGTCTCACTAGTACGGACCTTTTCCACTTGCTTGCGCAACTACGGTATAGTTCTTTTTTTCAAAGAACACACTTTAATAACAAATATCAAAACATACACCAACAAGATTTTAGATACAACTCATCTTTATTTCATTGAGGATATTATCAACAGATAACGATTTTACGTAAATACATAGGTCCACATAGCACCCCTACAAAACCCTAAAAATGGACTGTCCAAATCATGGGTTGTTCTATAAGTAGTTGTTTACAACTAGTGCATACTCCTCATGCTACAAGTGAACTCTTTGAAAGACAAGAAAGCTATATTTTTTTAATGACTTAAGAATTGGAAGGTCGAAAGGCTCTACCTGCAAATCTGTTGGAAAGGGCTCTCTTGCGAGAATAGGGCATTCGGCGACAGAAATTTCGGTTTAATAAAATAAGAGGCGGGGGAAAAGAAAGCATTTTGCAAAATTGAAGGATAACGTCGCATCTATTTCTTTTGACGATTCGGTATTATTCGTAACTGTACGGAGCTATTCGTAACTGTACGGAGCGAGCTCGGTCTCAAATTAAATTAAATTTAGGGATAAAAAATGAACCACATTTAGCTCCTTAATTTCATTTGAAGTATAAGTTTCCACGATGTCAGTAAAATTTCGATTAGGAAATCCACTCCTCCGTAGTCTGCAAGCCGATGCAATCATTAAGTTCACCAAGCGCAGTTTGTATACAAGTGCGGAGGAGTGTGAATCGGTCGTAAATATTAAGATGTAATTATTAGCGAAATGATTACTCTAAAATTGATATGAGGAACCAACCAGAAAGCAGTAATATCATTCTTGTTTGCGTGCGTTGTTATAATTTTGACAAACAACCAAATGTCAAATATAATAATTAGTCTGGGAAAATGATTTAAATGTTTTATTTATCCTAAAAAAACCGATATGTACCCATGAAATGTATGTGTAAATACTTTCATGTGACCTATGAAAGAGAAAATCAAATAACTTTGAACAACCTTTAAAGTTTAAATAATTCAGATGTATTTTCAGTTTTTACTATCAATTCCCGTTTGACGGAGAGATAAGGCGTTTTCAGATGAAAAATTAATCTAAATATTTTGTTTCAAGATTGCAATATACAGAGAATGTTACCATGTAAAGTTGATATTCATTCATTATTTATATCAATGTATTGCGTTTACATGTTTTTTTGAAAAAGTACAATATTTTCTTTTATTGGTTTGATTTTCTTTTCCCTATCCATATGGCACAATCTTTAAACCTTAGTTTAGGAGCTCGGGTTATAAAAATGTACACAATTTCCCCAAGCTATTTACGCTGATATAAATAGTTTTACAGACTTTAAAATTATGCAATGACATATAAATACTTTAGATCATATGAATATAGTCGCCATACTCATGACCTCAACCATCCAGCTCTTGATAATAAATGTTCTTAAAGGACACATAAACTCAAAGTAACTCTGAGCCTCCGAGTTGCTATTTAGTAGATGTTAGTTGTTTGTCTTAAATTCAATGCCATCATCATTGTGCAAAATGTGATAAACGACTGTGAAACCCTAAATTGTTACTTTGCAAGCAAGATATTTACCGCACTAAACATCCTTAAACACATAATGAAGGACTATCAATCTTGAAACTATATTAAGAAGTCTTTGATCAAGAGTCTTAAAAGGTGGAGATTGTGCTTATTGCTACGCCATGTAATTGACCTTTTTAAGAAAAAGAATCAGTCAAACTGAGAACATCAGTTAAGCACCAACGAAAAACAAAACCCCTCACATTCATTCTCGATGTCAAATGATGGTAAGGTTCTGTGAGCATTGATAACGTATTTGACATTCCTCGCGGCATGCTAAGAATAAGTATCTGAATGGCATGTTGAGGAATCTGCATTCACTCCTGTTGCTTTGCGAGATCAAATAATTCCACTGTTTGAATAGGAAGGTCTTTACGACGTGAACGACGTTCCCGGATATCAAACAAATTATATTGGGTTCACAACGGGTCTAGAAATGGGCAAAGGTAGCATGGTACAACTCATGCTCTATTGTGTCTAGCATTGTCATCAGTGTTAACTGGTACCGTTTGGAGAGCGTGACTGCAAGATGTTAAATTATCACAGGGTGAAGGATTTCTCAGTCTTACGTATACCAGGAATAATCACAAGGTACAGTTTACAACAGTAGAAAAAACAGTACCATTTTACAGGTTGATTTGTATTTCTTAGCAGCAAGTTGATTTTATGTCGCCAAACACGGATTCAACCACCGACAATATGAGGTATAATGCCGCATTGGTCAGGCCAATGGATCCTGAGCCACAATGACAAGTTACAATGATGCTGTGTAGCTCATCATATTTTCATTAATGTGTTGTTATACCCCCGCCTTACAGCGTAAGCGGGGGTATATAGCGTTCATTCTGTCCGTCCGTCCGTCTGTCTGTCTGTCCGTCCGTCACAAATCTTTGTCCGGAGGATATCTCCTAAACTATACATGCTAGCTTCACCAAACTTCATACACTTATCAACCATGATCCCTAGATGTGCCTTTTGAGGGTTAGACCAACAAATGATTTTTATCTTTTGCCGTTTCCATGGAAACATGACTTAAACTGTGACTCTGTGACCAAGTCCTTTGTCCGGAGCATATCTCCTAAACTATACATGCTAGCTTCACCAAACTTCATACACTTATTAACGATGATCCCTAGATGTGCCTTTTGAGGGTTAGACCAACAAAAGATTTTTAATTTTTGCCGTTTTCATGGAAACATGACTAAAACAGTGACAAAGTCCTTTGTCCGGAGCATATCTCCTAAACTATACATGCTAGCTTCACCAAACTTCATACACTTATCAACCATAATGCATAGATGTGCCTTTTGAGGGTAAGACCAACATATGATTTTATTTTTTTTCGGTTTCCATGGAAACATGACTAAAACAGTGACTCTATGACCAAGTCCTATGTCCGGAGCATATCTCCTAAACTATACATGCTAGCTTCACCTAACTTCATACCCTTATCAACCATGATCCCTAGATGTCCCTTTTGAGGGTTAGACCAACAAATGATTTTTATTTTTTGCGGTTTCCATGGATACATGACTAAAACAGTGAATTTATTACTTAGTCCTTTGTCCGGAGTATATCTTCTAAACCGTACATGCTATCATCACCAAACTTCATACACTTATCAACCATGATCCATATTGGTGCTCCTCTTGAGGGTAAGACCAAAAAATTATTTTTATTTTTTGCGGTTTTCTTGGAAACGTTACTAAAACAATGACTATCTGACAAAGTGTTTTTTCCTGAGCATATCTCTTAAACTATACATGCTAGCTTCACGAACTTAATATACTTATCAACCATGATCCCTAAGTGAGCTTTTTGAGGGTAAGACCAACAAAGAAAGCTAGACTATAGTTTGAAGCGGGGGTATGTGAGCTGTGCTCACTTCTTTACTTGTTCTGACTGTAAGAGGTTTTGATGCACTCTGTCAAAAGATTAATGTATCTGCTAGTTCCACCAGTTGAAAATCCATACCGTAACCCTTATTTAATTTCAAATCAAAATTGTATCGTTTGTTCGAGAGTCCAGTATCACAAGAAACTCCGTAGTACCGATAGTTGTTTGTTAAACGAGATCAACATTTCTAACAAATAATTAAAATTTTCTATTAATCTTGACAAAACAATATCAAAGTAACCACAAACAAATGTAAGGGGGAATCTCAAAGCAAATGACTTAGTGATTTAATGTCACAAAGAATGATGTTAATTAAAATTTTGATTATTTTTAAACAGAAGAGGCGGTTTTAATCTTCTGCATGAAGAACCCTCAATGTAGTTTTGATGTCGCTGGAGATGAAGTTTGAAAAGAAAACTAATAAATCAGATGTGTCTGATGAAGACAGAACATCTCAAATATGCTAATGCAGCCATTATTGTAAGAGCCTATTTCATTATGTACCAAATAGGATGTTAGAATCTGAGTGGACTTTTGTTTCCTCCAATAGTTCATTATTCACTGCGGATATCAGCTGGATGTGTATAGCGCGAATAATATTGTATTGCTTAACGTCTATGTGGGTCTCCTTGTTCAGACTTTAAAATAATGTTCATGTTTCACATACGCCAGAGAGCTTCTGCAATAATATTTAAGTACATTATCTGAACATTGTTTTAAATATATGTTTATTACTCGCCCGTGTAAGATACCGCAGTGTAATATTTATACGGCGATATTAAACTAGTGTAATACCGCTCCCCCGTATGACGTCATAATATTGTGTTGTTGTGACGTCACAATCTTGGCACCGACGTCACAATGGCGGCTTAGTCGCGGAAATGCTTCGTTCAGTACACTTTCGGCATTCAATGCTTGATTACTGAGGTCAAGTAATAAACAGAATACTAAACTTCCTTCAATTTGATACTATTATGTTAAGGATAACATACAAGTAACCGTACATTCGTGAAAAAGAATGTACGAGCCGCGAAGCGGCGAGGACATTGTTTTCACGAATGTACGGTTACGAGTATGTTATCTGACTTAAAATACAGCCTAGTTTAAAGTGTTTTTTGTATGACCTGCTTTGGTTTATGATAATAACATTCGTATTTCATTGCATAATTATAACACAAAAAACGTTTTTCAATAAAACAAAATCCTTTAACAAAATTTGAGATGGTCCCAACTCGTTCACCGGTCATTCTTAATGCACGTGCAACGTAACCATCTTGCCGGTACATTCTTAATGCACGTGCAACGTTACCATTTCGCCAGTACATTCTTAATGCACGTGCAATGTATCCATCTAGCTAGTACATTCTTAATGCACGTGCAACGTTACCAGCTTAATTCACGTGCAAGACGTTTGAAACCGCAATCAGCTTGGGATTTGGTATAAAAGGAAGGTGGTCTTAATTCAACTTAGACATTATGTATGGCAATTTTGTTGTTGAGTGGGAAGACATGGCCGAGTATCCACACTTCGAAGACATTTCTTCAGAGGATGATGTTGTGTTATCAAATAATGAAACCAATTCCCTTCCGGGGACCATCTCAAAATTATTATTGCTCAATTGTCCACATAGAAGCAGTAGATTCTTGTAGGATAATGTATGATTGAAACAATACAATGACGTCACTGCTGTATTTTAATATTAAACTCGTTAATGATTTGGTATCAAACTCGCTTTCGCTCGTTTTATACTTAATCATTAACTCGTTTAATAAAAATAGTATTAAATGGAAGGTCGTTTAGTATCCTCTATATATACAAGTAAGAGTAAATCATTTGCACAGTTTTAACATCGTAACTGGTGTCCATCAATCATATTATTCAGATCAAGACTATCTAAGTGACACTTCCTGTCAGAGCCCTCTCTAACAATATGTTTATTATCAGCCACATCTGGTAAACTGGAATCAAGGAAGTGGTATACGGAAAATATGTCCCCTTGAAACATCATGATTAAGGGATAATGATCACGGGACGATGTCAAGCGCAACACATGTACAATTCTGCAATGGAAATTGTGAGACGATGATATTTGTGTCTGTTTGAGATTTAGATCTGAGATTGTCATGACAGACATTTTATTTATTTAAAAAATGTCCTTGCTCAGTTAGAATACTCAGTCATCAAATTAAGGCCTGGTCACAGCCCAAAAGTCGCATAAACGCATGAATCACGTGCGCACACACGTTTCGAGTCTTACGCGATACATGAGCGATTTGCGCATTTCATCAGTTCATCCTTCGCGAACATGTTGCCGCTATCCCGTTCATCGACGACTTTCCACTGACGATTAGCAGACATATGACGCATGGTTCGCGCATATGTGCCCGTTCTGCGCAGTTCATACGTCCGAGGTTTTTCAGCGGACCTTTCGTCGCTCATCTAGATACTGACCTTGCTCCGTTGGAATACTAAATCAGCACAACATGATACG